>JAODKM010000001.1:26271614-26293140 GCA_026780845.1 Petrocephalus sullivani
CCCAAATACAAGACTTTTGGCATTTTTACTTTTTTGATTCCATTCACAGATTTTTATAAAATTGAGGTTTTCCAAATTGGGACCTGAAAAGATATAGGGACAAAAAAATTGGGACATTTCAGGTTTTACCGCACTTGGTACTCAAAAGTGATCTATACAAGAACACGCACACACACATTCACACACACACACATACATACATATGGTTCAGCAATATCTGACTGTAAAAATCTGGTCAGTACCTCTAATTGCATGTAACTTTTACTATAATACCATTGTATATACAGTATTTAATACAGCAGGACAGAAAACAGAAACAAGAATCCATTCAAGAAAAACGTAACAGTATGCTTTTATCTGGAAAATTCTATGCTATGTTTGGAAGGTTATGTAGATGAGTAAACCCCAGTGAAAATGCATTTTCTATACAAAGTGGAATTTACCATGTATTATTCATTTTATGCCAATTACTTAAGTTGAAGAAAAAGAAAAAAAAAATCATTTTCATGACATTAATTATGATGATATAGAGCATTCTGTCACTGTTAAAATTCTGTTGCTGCTTTAAATATCAACTGTAGAAGATCAAAGGACAAAAACCATACTAATTACATTGAATAATAAATGTGGATTATTTTAAATTGTCCCCCACGGATAATACATGCAGCATGTTAATATAAAGACAATGGGCTCACTGCCCTTTCTGCCGCTCAAGGGGCTGGAAAGCCTTGAGAAACAGTGAGATAAAATATAATACAAATATATGACTGGGCTTATGGGCAGGAAATGTCAGAATGTTATTTGTGGTGGCTGCACTGCATTTTATTGAGCGGACCTGATAAGTACTTTATCCTGATTGCTGTTTGCCATCATGCTGCCATTTTTCTATTAGCACGGTTCAGTAAAATGCCAACTCTAGTAGCAATTTCGGGCCACTTTGAAAGTGGCAAAGCTATTCATCTATTAAAGAGCCGCTAATGAGTTTAGGTAACTTCTCATGACCAGTTGCGAGGAATTTTAATTACAGTTGTGGCAAGAATTCAATCAAATAATCAAAGTGGCATGCACAGTTATACTCAGTACAGCGTGCATTGAAATGCCTGGTTGCCTAGCTCCAGATTGGGAAACAGGAGACATAAAAAGACAAAACATTAAACATTTAACAATAATCATAAATATCCATAACCAGCATGCGCTTTGCAGTCAAGTGACAGGTGGTGGTGCAAAGAAGTCTAAAGAATAAATTAATTACCTTTTACTTATGTAAGCTGTACATGTGTATGTTGAGTAGGCTATAGTGGAACAATCCTTAATTTTTCATGAAAAGAAGAATTTAATTTGTGGAGAGTGATCGTCCAAGAGGCACCTGTATAAGACTGCATTCTGCAGTATGGTCCTGTATGGTCAGAGTTCATAACACTTGATAATGCTCAGTATGGCTGTGAGTACTGGGAGTATTTAGGCCTTTGCTATGTTTTTGATCAGTGGACCTGCACATGTGGTAACAAACCAGGGTGAATGTTATTTGCAAACAGCAGAAGATGTGAAATGACGTCTCCCTCACCAAGTTCAGCTGGAATAGCAATTTTCTAAGCTCAAGAGTGTACAATTTACATTAAAATAGCTATGAGCTTGTATGGTGTTACTCAGGCAGTTCATCAATCTGGACACTCCGTTTGTATGGTTGTATTTTATATTTGCATACATATTTATATTCGTATTTATTTCCTGTAGGGGAAATGATTCAGTGATTCACAGAAACAGCATTTGATGACGTTAAGGAAATAAGATTCACTCTGACTGAACAGCATGGCTGGAATCAAAACGGACACATGAGAATGCTTCACAAGGTGTGTAGTCATGATTATTTAAAAATCAAGTAGGGGAATCACTGTGTTGCTCATTTAGAATTGGCCATAAAAACTGTACTCTTATGCTTTGATTCTCAGCTTTTCCTTTCTTCCTAGTAATGTCTCTAAAAGTGCCATGAAGGGGGGATTCTAAGATTTTTTAAAAAGTGGGGGGCATATGAGGGAACATATTTAATACAGAATAGCCAACCTTTTGAGTAGCCAATGATATGTTTTGAACAGGTGAGTGACAGCAGGCCAGGCCAGTCAGCTTTCAGCTGCTTTAGTTACACCCCTCTTGTGCCATGCAAGAGCTTTTAGACTCTGGCAGGTAGTATCTTAATGTCTTGTTGCTTTTAAGTTTTATTTAATTTCACTTTTTTACAGACAGAACGCATTCATATAAAAAATATAAATTATGCTCCATGAATTTCTGAGCAAAATATATAAAAAATAAATGGATTATTAAAGTGTGTTTCATGTAGATTGAATAAGATTTCTTCCCTTGTGCTATGGTAGCGCTAAGATTTACACAGGTGGGAATATTTTTCCTACAAAATTGCCTTATTATCAACCTCTACCCATGCAACATTGAAGTGACATTTTCTGAATAAGCAGTCAGCTTTGTTTATGGACAAATTAGGCACTGAATTGTAAAGAAAAGGTGTTAACATTACAACAAAAGGGTGCTTCACAGGAACTAGAGACAATGTGAGAGAAATAGATGAGGAAAAGGGCACAAAAACTGTTTCAATAACTTTGGACACCCCAGTAAGCACCATTTGTGATCATTAATCAGAAAATGGCAAGTGCAGCACACTATCCGGAGAGTGTTCTCATAGAGCCATCGTGCAAAACTCATCATCTGGGCAAGAAGGATAATTGGCTGTAGACGACTACGGAGCTCATTGGCTAACCGTGGCTCAGATATCAGCCAGTAACATTGATGGGCCAACATAAGGCTGGCCTGCATAGAAATATGACAAGAAAAAAGTAATTACTCAAAAAGAACCATGTCTGACAGTTACACAGTTGGGGTGTGGGAGCAGGACTTGTAGTCAGATGAGATAACAGAGATTTTTGACAATATACAGCCCTACCTTAAAAGTGGCTAATCTCTGAAAGACATCATCCCTGAAGTATGTTGGCAGTGGTATCATGCTGTGGGGATGATTTTCATTAGCAGGGACTGGGCAGCTCGTTAGAAAATAAGGGAACACGGACAGAAAACCGAATTAGGAGAATGTGTCTAGGTCAGTGCTATGGTGGGTAGCATTGTAACCTCAAACCTCCTGGATATGGGGTTCAAATTCTGCCTCGGGGTGTATGGAGTTTGTGTGTTCTTCTCGAGTTTTTGCAGGTTTCTTCTGGCACACAAATTAGTGTGTTGGGGGTGTGCTTGGTAATGGACTGGCATCCCATCCAGGATATCCCTCTGCCCTGTGCTTGCTGGGATCGGCCCGGCACTCTCTGTGGTCCTGTACTGCATAAGTGGATGGAAGATTGATGGATGTTTAGTTCTGCTAAAAAACTGATGCGTGGAAGAAAATTTACTTTTCAACAATACATTAATCCCAGTGACAGGGCCGAAGCAACACTGGAGCAGCTCGGGAATAAATTAAAAGGTGAGCGTCCATCAATCTCCAGCTCATCTCCTGCTGCAGTACTTATACACATTTCCCTATATTTTTCCAGTAAGGCACATGAGTACCTAATTCTAAGGGGCACAGTGCTTATGGAAATTCTGTTGCACTAAATTTTATTTCTATATCAGATTATTTTAACCAAAATGTTGCACATTTATTCCAGAAAGGAAAGTGATTAATTGTCATTGTTGACACAACAATGAAATGTATCCTCTGCATTTAACCCATGTGACACTGTGACACAGCAGTGGGCAGCTATTTCAGTGCGAGTGGACAGTACCTTGCTCAGGGTACCGCAGTGGTACTTGCAGGTCAGGGACTCGAACCGGCAATCTTTCAGTTAAATCCCTAAACATTACGCCTCCTGGAGGGTCAGAAAATTACTGTAGTAATTGAGGGTTAAGGGCTATGCTCTAAAGCCCAAAAGTGAAATTAGTTTACCAACCCTGGGATTCAAACCAGCTACCTTTTGATCACAGGGACTTAACCCCCCACCCCCCACGTCATGTGCAGCTTCATATGTCTGTGTATATCAATGAACTGGTTGGTTTTGGTTACGTGTGAGTTTTCCTGCAGGGGTAGAACAGCAGAACTTGACAGCAAGGTTTTAGGAAACAAAAGGCTTTATTGTTAATGAGACAGAACTGAGAACAGGGATAAAGCCTCTTTAAATACTAATGCAAGTCTCTGAGCAAGCATGAAACGAACTAACATGAAAAGGTACCCAACTAGAACAAACCAGTAAACATAAAGATAATTAGCACCTTGAAACACATGCATATACACACGTGGTATATGCCATGGTACCATGCTAACGCACCCCCAGTGAGTGACTAGAACTAAGTTTGACACCTACAAACGTCCTGTGGACTGTTTGCAAGGTTGCAACAGAAATGAGTATCCTGTCTTTCATGTGTGTCAATAATTATAAAACAACTGAATTATGCATCTAGCACCAAAATGTGTTATATCGCCAAATTTGTTCTGTCAAACAAGACATTTGTTTGAAGTGCATGTGAGTGTCACTCGGGTTCTCCTGGGCAAGTGAGCTGGAACTGAAATATACTTTTAATAACAATATTAGAACAAAATGAGCAGGGATTTAGTATCAAAGAGCATACTGCTAAAACACATTCAAGCAATCACAGCACATAGAGTCAGCCTGCATAATCTTCATTGCAATTTTACAAATATTAGGAATTGGTATTGTATATTAAAAGAGGATGCTAAATAGTTTTTTATACATTTTTATTGTGGAATTAAACACACCATTCCCTTTAGGAATAGGTTTTTTATTAAGAAAATAGTGAAATTTGGCATACTATATCGTTTCCATGTAATTAGCCTAATGTATGAAGATCAGCAGTTTTAATGACTTATTCATTCAATGCACTTCAGACAGAATGCTGAAATACAGATACAGCTTCATTATGCTATAAAGCCTTCACCGTAATAAATACAGCATCATACCCCCTATGCCAATGTCACTTTTCCTGTGGAAATACACCTCCTGCATCAGTTATTGCTACCAGGCTTTTCATCCATTACGGTCACAGCAGGGTAGTAAAATCTGGCTCAAGCAAGCTGTTAAAATTAACCCACTTATGGGCACTCGCCCGATAAATCTTTGATTGTATTTCAACCTGGGTTTTATTTTTTATTTTTCTCTGAGGTTCATTTATCAAAATGTAACATTAGCTCATTCATTGTTTAATATCAGTGATATTTAGGTTTGTTTTCATACATCTGATGATCTGTAAGGGCAGTAGATAGCGATATGCAGTAGGTGAGCTTCAGTGAGGTATAACTGCAGTACACAAAGGATAACTCATTAAGACGACTGGAAAATAATGATCAAAGACTAGTCTAGGCAGGAATATGAATGTCATCAGCAAATGATCTTCAGGGGAATCTGCATTCATGCTTTTCTGATGTTTTGTGCTGAGGAAGAAATAATCTATAATTATGGAGCTGAAGACTATGGAGAAGTGAGGTAAATGTATTGGAAATAAGCTCATTTACCGCAGTAGTTTCATATCTCCCAGCATGGAAAAGTGCACTGCAAAGGCCCGATCAAATATGAAATGCTGGTATGGAGAAAGATGCTTCACAGATGCACAAGGTGCAATTTGAAATGCACATTATTTTCCATTATTATTTCTTTTAATAGTTTTAACAAATCATATCAAAGCAATACAGAACTGGAGTAATTCATAGGCCTGAGTAATTCTTGAGCATTTTATGCAAACCCATAAAACTTTATTAATAGGCACCAGAATTATATTCTTGTTTTTTCACAACATCTGTAGGTATGGAAAATTATATTGATCACTCACTGAGTGTTGTGATTTCTTCTACTCAGCTCTATTTGCTGACTGTATTTTTTATGTTACATCGACAGCAGTATGACCCAAATCTCATGCAGTGTCAGGAAAAAGGTGAGCAGGCTTTGATAGTCTAGAAAGACTAGCTAGAGGCAAAAGGTTTTGTTTGAGTTTTTCAAACACAAACAGACAAGTGGACCTCATGGTCTGTGCCCCCATCCCCCAATCAGTGTCCTGCGGTCCATGACAGTTGGATGAACAAACAATATTTGTTTCCCTGATTAAAAAAAAAAGAAAAAAGCACAATGGTTGTGAATCTTCTTAAGCAAAGAACACAATACTCAGAAGTGATACTAACTGGGATGGGTGAGATATCTGCATTTAAACAACCACATAAAACAGCAGAAACCCAAGAAGTTCACAATCTGCAAAATGCCAAGGACTGCACACCCGTAAATCTCCATGAATACTGATGGGATGCTATAAATTCAAAGCTGCTGATTCTGTAAAAGCTGGAAAATACAGCATATAGTTAAAAAGCCTTTCCTGTCGAGTACCATATATGCAAACTTGTGTGAGGTGTGCGTGTGATGAGATTTTTACTACCCCATTATCCTAATAGGAGAGCATTTCTGTTACCAAGCAAGATAAGACATATAACAAAATATTCCAGAATAAATTGCAGTTCCATCTAATATTCTCCTATGCTGTGAATAACAGTGAAGACCATAACTGAAAAAATGGCCAAATTGTCTCATTAGATTTATATTTGAGTTACAGCTTGAAAAAGTTCACTTACACTAAAAAATCTCAGAAATATGATTGAGGACCTCTCTTTTTAAACGGGTTTTTGAAACTATGGTGTTATAATTGGTACAGTGACAGAGAAACCAAACAAAATATGAAAGGATGGAACTTTTCTCACCCCCAAGATGTGATTTTTTTGCCGTCCATAAAAAGTGTAATTAATAACTCCTAGCACAAACATAATAATATTTAATAAAACAATATAAAAAGTATCACTTTGTACTTATTGTACTTATACACACTGTATAAGTACAATGCAGGCAGGGGCACCACTAGAGATTTTGGGCCACATGAAATCATATAATATTGGGCCCAGACCAATCCAATTATGTTCCAAATTTTTTAGGGCCTCTTTCACACAGGGACCCTTGGAATCGGCTTAACTTTATGGTGCCCCTGAGCGCAAGTGCTGTAAATGAGGCCGAAATGTGCTGTAAATAGTGACCATGGCCCATGATATTAGTACAGGTGGACAGTGATGGTTTGTGGAAGGGGGTTGGGATATGGAGACTGGTAAAAAGGCAGTAGGAATTGTAAATCGAAAATAGTACATTTACAGACGTATGACGCAGACATATGGTGACACCCATACATTGAGATAAATACTAGCTAGAAAAAAAATAGTTTTATCGGTATCACCCTGATTGAAACCATCCTTTACAAAATATATAGATAAGTGGAAGCTGCCAAGATGCCCATACATGCCTTAACTCCTGGGGTTCATGGAGATGTTGCTATTTCTGTAGGAGGGAAGGCTGTCCCATGACTTGGCAAAGCCTCGGGTTCAAGGAGTAATGGAGCGGACAGACACTAGTTTGGTTCCCTCCCAGAAAGATGACTACTACAGGCCGCCTTGTCTGGAAAAGGAAGTCTTCCAAGTGCCTGCTGACAATATGTACTTCTTTGCCAGATCTGCTATTTTATCTTATTCATCTCGAGCTGCGTCAGACGTCTTGGAGCAGGATGTGGAAAACTGCCACTACATCATCGAAAGATTCAGAGAAACACATTTCAGTAATGTCCGAAGCTTTCAAGCCTTTGGAAAAATGCACAAATGGAAATATGATACAAAATTAAACAAAATAATGATGGAAACATACCAAGGCAAAGACCAAAATCCTCACAATCAATTCTAATAATTATATACAAACAACCAGCTTTCCAAGTACATCCTCAGTGAATTATTGCTTCGTCTTCTGTTCTTCCTTTCTTCATTGCTCTCCTCTTGATTCCATCATCTTAGTTCTCTTCACATCAGGATTCGCCATTTAAAATCTTCCCACCTTCCATGTGGCCAATCAGGAGGCCTATCTTCGGTAGAAGTGAAAGTGATCATCATTGCTGACACAGCACAACAAAATGCGTTTTCTACATTTAACCAATATGTGGCATTTTGACTACACAGCTAATTCAGGCCCCTAGAAGCAGGGCTTGGTACCTTAGTGGTCAGGGAATCAAACCAGCAACCTCACAATCACAAGGCACCTCCCTATACACTGGGCCACCACTGCCACAAGCACAGTGGATTGTTAGTCAATTCAACCAATAACTGTGGTAGCACTCACACACAATGAGACTAGAGAAACTAAGGATAAAGCATTAGAAACACAGTACTAGGATATACATAATACATAGCTCTCCCACTCTTCTGAATCAAACCAAGCTTTATTCTTCCTTGGTAACTTGGAGTACTCCATCCTGTGACCACGGGGTTTGCCACTATCACCACTACTTTGCAGGACACTGGTAAGGCTCAGCCCTTGTGGCGGGCTAAGCTAACGTGTGCACACCTGTCTCCCTCCCCATATTCTCAGTTGCCTTAGTTAACATTAACAAGGGCTTAAGGGTTGTGCTATTATGTGGGGCGCAAATGGTGTGAAAAGGAGGTAATTGCATATTACAGTCAAACTTCAAGCAAGGTTAAGCATAACTATTGCAAGGTGAGCACTTCTGAATGTTGTCAACACTGTTGAACATTTTATATATCACCCCTGCTGCTCACGTTATACCATCCTTACTGATTATATCACACTTTGATCACTGGGTGGGTAAATTAGCCAGAGGCATGACACCAGGTGCATAAGGAATCTGTAAACTTATTGTTGCACATTTGTTCAACCTTGTGGGACAGGGGGGTGGACAGTAGGCAGATCCAGAGCCCATCCTAGATGTTATAGCTATGCTGCGTTGGAATTCAGGAAGGCCAATGTGACCATGACCTCTGAACCAGAATTAGTTGATTCTGAATGTTTTGACTGGGCATTGATCATTGCTTGGATGTTCATTCGAATCATTTTCTTGGAGTATAAGGCTAAATGTTCAAGTTGGAGTGTAGTTTCTGACTGTGTGGGGTTGGGTTTAATCTGCTTGTGTTTTAATGTTTCTCAGTTTTTGACAGGTTTGTGGTTCTGTGTGCCAATGTGTCATTTCCAAGTTTGAGTGTCTAGTCAGCACGTGTATTGCTTCCATTTTCATGGTCTTGTCTTCATGTTTATGGTTTTGATTAGCTGGATTTCTTAAACCAGTGTGCCATGCAACTGGTATCTTATGTTTGTTGTGATTGTTTTTCATTACAGTGACATTTCCTGCTTTCTGTGTCCGATGTCCTATGTCCTGCTTCCTGTTTCTGGTTTTCCCCAGGGCTCTGCACCTGAGTCTGCTTTCTATGGACCTTGTTGTGGACCTGCCCATCCACTCAGCACCAAGCTCCATTAATTACCTGTTTCACATGGTATACTGCAAGGGATTTGGGTATGGACGGTAGGGACATGTCTCTACCAATATTGTGGGAGTATGATGTATGTTTAGTGGGTCAGGGGTTTGGGGCTGATATGATCCTTATCAATATTGAAACCAAACCACGCCCTTGGTATCCCGTCCACTGTATTGAAGGACTAAGTATACCCCTAGAGCAGAAGTACGCAGTCTTATCTATAAAGGGCCATTTTGTGTGTGGGTTTTAGGGGACTGACAGGCTGAGAGTTATCACACCTGGGTTGGAACAGCTGACCTAAAGGTTATCCCAAAAACCTGGATCCACACTGCCCCTTTAAGGGTAAGATTGCCCACCCCTGCCCTAGAGGAATGGCTTGGCATGATCTTTTAGCCTCAGGCTGGTTGTAGAGGTACATTGCCTCCCTCTAACATTATCTGCCATTTGCTTGGTACCAGAAGGAACATCTGGCTGCTTTCCAGCCCCCCGGTTCCTTAATGGTGAGCTGTATTAACCTCTGGAGGTACTCCATGGCACCCTTCTGACACACCACCTGCAGGAGCTGAGAGCCTAGCCAGGCTGTGCGACAGTGGGGCATCTCATGTTTTATACAGTGTGGTGGGCACTGCCCCCGGCCACCAGGTCATGCTACACCGTCATGGACTTGCAGTGCATTGTGGGTGACCCCTTCTGCCATTTCCTTTTGTCCTCACTTGTTCATACCACAGCAGGTCATTCTTACCACTGAGCAACTCCTACAAGTTAGGGGTTCCTAATTTCTTCATGACGCTATGCAAATACTTCATGGACTAGAGGATTAACACATAATTCATAGGGAAATACCATCAACATCTTCAGCATCACAGCTTGTGTTTACTATCGCTAGCCCCCCTTTCAGCGTCAGGGGGCGTAAAATAGTGTGGATTGAAAATTTATAGTTTATTTTTGGAAATTAACCGAACTCCAGGTGTTCTGAATCAGAATCCTTTCATTTGCCAAGTACAAAAAGTAGGAGAAATGCATTTTCGTGCGGGTGGTAGTATGAGGGATATAATACAAAATGCAATCAAGAAAGAAATACAAAAGACATTAAATAGAATAACAGTGACATGAAAAAAGAAAAAAAATCAAATAAATAAACTGTCATGTAATGGCATGTATAGATAAATTCTGCGGCCCAGAATGGCCGGTGGGAACCCCTGCTCTAAGCGACTCTGCTGTATGGTAGGAAAGAGCATTGCAACGTTGAAAGCATGGTCAACCAGCTTTATAAGCTAATGAGCGGCAGCTCCAGTCTGCCATGACCTTCCTTCCCCAATGACTGTCATGCTCCATCAACAGCCGATGGAGCTTGGCGTGATATAGCCATCTCTTCCATTTTTCTAGTTGTCTTCTGTCTTCTTTTTTCTTTCAGTTACTTTCCAGAATCACTTAGTGTGTTTACCCAGTAGTTGTGGAGCTGTTGTTAGCTGGCCTTCTTAATTGTCAAAATTAGCAAACAAATAAAAAAAAAAAATCAAATAACTTTGGCTACATGCTTCCTACTGTCTTGGCTGTCACTGCAGAACTGTTAAGCTGGAAAACAGCTAGATCACAACAAAGATGTATGTGGCAATTTAGCCATTAAAGGTCATATTTATTCAAGTAAACCTTTGCTGACACCACATTTTTCCTTGAAATGAAGGTAAATGAGTAAGTACAAATGCAAATTGTTAAGAAGAAAAAGACATTTTACGAAGATGATGGCACCTTGAGGGCTATAGGTTAAATTCACACCCCCGCTGTGTTTGTGTGGCTTACATGCCCGCCCCCCTCATGTTTGCATGGGTGTCCTTCAGCAAGAGGTGGAAGGTTCAGGTCCAGAAAGCAGAAATCTAGACCAAGCTCCCGTTTCACCCACCCAGCTGTGTACTCTGTGACTGTGACTCCTTATAATCACCTGGTTGGTTGAAACAAAATCTTGGTCTGGATTTTTAATTTCTGGACTGAACTATCCATCTCTGCCTCTGGCAGTACAACAACATGTGGCTGGATAAATCGGTTTCCCTATATTGGCTCACTATATAATGGCAGACCCAACGGAGGAACACATATAGTTACTCCATGCCTGATTTAGAATTAATTTGTATTGTAATGCAGCTCAATATGCAATTCAATTATATTAGTTCATTCCGGACTCATCTTTGGTCTTCTTAATTCATTTTAATGTTATTTAATACTTTTAAGAAATTCAGTTAAAAAAACAAAAATCTCCATTACGTAGATTAAGATATATATATATATATATGGTGATACCCAGAACTCAGCATAACCTTGAGTGTCCTACGCCTGAGTAGCTCTCCCATACACATTCGTATATATTTTTTGATCTCACAAACACTGAAACTAGAACTGTGTGAGTGGAAAAATTAGTTTACACCCTGCATCAACAACAAGTATCTGCTCGGCTGCATCTCTGTGTCATTTATATAGCGACAAATGCATTCTGGGGCCTAATGTTCTACCTGTTGCACCCACATAAATCAGTAACTGCTGATTTATAGTTACATATATTGCACAAAGTTCAGTAATAAACATATATAACTAAAATAAAAAGGAGATTTATTGGTTAGCACTGTGGCCTCTTCCAAGCCCAGTTCGGATAAGATTAATGTCATTATGTCACTGACTGTCTGATTGCTGTGCTTCAACATGGCTTTACGCTAAATTAGAAAATCTTCTTACAGGAAGTCAGATCTTTTAAAGGGAGAGGTTACTCATTTTTCTTGGTGTAGTACATCTCTCTTATCCAGACATTTTGCCCATAGTATTCATCCTGACTAACAAGTCTATATATGGCCAGACCCATGGATTTCAATAAAAATGTACAATATGGTGTCTATAACCAGCCAAGTTAAACTGAAATCTTGCTTAGGCTACTATAAAAAGTGTCAGAGTGAGATTTGGATATAAAACTTTATTAGCTTCCCTGCTAATCAGTTTGGAAGCATAACTTTATGGATTGGATATATATCTGATTGCCTGCCAGGCCAATAAATCACATGCCAGTAAATCTGTTAGTCCACTAAATGAGTGATTCATGCCTTTGAAAGATGGCTGAACATGGGCTCCGTTATTTTGTGTATAACCCTTCCCAAAGGAATTAGCCGCGCTACCATTATGCTGTTCTCTTATCATTAATACGCCGGCATTGAAATTCCTGTATTACCACAGTTCTCCATTCACAACAAAGATTTATGCTGCTAATTGGAACAGCAAATAGCTTCTTCCAAGATTTCTTTCACTTTGAAAAACACCTATATTGTTTCAATCTGCATGTCACACGTAACATAGAATGCATCACTAGACCACCTGATTGGAAATCATATTGACTTCCTGGCCAATAAAAATAGATTATTTTTTTTATTTTTAACAATGGAAAGTGTCTGTTATAGTCAATATGTTAAGCAGTTGATTTGCCTTTTCTTGTTGATTATTTGGTATAGCGTGAGCCAGGCGTCACTAGGATCTTAGGCCATCAGGGGCTTAGCTGATCTGTACGAGGGACGTCAAATTGAAACCTTTCATATTAAATTCTTTGTCTGAAGTTATGATGATGGCACCATTCCGGTTTTGGGGAACATGGCCCTGGAGTTGGGCTGCTGTGACGTAGAGCATTCTCATACTGAGAGCATGGCAGTTAAAACATCTGAGCTAAAAAAATCATTCAGGGTACATTTGGATTCATTGGGGCTTCAGCCCCCAACACCCCAGGCGTCTGCTGTGAGCCCTGAGTGTGCAGTATTCAAAGCGGTACTCAGATACTTCAATGGAACCAAGTAACAGCTGTACAAGATCCTATTTTTTTATTTTATTTTTTGACATTACAGGTGAAAAGTTCAAGGGAAACAAAACCCAACTGCGAAATTAAACTGTTTTTTTTTTGTCCAAAATAGAAAAATGCTGGAAGATGTTCTTGAAGTGCGTCAGCCATGAGAATAAATTGCAACTGAGGCCAGGCCAAATTGTCATTGTTCATCAGCTCTTCCTGCCCTAAATGTTCGTGAAGAGTTTGGTCATTTTACAATATGACCTTGACCATAATAATGCTTTATCTCAAATGTTGCTGAAACACAGCTTGACCTACTTGTATCTTTTTGTCCGAACATTCTTTCGGATTCATTGTGATCTCGTTGGCTGAGCTACACAGCATTTAAAGTGGGTTCATTAGTATTTCCAAGCCATTCTTCAATCTTGAATCTACTGAGCTGCTAAGGCATGACATTAACGAAAAGGATCTTCAGAGTGTTACCACCCAGCATTTAGGACAATACAAAAGACACTTACACACTACTAATTACATGTTCTGGAGAGCAAAACCGCTATTATTTTCATATGTAACATCCACTAATCACCAGAGTCCATCTGCACAAAGATTTGCAGGCCCATGCCTACTGACCTTAGCTTAAAGAACACAATTCTGGCACCTAGAATTCTGTGCCATGTAGTCTTCCATAATGATGCTGCTTGTTTAGCCAAACGCCTATAACCAGAGTGGCTGCATTACTCAAAGCCTCCTTAGCTCTGCTGTCTGACACCCTCCTCTCCCATTGTCAGTAAACTGTCCTCCCTCTCTTTTGTGACTCTGCTCCCACTCTACCAGCGACACAATTTCCACAAGTTTCCACTGGTTCCACAGCACCAGTGTCACAACATCGGCCCCCACCACAAGGTCCCTGGCATTTTTTTCCCCAGTCAGAAATCTTTTTTTTTGAAAATAAGTCAACTTGACTTAATATTGACAGCTTTTACCAGCATCTTTCACAATACAAACACATGCGCCTTGTTACGGATCCCCTGAATTTCCGGAAAGTACGCTGTCAAAACCTTAGATTCACCTTGGTAGGATCCAGTTCCTATTAACCCCTCGCAGTGGTGCAGCAAGGCAGGGACAATAATAGATCATTTGTGACATTGAAGGAACCAAACAGTTTCAAAGACCTAGCAGCTTCAGGGGTTCTTCATTCATCATTTAATGAGTGATATGCTCCTGCACTTGTTACCGCTGACTTATGCGAACAACATTATTTAATTCTCTCTCTCCTTCATAGAACTCCTGTTCCATCAATGCCTGGTCCTGAAGAGGGTAAAGCAGGACAGTCTCACTCATAGAGTTGACAAATATTTGTTTCCCCAAGGAGAGATTAAATTTTATGGACTGAATGAGGCCCAGAAAAAGCGATTAAAACCTATCCAGCCCCAAAGAATATGAAATACAGCACTTTCTGGGTCTAGAAACTGGCGCAGCCCAGTTCATAAGAAATGTGCACCTTTGCAGAGAATCCCTGAGTCAACTGTTTTCGGAAAGCGCATTTTAGAAGCTGAGGGAAGAGGCAGAGATCTCTATGCAGTAAAGGCCCCCAGCAGAGGAGACACTCTACTACCAACACTTCAAGGACACATATGTTCTCCAGATAGATGCTTGATGATGAGGGGACGGATGCCCTGAGGGAGGAAAAAACTTCTTGCATTTTCTGGCCAGGCCTCATAACAAGCCAGCCTCAAAATAACACAAGACGTGGAGGGAGCATTTGACAGGGTTATGGGCAGTGAAGATGTAAGACCCTCGGGCTGACCACTGAATATAACCCCGTCTGCTGCCTCAAAGATAGCAACAGGAAGCTGCCACACTATGCTGTCCTGTTATGTGAATTTCATTTAGTTGTAGAATGCATCCCTGGGGCTGATAACAAAATAGCAGATACATTCTCTTAAACTGGGAAGCCATCACTTAAATCAGAAGCCCTGGTGCCAGATGAGTTTTTAACTGTGTGGTTCCAGTGACCCCAGCAGTGCTAATAATTGTTCAGGTTAATGTGCCAGGCCCAGAAAAAGATTTCTTCCTTTTGCAGAGATCAGAGTTTTGGGTCACATTGAAGAGGGACCCACAACTGGGGCCTATCATTTATTACAGGCACATCGGGGAGCGGAGAAGAACCGAGATGGATGAAAGGACCCTTTACAATGTGGACAAGCTCTTCTTTGAGGGAATATAGGAGAGAGATACTTTTACTCCTTCCCTTGGGGAATTTGGGCAGTTTTCACATGCTCCATCTCGCTCTCCACGGGGCTCTCCACGGGGCACACACATGCATATATACAGGGGAGAGCAAAATTTGGGGTCAGAGCACAAGGTCAGCCAGCATCCAGCACCCCTAGAGCACTTCGGGTCTTTTTCAAGGGGCCAGTCAGTGCCGGTCAACCCATTTGGTAACAGAGGCGGCCACCTAGAGTGCCATCATCTGAGGGGGCGCTGACATAGAAAACCTACGTCCCCCCCAGCCAGCTTGACAGCCAGTTCCCACCCCTGTGAGGGGCATGTGTAGGTAAAGGGCACTGACACTGACGCTTGCCTCGGGCACCAGCACTGGATGTGATGTCACAGTGATGTCATCACTCTGCCGGGATTGTTACCTTCTGATCAGGGGAGCAGAGTCCTAACCTGCTGAGCCAGACACTGGGCCGACAAGAACATTGGCGCTATTGCAGGACATTTAGTGCACGGAAAAAGCCTTGTGCTGGATGTGCACACACTCTCACGGGAGTGCCGCGAGGAGGAGTGTGTGGAGATTGCTGGGGAGGAGTCCGGCAGCAAGCGGAGCCCCAGGCGGCAGGGCGTCATTCAGGCTTAGGCTTGGAAAGCACCAGTAATACCATCACTGGAGATGCTGAGCACATCTTGTTAAGTTCATACTCTCTATCCTCCAAAGACGGGCACTTCCTGTACACATAAGGGGCGCCTAACTGTGAGTGTTCATTAAGGGCTCCCGAAAAGCTGCCCACATCCACCCACTAACTGATACGGAGAGATAGAGCTGTCTATAAAAATAGACTACAATCAAAAACCTAAAAATGCCAATAGTCTTTTGTTTGCCAAAAATTTTGTTTGGGTACTTATGGTTAAGGTTAGGGCTGGGTAGGGGCTGTCATTGTTGGGATTAAGGTGTGTGTGTGTCTACTTGTGCTTGTGGTGTAGGATGGCTTATTAGAATCATATATCACAGAAGGGGAGCTCATTAGCTGTTGCCCATCTAGTGCAGCGTTAGAACACTTAGTCGCAACAAGAAGTGTGGTAGCAGGATCACAGCGCTGACGTGACAGCAGATACAGCTGCCGAGGGTGTGGAAGAGCCCGCAGCAGCTAGGCTGATAGCTGTGTTCCTCAAGCAATGCTCTGTGTACCCTGGATCTCCGTATTTATTTTTAAACAATTTACTTAGCAGATGTTTGTATCCAAAGGGACGGTTGAACTGGATCAATTGGGGGTTAAGGACCTTTCCCAGAGGCCCAGTGCTGTTGTCTCTCTGCCGAGCCTCAGATTTGCTCACCTTTTCCGAGAATAGGGCCTCAACCTGCTGATCCACACAAGCGAAAACGGAGGCGCCACTAGATTTAACGACTGAACATCTCTGGGCACATGGAATGTAAGGGAACATGCGTGAACTGGAGTTAGAAAACATGCATGCACTGGGAGTTAGAGAACATGCAGGCACTGGGAGTTAGAGAACATGCATGCACTGGGGGTTAGAGAACATGCATGCACTGGGAGTTAGAGAACATGCATGCACTGGGAGTTAGAGAACATGCAGGCACTGGGAGTTAGAGAACATGCATGCACTGGGAGTTAGAGAACATGCAGGCACTGGGGGTTAGAGAACATGCATGCACTGGGAGTTGGAGGTCATAAATGAACTGGCCATCAAGGTCGCTTTAAGGTTGAGACACATTATGGTTTATTGCTGTGGTTATTTTTCCTTGTGCGCTCACCAGCGGTGACTCCGTATTATTTTCAGGGACGATGTTTGGTGGGGGCAGGCTGTCACATATTTCTTTCCACTTAAGCACACAAAATAAAAACTCCATATTTTCTTAAATCGCACAGTGATTATTGCATTGATCTGCAAATATTCCTGCAAACATCAAAGCTACTGGAATGCATTTGAGGGACATCTGAGTTTATGATATTACATTTAACGCCAGCATGTATAAACATGTTTATTTGTTTCACATTGGCTAAAATGGCTATTTCACCATAATATAACGGTCAACAGGTAAACACCGTGTTGTGTTGTTACGTCCTTCATCCTGAAATGAAACCGCCTCCTGATACGCACTGCGCTGGGTGCTGAACTAAATCATGTGACACGGGGCCTGGAGGATTTGTTTTGCTCCGGGAGTGGAACAGGCTTTAACAAAATGGCGAGGAACGGCAATACTGGAATACTGGGCAGAAACGCAGAGGATGAGGAAATGGACACGATGGTTTTGTGTGTTCTGGGATGATGGAAAAAAACTGAAATGCGTTTTATAGTTGCTGTAATAAGTTGCAGGTGAAGTGAATGAATGAGCTCCTCACCTGCCCTTGCCCTGTCCTGGGCATCCTAGGCCTGTTATACTTTTTAAATGGGTTTGCAACAGGGGGACTTCAGGATTTTTAAGGTGGGGGGGCATAAGAGGGGCCATAATTCATACAAGGGGGGGAACCTTATTATTAGCCAATGATATATCTTGAATCTGTGAGTGACAGGAGAGAGGGGCACTTCAGAGGCCAATCAGCTTTCAGCTGGAGCCAGTGACCATGTGTCCCCGCCCATGTATACATCCCTGCTTTACAAGCTAAACGGTTGCTTCTCCCTGAGCCGGCAGAGCTTGATGGAAAATGTGTCGCCCATCAAGAACGGTCTTCTGCAGATTAAGCCGCACTGTTAACTTTAATGCTGCCAGTTCCAAATCTCCAGTATCTTCCACCACATCAAGCCCTGCGGAAACACCTTTTGTAAAAATATTTTAAGTGTATTTTTCCTTTACGGTATCATACTCTCTCTTTATAAAAAAGTTCAATTCGAAGTATTTAAGTTTATTTCTGAAGAAATGTGCTGTATTAATATTTGATTTGATTTTGATTTGTTGAGATTAGTTGAAGCTGCAGTGGAATGAAAAGTCATATGAACTAAATTGCATTGAACTGAATTTAATAGAAACACATAATTATGACAAAATAAACTTTTCATTGTGGTTTTGTTCACCGGTTTTCATTGTGGCTTTTTAATCTTGTATATGTCATTTACAGTAATGAGAATCCTAGATAGGACTTCCAAGTATAATTTTAATATTAATGGATTAATATTTAATACGTAAAATTGAATGAAGTGGGATAAAAATATTTCATTATATTTTAATGTCTTATTTTTATTTCACGAGGCAGAAAATTGTGATGAATAAGAGGGTCCGAAGTTGTCAGACTTTCCTTTCAGCTTATTGCTTATTTGTACGTTTTTCCAGCCTTAATGACTGCTTTCCGTTCGCTCCCCTTTTCTTACTGCAGTTTCTGCGCACAGCTGCATTACCATCCCCTGAACAATGTGCGGCTCTTTTGTGTGTTTTATTTTCTTTCTCAATATATTTTAATCTCAGATCACTGAAAGTAACCAAAATGACAGCACATCTTACAATTTATCAGATTTCAGAGGACATGCTTATTATCTTGTGTATTCTTGTGTCTATTCCTTCTGCCTCGATGGTTCTGGGTTTGAGTCCCCAGTTGTGTGTGTGCTCAGTGCTCGAACAGGCTTCGCACAGGTCCTTTGGGCCCCTTCATCAACCCATCCCCGAGGAAGCTGTCTGATGTCTGTTGATGGTTGTTTGTTTGAGTCCCCAGCTCTGTGTGCGCTCAGTGTTCTGACATCAACCCATCCCCTGAGGATGCTGATCTCAGTGTTATGATGGTTGTTTGTTTGAGTCCCCAGCTCTGTGTGCGCTCAGTGTTCCGACATCAACCCATCCCCTGCGGAAGCTGATCTCTGGTCTCTTACAACCCTCCTTGCCTGCTTCAATCTCAAGGAACAGGATATCTATTAGGACTGTGAGTAGAAAGAACTATGGCAGGCTTCAGATCGTTATTTTACGGAGCTCTGCAGCTGTGGAATAGTCTCCCAGCAGATGTGCGAGACTCAGGCTCACTCTCAACATTCAAATCTAGACTAAAAACTCACCTGTTTAGCTTATAGGGACTCTAATTCTAGCTCTAGCTAACTGCTAACTCCCAGTTAGCCCTGCAGTGTGAGGTGCAGAGCTGGATGGGGATCGGTGCCATTGGTTTGGGATGAGCTGTGCTGTCAGAACTGTCCCTCTGGCTCCACAGTCCCTTGTGGAATTGCAGTGCTGATGTTTAGGGACTCCCCATGCCTGCATTCCCACTGGCCTCTCCCTCCTACTTATGCTGCCATAGCCATATCTGCTGGAGCTTACATACTGCACTCACATAACTGTTTGCATTGCCTCTAGTCTCCCCTGCTTTGGCTAATGCACTTTTTATTCTCACCACCCCTCCTGGCCTGTGCTGTCTGGAGACCACCCCCGCCCGACTGTTTCTCTCTACTACTTGTGACGTCTCTTCTGCCTGCCTTGTTGCTGTTCCACGGTTCATCCTGCCGTCAGAGGCAGCACCAGCACTTGCGTTCCATCACCTGCCTGCCCCCCCCCCCCTTACAAATTAGGATTTTGCCATTTAGTTGATTTGACCTCCTCTGCCTGTCCCTGGGGGATGGGCTTCCCCTTTGATTCTGATTCCTCCCAAGGTTTTTTCCTTCTACGGGCTTTTTCCTTGCCACTGTCTAGCTTACTCACTGGGGGCTCTGGGCAGGGATAATGTAAAGTGCTTTATGAGGCCGTAAAGTTGAAAACGCGCGATACAAGTAAAATTCAATTGAACTGAATCTCAGTGATAAGTCCCCAGCTGTGTGTGTGCTCAGTGCTCAAACAGGCTTCAATCAGGTCCCCAGCATTCCTTCATCAACCCACCCCCTGATGAAGCTGATCTCAGTGATATGTCTGCTGATGGTTGTGGGTTTAAGTCCCCAGCTGTGCTCATACAGACTTCGCCCAAACCCTCCAGGCTTCTCCATCAATCCATACCCCGAGGAAGCTGATCTCAGTAATATGTCTGCTGATGGTTGTAGGTTTGAGTCCCCAGCTGTGTGTGCGCTCAGTGCTCATATAGGCTTCGTCCAAGCCCCCCAGGCTTGTCCATCAATCCAAACCCTGGGGAAGCTGATCTCGGTGATATGTCTGCTGTATTTTATGCCATTAATCCAACTGAAATTGACTTTATGACCTTGGGTGAGCATCAACCCTGGTTCTAATTTTTATATTAAGAACTGTTTCACCCTTAAACAGCATCATAATTTTTTTTTCGGGGAGGGGTTGCACATAGTTTTTGAGCCATCCTACAAGATATCAGGATCTGTCTGGAGAACAGAAAAAAATGTGGTTATTTCTGATCATGCTCTGCTGCATTCACATGTATTACAATTTTAAATTATGTCCTTTTCTGATCAAATTACACGTAGTACCCAGATAAGTATCTTTAAACATTTTATTTTGGCACCTACAACTTTTGCGGAGTACAGTATTTCAGCTTGATTAAATGGACCATAACTATTTAAAATGACTGTTACCGTCAGCATAGCGACATCGGTAGAGTACGCCTAAAATTACACTTATATATGATATAGCAGTGGTCACGGTATCTCAAAGGGTAGTACTCTTGTCTTATACCTCCAAGGTTGTACTGTTAAATCCCGCCTCTGCTCAGGGAGTGCAGAGTTAGTATGTTCTCTCTGTGTCATTGTTACCAACCGCTGTTCAAGGACATGCACTTAGGCTAATTTGCATCACTAAATTACTCATAGAATGTGATTGTGTCTGTGTGCCTTGACATGGATTGACATTCCATCTGGGGTGTACTCCAGCCCTGTGCTAGCTGGGACAGGCTGCAGCCTCCCTGCTCCCCAACCCTGAGCAGGACAAACGCTCAGAAGATGGATGTGCATATGTGAGCTTTTGAACATATACAAGGATCAGAGGAAACATTAATTTATTACCTGTAATTTATTTTACAGATTAAATTCTTTGGTGCATTATAAATTACATAGTGCAATTAGTCACCCCCCCCAGTCTTAAAGATGGACAGAACCTTTTTAAGGAAAGGTAAACAGCGTGAATGCGTGTGGCTAAGGCGGCCCAGGGGTGGGATTGGGGGGGGGGGGGGGGGGGGGTTTGTGGATAGTGTAGGTGGGGGGGGGTGGGTTTGGGCCGGGGGGGTCTTTTATGACTTATACGAGCGTTGGGGCTTTTTTTTTTTTTTAGG
>JAODKM010000001.1:26314882-26325396 GCA_026780845.1 Petrocephalus sullivani
GCACAGGACGGGGAGGCACTCTTATACAGGACTAACGAGGGGGCAAACAGGCGGCAGCTGGACTGGGGAGCACAGGAGTGGGAGGCACTCTTATACAGGACTAACGAGGGGGCAAACAGGCGTCAGCTGGACTGGGGAGCACAGGACTGGGAGGCACTCTTATACAGGACTAACGAGGGGGCAAACAGGCGGCAGCTGGGCTGGGGAGCACAGGACTGGGAGGCACTCTTATACAGGACTAACGAGGGGGCAAACAGGTGGCAGCTGGAATGGTGAGCACTGGAGTGGGAGGCACTCTTATACAGGACTAACGAGGGGGCCAACAGGCGTCAGCTGGACTGGAGAGCACAGGACTGGGAGGCACACTTATACAGGACTAATGAGGGGGCAAACAGGCGGCAGCTGGACTGGTGAGCACAGGAGTGGGAGGCACTCTTATACAGGACTAACGAGGTGGCAAACAGGCATCAGCTGGACTGGGGAGCACAGGACTGGGAGGCACTCTTATACAGGACTAACGAGGGGGCAAACAGGCATCAGCTGGACTGGGGAGCACAGGACTGGGAGGCACTCTTATACAGGACTAACGAAGGCGCAAATAGGCAGCAGCTGGACTGGGAAGCACAGGACTGGGAGGCACTCTTATACAGGACTAACAAGGGGGCAAACTGTTGACTGAAATTACAATGTTTTGTTCTAGGCAAACATTGTATACTTACCTGTCGGCCGCTGAATTGTCCAAAGCTTAGCTCTTCGCTAAAATGTGTTATATGCATACATTTAGTGAACTATGCATACCTACTTAAATAAGTCTTATTAGCACAAACTGGATCTTGTTACTGCTTCATTTGTTTTCAAATGGCTTGTTGTCTTGCTCTTTTATGCCCCCTTTCAGGATGTTTTTACAAAATCATATCGTTAGCTATTCAGATGGAAGCCCCATTGAAAATGATATTATTGCTTGATGAACCTGCTTTACTGTACAGAGTGAGATGGATTACGAGAGCTTGGACTATTTTCTACAAAACTGTGGGTCAGAGATGATTGTTAGCGAAAAAGGATCCCACAAGGAACTGTCTTTTCCTCTGTCCCATTCAGCCTCAGACATGTCAGATTTCAAATGCAGATCCGAGGCCTCTCATCTGTAGGTTTTTGGCTGACTCCTCCACTGTGGACTGCATTGACAGGGCGGTGAAAGAGATTTCGGGAACTTAATGAGGGACTTTGCTGCCTTAGGTGGTCACAACCAGCTGCGACTAAACATCAGGAAGACTAAGGCTGGCCAGGCTCTATGCCTGGTCAGCCTCTGTGTGTCTCTCGACAATAAGCTGGACTGGACAAATAAGACAAACGCCCTGTACAAGGACAGAGCAGATCTTATTTCCTGAGGAAGCTTTGCTCCTGTGCTGTCTGAAAGAGACTTTTTAGTCACGTTTTACCCTTCTCTGCTATCCAATGCCATCTTTCTTGCAGTGGTGAGCTGTGGTGACATGGACTCTCGTGATGTCCATTGTTTTAATAAGCTCAGGCCCTTTAAGGCTGAATCAGTACTATCCCTTGACATGGTGTTGGTGGTGGAAGAAGAATGAATGAGGGTAAAACTTGTTATAAATATCCATGTTCATGCTCTCGACCATGCACTTTCATGGAGCACCATTAGTCATCGGCTAGAGCTTCTTCCTACCAAGAACCACCCACCTCCATAATACCTCCTGCCACTAACTGACCCTGAATCCACTCGGTCTATGTCTCCATTTGATCCTGCATATTGTTGTAAGTTTTGTAGAGCTATGTGTATGTTTTGTATTGTAATTCTACATCTCTTGCATTGTATTTGTATTGCACTGTAATAAAGAATGGTTCTTTTTTGGCAGGGATTGTTAAACTTTATGCATTTGCTCAGACATGCTGCAGTAAAGCAATTTCCACCCTGGGGACCAATAAAATATATCTACCTACTTACCTACAAAAAGTCCAATGATATGCAAGTTAACTTAGTGTATTTATAAAAACCAAAATAGTACAAAAAAGTTCTTCCTGTTAACATTTGTCTCTCTTCCCAGAGCATCTTCCGCCCGCCATCTCTGGTGATTTTTATACAGAGAAACCATTGCTTCCTTCTTGGAGGTTTTTACATTTACCAGTAAGAGAAAAGGGAACCAAGTTTTGAGGGCAGTTTATTTTGGGTGTTATGGACTGAAAGACCCGAGGTACCAAGGGTGTCGTTTGTTTAAAACTGTTCTGTTTATAAATGGCAGACATAAGCTCTTGTAAATGACTCGTTTTCCCTAAAAAGGACCTTATAGTTACTGTATGTGTTTCTAATTTCCGTACTTCTGTGGCTTACACCGCACACTACTCCAGCAAATCTTACAAAGCAGATAACGCGCTCGTTCTCAGTAGCGCAAATTTCATTGACAAAACGTTTAATGCATGCTTCATAGGCCTGGTGCCGCTTTTAAAGAGCGAAGAGCAGCGCGTAGCATATAAGGAGTAATTGGGAAAAATAATCTTCACGCATTAGCAGAAACAACCTGCGTAATTGAGTCCTAATGCAAAAAAACGAGTCATGTGCTTCTTCTTGTGCCCATGAGAAAATTCTGAATGGATTTAAAAACGCAATTCAATTAACGTGTAGTGGCTGTGTCACTGGAATTTATAGCGATTCAATTACATTATCTGCCCAGCTCTTATAAGAATTGACTATTTGCCAGGTGTCTAATGGATTCTAGACTAATGTGCCAGCTTAGAAGTTGACCTTGCATCTTCTGTAGCCAATAAAATGGTTGGGGTTGCTACTGCATAGAGCCGTCAGGAGGCAGCACAGGGTGTCTCGTCATAAACAAGCTCCAGCCATTGTGTATCAGGCATCTTAATAAATAGCACATGTCTTACCCAACTGGACAAGCTAGTTTTTTTATTTTATTTATTTTTTTATTCTTGAATGCTTCTGCTCTCTCCAGGCAATCTTTCAGCAGTTGAGCGTGCATTAACTAAAGGACTACATCCCGTTCTTAAATAGGACCCATAAGATAATAAGTCAAACTAATTTTGTGGGAAATTATATTGTGAAAAAAGGAACATGCAGATTTATCAGCTGGTTTGATCACATGACAGGCTACCGAGGAGTTAGATTCTCCATGATGTAATGGTGTTGAAAGCCATAGACTATTTAACAACAGTATCAAGTTTTTCTGGCTATTGAGTCTACAGACATTTCCTTCTCAAAAGATGTCAGTCTTTATTGACTCTCAGTTTCAGTTTTTGTGGTCACTACACTCTTTAAGGTACTACAACGCTGAGTCGAACAGCAGAATGCCTTCTGTGTGCTGTATGTATTCAGTAGTCACATGACACGCTTGCAGGAGCAAGTTGTTTGCATTATCAAGTTGGTTTGGCTAATAAATTGTCCACTAAGTGTATAGGTTTGTGAAATGCTCATGTTTGTTCAACTGTGCATCTAAAACAAATAATAGAATGAGTATAGTGACCCATTTAGTGGTGTAATAACCTCTAATATAATGACCACACTCACTTATTATTTAAATTAGTATTTTGTGGTTTTACAGGCAATTTATTTTTCCTGCAAGGACACCAATGTAAAGTTTTGTGAACTATCTTAACTTGTAATTTAAGAGCATTTATAGGAAGAGCCTTATGTACATCTCAGATTACAAGTGGGGATGTTTATAGCCAATGTTGCACATGCAAAACAGGAAAAGCAAACCTATAGCTAGCTATGTAACAAGTAATGGAAAGGTATTAGCTGGAGTGTAACTATTGGGCAAAATGTGTGTTAACTGCCTCATTTAGTGCATTATTCAAGGGAACTAGGCGATGCCAAGAGCATTGTATACGTAATGTATGGCCATAAACAGTGGATGGGCAGTGGACGTGGATGTGATTAACTTAGAATAATTTCTTAGGAGGATAGTTCCTCGGGTAGTTCCTGGTGGTTACCAGTGATAAATGTAAGCCTTTAAACATGGTATATTGCCAAATGAAAAATGGCTTATGAATAATAAACACATTCCAGGCATATTCCAGGATCCCTTACTGGAAACGGGCCTGGATTTCCCCAGGACTCCAGAAAGGGAACCTCTGAAAAATCCCACGATTTCACCAATAAAATCTATGAAAGTCTTGATGGTTAGAATCAGCCAGTACCAGCCAAATCCTGCTCAATAATTTTCAAATATTTAAAGACGACTTTGTCACATTCTTGACACCTTCAACTTGGTGTTCTCATATTAAATCCTCAGTGCCCTGCTATTTAGACAATGTAAATCGCAGCCTGCACTTTAATGTCTGCTGGTAAACATTGCGGCCTGTCATAGCTGGAGGAAGATTTGTATTGCTGGAAAAAAGCCTTTTAATTTCACATTTTAAAATGGTTGTGTGTGGTTCAGCGGGTTAGGATGTTGTGACAGGAAGGTCACTGCTTCCAATCCCAGATCTGGCTAACTCAGTTTGCTGTTAGTTAACCATTTGTGTGACTCAACAAGTATAACCCTGTGCTACCAATAGAAAATTCATGTCTTTGAATCCAAGGGAGTGTGCATAAATTAAAAGCCTCAGTGAAATGAGTTAAATGGTCCCACAAGCATAATACAGTGATTGAAACTGTTTCTTTTTCCATTTAAATGCAAAACTAATTCCTTCTCCGGGATATCACATCAGAGATGGAACCAACCAAAATATTAGATATAAATTTAGTACTTGACATCTGCACTTAGTATATAACTGTGGACTCTGACAGGTGATAATTATATTTCTGAAAAAATATTTGATGCTGCTCATTTATTTAGTTGATGATATAAACAAACAATATAACTGTGGTGTCTGAAAAAGATATATATACCTGGGTGAGCATGGAAAAAAAAGATTTTTTTGGATTATATATATTTCACAGGCTAACAAAAGAGGCTGTCACGCCCACACCTCCAGCTCGCGCAGTGCTTGCTCAGTCCAGCGGACAGGAGACCACAGGAAAATGGTACCTGACAGTGGGACGAAGGGACAGGCATCCGCAGAAGAAGACCTACGGGGGCTTAGGGTTCAGAGAATCGGAGGAGCCAGGTGATGGGAAATAATTAACAAATCTTGTACATTCTCAAGGATACAGGAATGCAACACTAGGGCTTATACTCAAGCAACAACACAACTGAGTGTGCATGTGTGTATATATATATATAGTTCAGTATATATAGAACTTTGTGCAAATGTTTTTGGGGAGAGTAAGGCCACAAGGATCACCCCCACCATCCCAGAACAAAACGGTGTGACAGAAATCGCGGCTGGAGACCTGTATAATACATAGCCTAGAACGGAAAGAGTCAGCTAACTAAACATAAGCCGGAGTTGTGCCCATTGTGTTCTGCAAAAGAAAACAGACTGATTTGGCGCTAATGCATCGTATGTGATGAATGAGGTCTCCCTTACTTGTTTTTGTGATATGTCACATGATATGCATGTTATTGATTACTTTTGCTATACTTTGTATATTACGATGGTGATCTAGTGTAACACCACATATTTAGGGCGTGGCCTGGTGATGCCCTGGTGATGCCCATGACACATGTTGTGTTATCATTGGTTGTCCAGCAGGGATGTCTGTTTTTAAACTGGAAGTGCCCATTGTTAGTAGCACTCATGCCGAAATGCGTCTGTGCAGAGACGTAGCGTAAAATTGTTTTTGCAGTTCAGTACTCTTATAATGGTGTTATATCAGTAGGAGGGAAGCCCCTTTTCTGTACTTTAAAAAAATATTTTAAAGCAAGAACAACCATTTAACTAGCTATTAGTAGCCAGGGCCGATCCAAGCCTTTATGGGGCCCTAAGCAGGATTTGATCCTACCACCTAAATCAGAGGCCCCCTGGAGCCGTGGGGGCCCCACTCGGCTGCTTAGTTCGCTTATGCCTTAGGTTGGCTTTGTTAGTAGCTACACTTTAAAATATATTCAGAACCACTGCAAGTCTTTATATTAAATATCCTCATGTGTCCTCATCCAGAAGTTCTGTAAGGGTCTTTTTTGGTAATCAATACAATAATCAGCATTAAAAACCATAGGTCAATGGTGTCAGCTATAATTATGTTTTTATTTTTTTTTTACAAAGCCTCATGGTGTTTCTTGCTTGTTTGTATATGCTTTAATGAATATCAGCCAAATGGGCTGAGCTGATCCTCACCTTACCAGATTATCTGAGCGGTTTTGTTCTTACCTGATTCTCTGATGTGATGCAGTACAAACTGCAATGAGGTTTACATTGACTGCTGAATGTGTTTTAGCCCAGTACAGCCCTGTATGCTGGTTCACCACAATATCTAAATAATCACATTACTTTATGATCTCATAATAATACTTATTTTCTGACTGAGATTAATTTTCTGGCTGCCCTTGAGAATGAATTATACTGTGCGCATCTACCATCTGCATTGGGGCCAGTACAGTTGTCCCACGATAGAATAACTCAATTTCATCAACAGTGAAATGCACAGAATCTAATAAGTTGCTCATATGATTCTGATCTCTGCAAGCACCTAGGCACTCAGCCTTCTTGCCAGGGCAAGAGATGGTATGTGCTCCAGTGCTTTGTGAACGGGACTAGTGGAGGTATTCACTGCTTAATAGACATAGAGAAGCTTGCCAGGAGAGCAGCAAGTGTAATTTGTCTGCCTTGGGGTGACGCATTGTGGACACATGCCAGACCTCCAAAGTCCCACATTTATTTTCACCCTCCTCTGCCATCAAAATCTTACCGTTCAGCACTTTCTTTAGTGTGACAATAACAGTAAATGCTTGAGATAAGCACGATTTACTGTCTGCAACCAGTCCAGAAAATCTTGAAGGATGCGCGGGTGCGCCCATTCATTTCCCCGTAACTGCTTACCGTCGCGTGGCATACACATTAAATTCATTTTCTTTACATTCTTCTCGAGCCTAAATTATCGATCATTGTGGAAATGTAAAACATATTCATAGCTCCAGCCGCGAAAGGTATTTTCCATCATACCTTGGGACTGAAACAAAATTGTGAAACCGTTTAATTTTCTGTTTGCGATGTTGTAAATGAGTGCATTATTAAGCCACATTATTATGGTAAGGTAAATAAATTACATTTACATTGCTTTAAACACTTATTTGTTTAGCAGATGCTTTTGTGCAAAGTAATGTACAAGTGAGATAAATAGCACATTACAGTAATGTATTAGAATTTATGTATAAGCACACAGTAGGCTGAACTGGGACATATATATGTATATATATATATATATGCTTATTCTTTTTGCTTTTTTTGGCACTCTGCATGGTGTAAGGGGGCACAAAGTGGTTCAGTGGGTAATACTACCATCTCAGTAGTACCATTTGAATCTCCTCACCCCTACTCTCTACATGTAGAGTGTGCATGTTCTCTTCCCTCTGTTTAAGATGGGGCCCATAAGAGAGGTCATAATTCATACAATGAGGCCAGCGTTATTAGCCAATGCTATGTCTTGAATCAGTGAGTGATAGGGGAGGGAGCCAGTCAGCTTTCAGTTGGGGCCCCACCCCTATGTGTGATCGTGTTTCTTGGATTTCCCTGGGGTATTGCAGTTTCCATCGAAAAGCAGTTAGGTGTCCTGGCATTTCAAAGTGATATACCTAGTGTGTGTGCATATGTGCCTTGTGCTGGACTAGCTTGTGCCCTTTGCTTCCTGGGATAGGGTCCTCTCCAGGATAGTTTTGGGAAATGGGTTGCCAATGTGCTGTGTTTTTGTTGAGAGCGATATATAGAATAAGACCCATTTGAATTGCACGTAAACAAGAATAATATATGGCAGGGCTTAAATATCGTATCCCTGTGAGCTCGCGTAGCTTAACTTGTGGGTTACGCTGTTATACAGTAATTTTTTTCTTAAAAACATATGGAGAAGAAGGGGAGAAATTGGACGATCTATAAACAATGGGGCCTAAAAATATAGGAACCATTGAATCTTTATGGTTTGGAAATGAAGCCTTGAAATATAACACTAATTTAAGTGGGCTCTGATCTCTTTGGGGGTCATAATTAACAAACTTTCTTTTGAAACAGCCACTTGACTAATCTTATTATCAGTGTACTATATCATGGTGGTGGTGTTTACACAGGGAATTGTGTATTAGGGTGAAAATCATTCCCACCGTGGCCAGTGCCAGATACTGGTCCCCCCCCCCGCCCCCGCCCCCCAGCTGCTTGTATTTATTCAGCCAGATATCGCCGGGCTTTGCAGTTCTGTTCTTGCTGGAGGCGGATGATCTAGCGCAGTTTAAAGATTTATAGGGGTTAAAGTGTGAGCAGCGAGACGCACAAACCGGAGTAGGGCGCATTTTCCTGCGTCGAGATCCCACCTTCACAAGTTCCCCTTTTATAAAGGCACGCCGGTCAGGTTAACTGCAAGGGCAAGTACTTTTAAATTATCGATGGAAAAAAATGTAGATTAGAGCCAGTGGTTTATAATCTGAATGGTACTGTCACAGCCACCACCCCCAGTCTGCCTAGGAGGCATCCACTGAAAAATATTCCCGAGACATCTTATGATGAGATATTCGCATTTATATGGACAGGGCTGTGGTGTAAATAAAATTATTTCAGCTGTAACACTATTTATTGTCTTTAATTCCAGGGATTTTGTTTATATGTGTTTTGATTTTCAGACTTACTGGATGTTGCAGGGAATACTGTATGGAAAGAATATATGGAACACAATTTAAAAAATGGGTGCAGTTGTTGTATTTGTGTGGTATATTGGTTTGGCTATTATGGGTGTAATTCATATAAAAAATAATGGATGGATGGATATGTTGCAACAGTGTGAACAGAGCCTGGTTAAATCAGTTTGTGTTTTTTCCAACAATCCGGTAGTAGCCCTGTCCTGTGTCCTGTATCGAATATTTATCAAAAACACGTAAGCTTTATACGGTTAGTGGATTTTCCGTAGCATGTAGCGTTAATTTTCTTGCATTATGCTGAAATCATGCAAATACAGAGAAACTGCTTTTGGAAGCAGAATGACAAGAAACAGCATGCCTGTTGCTTCAGATAAGATCACACGGGGATGCCTGTTCCTTCAGATAAGATCACACGGGGATGCCTGTTCTTTCAGATAAGATCACACGGGGTATTGATTACCAGGAAAGAGAAAATTACTGTCTCCTCATTAGTAGTGCTGGCAGCAATATTGGCGCATTTTTCAAAAGGCAGTAACAATTAGGAATCATAATAGCAAAAGAATCACAATATGAGAGCAACTCCATACTATAATATTTGATCAGTTATTCCTTTTCATTAACTGAAATTCTGAAAGAATTTGGCAGGCATATCTTTTAAATCTCTGATGATTCTTAAATAAAAAATTACCCTACTTATAGAATGTATTAACACAGCGTCAAATCCTTAAGTAGGCAGACTTTTCAAAAGATTTTGCTTATTTTTAGCAGAAATGTTTAACCGTGAATATCACAAAAGGTGTGTGTGTGTGCGCGCGTGTGTGTGCATGTCTGTAGTAGTGTTACTTGAGAAATCATGTAAAACGTTTTACATTTTGGCTATCCAGACTTATGGGATATTCTTGGTTCTACTTTTGAGGGCTAGAGTTCATTAGAACCGAAATCAAAAGCGTAGTCCCAAATGGGCAGGAATCACTGAGCAATGCTGAGTGATGTTATCTACTAAGGCTGTGGGAACTAAGGAAATCCATGAGGTTCTGTGGTCTCGAGCTTGATTTTAGTAGGAAAAAAATAATCCAGAAACTAGGTAAGCAGCACTTACTGTTTATTCACATAAATTACAGGGTTTTAAATGACTTCTAAATTATAGTAGGTTTAAAATAAACAGTAGTTGCATAAATATATTCTATTTTAAAGAATATTTGCTATTACTTGTGTTGGTTTTTGGATGGCACACTGCTTAGCAGGGCTCCCCTGCGCCTCTTGGACCAGGGCTCGAGTCTCTGCCCTGCTGCCACGCATGTGGAGATTGTATACCACTGGTCTGACTGGGTGCGAGCATGCAGTTGCACAAGAAGTCCCAAATGAGGCACATTCCCTGCATTGTGAGGGAGCCTCAGTTATGGCACTATGGTCAAGGAGCGTGTTTCCCTGAAGGTGATACGGCTCACCTGAGGATCCTCATTGAGCGGCTGGACCAGGCCAAAGGGACGCCCACGTAACACCTGACTGTGGCAGATAGATGGCCGTTTCCAGAGGGTGGGACTGGATCGCGTGTCAGCCTGGAGGGCCACCAACCGGGATCCTGAGGTGTTTCGTCGTGTGGTGGGTGCGACAACCCGCCGTACCAGTACATGTTCCTCAACCTGACCTGACCTGACCTGACTGTACTCTCTCGAGTGAAAGTGATTCTGACGATTTAGCCTAATTCTCAAACGACAGTATAGCAATAAAAAATGTCATGCATCAAGGATTGATAACTGGTTAACAGATAGGAAGCAGCGAGTAGTTATAAGAGGTACAATGTCACAGTGGGCCTGCGTTCAT
>JAODKM010000001.1:26358485-26391254 GCA_026780845.1 Petrocephalus sullivani
GTCACCTTGGAATAACCCTGGGTCACCTTGGGGTTAGCCTGTGTCACCTTGAGGTGAGTCTGGGTCATCTTGGGGTTAGCCTGGGTCACCTTGGGGTTAGTCTGGGCAGGGATGGACTTGGACTAAAACACAGTCCTGGACCTTCTCCCAAATAGGCCCACCACCCATACGCATACAAATAGTCACTAGCAAGGTTGTCTCTCAATATTATACCAGTCAAGATATTTGCAGCATGTACCATTTCTGCCTTCTATAATTCAGCCAAATTTAGCGCTGTTTTGACCTATATATCACATATATCACTCTATACATATTCTATGTAATTATACTAAACCTTATAATTTCTGGACTTCTCCAGAAGACACAGATGACCAGTCTGCCCTTGAGCCTGGCTCGCCTTGGGGTTAGACTGGGTCACCTTGGGGTAATTAGGGTAAGCCTGGGTTCACCATGGGGTTAGCTTGGGTCATCTTGGGGTAAGCTTTGTAACCTTGGGATTAGCCTGGGTCACCTTAGGGTAACTGGGGTAAGCCTTGGTCACCTTGGGGTTAGCCTGGGTCATTTTGAGGTCAGACTGTCACCTTGTGGTAAACATGGGTCACCTTAGGGTTAGCCTGGGTCACCTTTGAGTAAGCCTGGGTCACCTTGGGGTAAGTCTAGGTCACCTTGCAGTAAGTATGGGTCACTTTGGGGTTAGCCTGGGTCACCTTGCGGTTAGCCTGGGTCACCTTGGGGTAAGTGTGGGTCACCTTGGGGTAAGTGTGGGTCACTTTGGGGTAAGTGTGGGTCACCTTGGGGTAAGTGTGGGTCACCTTGGGGTAAGTGTGGGTCACCTTGGGGTAAGCCTGGGTCACCTTGGGGTAAGTGTGGGTCACCTTGGGGTAAGTGTGGGTCACTTTGGGGTAAGTGTGGGTGACCTTGGGGTAAGCCTGGGTCACCTTGGGGTAAGCGTGGGTCACCTTGGGGTAAGCGTGGGTCACCTTGGGGTAAGTGTGGGTCACCTTGGGGTTAGTCTGGCTTGAGCTCACATCTTACTTGAGTACGTTTGCTGAGGCTGGAAGAGGGTGGAGCTGCAGGCATTTTGCTGGGTTTATCAAGGACATCGCTCTAGATTTGTGGCACAAGGTGTCACCTGGGAGAGGATGCCAGAGACTGTCTTCAGCTCTGGTACAGCAAAGGCACATTCAAACTGTCCAGAGATTTACTATGCTTTTTAAAATACAAACTAACTTTTTGTATTATAATTATTAAGGACATGGTATGGAAAAGAATATTATACATTTCTAGCCTATTATAACCCTTTTTAAAGGGCTGTGAATAGCTGCATATATAGGAGGAGATCTATAGAAATTCCTAAGTACAATGAGTGTGCTTTCAGGAGCACGTGATTAATTACATGAAAAATCAGACGTCCAATACATTGTGCACATGGAAAGACATTAATCTGGCGCGGGCCTCTATGCAGACGTGAGTATTAATGACACAGCTGCATATACCTCACCCATCCCCCAACACTGATAACCAGCTGCTGCACGAGGCACAAGGTGACCCATGTTTACATGCAGGTGTCATGCGTCAGGGCAAAGTGCAGAGCAGTTTTTTTTCAAGAGATGGTAAAGGTCGTCAATAGCCAAATGTAATAGTCACTCTGAGGGACAGGCTAGGGTCACAAAGCAGGTCCGGAAGAGGAGCTTACGAATACAAAAGAGAGGGACGTCATACCAGGTACAAATCAGAACAGCAGAATGAGCCACTACAATGAGGCATGCCTATGGGTCTGCAGAGCAAGGAATCTGGAGAGGTTAAGGGGTTGGAGCTGGAGGTGTGTGGAAGGTCCCTAGAGCAAGCCAAGTCTTTGGGTGACTCTGTGGGTTAGTACCTATGATTGGAAGATTGGCAGAGTGATGTTACCATCGAGCCCTTAACCCCAATTGCCCCAGGTACTGACTAACCCAGCTTTCTCAGTCATATGTCGCTTTGGGTAAAAGCATGTTAAATAAGTAAATGTGAATGTAGTACAGAGCGAGTGATTTATATGCCTCCTAGTTAGTAGACAGGCTACCATATGTGCTCAACACTTAGGAAAGGCAGAGAGTGGCCTGCTCAAGTCACTGTGGGAAGCTCTTGCTTCAGGCGGGTGTAACTCCACTGTTGACGTTGTTTTGATCTAGCGCCTGCACAAACTCCTTCCTGTATATTATCACATACCTTCTTTATTCAGCTTTAAAGGTTGTGTGTATGCTCTGGGGTTTTGTTAAAACTTAGAAGGGAAAAAAATCTATTTTATCACTTTTGTTGATCCCTGCAAACAATATAGCAAAATGAATCCAGAGACATGGTTTCACATAACAGCTCCTCTGAGTACTAGAGTAGTAACTTTGATCCATGGTAAATATGCCCACATCTGTTACAGCAATATCCCAAGACAATCAAACCTTGCTGGCAGTGAAAAGGAGCTATGCTTCTAGGTAGCTTAATGGCGTCTGACAAACACAGAGCACAGCGTTGGTAAACATGAGTACCTTTGTTGGTACATTCACAGAGCACAGAGACAAACACAGGGGTGCACAGGGGGCCACTGTCACTGCTCCTAGCGCCTATTTTACCCAGGTGACAGGGCGAGACATGAGACAATGTAATGCGGAGCTTGTTTTCTGAGTGACCGCTTCAGTTTGAGGGCGTTTTCTGAACCAGCTGAAGAGAAAAACCCTTCATTTATGTATTGCCCATGCTCGTTCCAGAGCACAAAGATACTACGAACAGTATGATATTTAAAATTCAGCAATGTTCCTAAAAAATACTTAGGGGTTTACAGCAATATGTAGTTCCTGCAAATTAAGGATAATGCCTTTGTATTGTATAGCAGTATTTCCCAACCCAGTCCTCTGGGAACACCGGACAGTCCATGTTTTTGCTCCGTCCCAGGTCCCAGCCAACCAGGATCACCGAATACCTGGTACAGGTGTGCTGGGAGCTGAGAGGAAGCAAAAATGTGCACAGTCTGGTGTTCCCTGAGGACGGGGTTGGGAAACACTGCTGTATAAATTAATTGCTATTAAAATGTCAAGTTGAAACAATCCACGGGGCAACTGAAAGAAACCAAGTTATATAAACTACAAGTGTCTCAACTATGGGAGGATTGTACAGTCCTCAGATTTAGTGTTTAGGAAATTCACACTAAGATAGAAAAAATATGCAAACATACACATTTAAACCTACAATCCTGGGGTTTATTTATATTTAATTAGGAAATAAATATTATACAGTATATTGTAAGGAGTTGGACAGTGACTCTAATATTACTAACAACCTAGATGTGAAAACAACAGAACTGCATGATTGTTTAAAATTAGGTGGATATTAAATTTAAATAAACATAATATTGTGTTACATCTATTTCTGAAGCTGACTTTCATTCTTTTGTTATTGACGTCACAATATGAATTATTTTGGACATACTGCTCCTGTCTCTTTTGGAGATCCTTCAAACCCACGTACAATTCCATTTCTTCTCTACAAAAGTTTTAACCCTGGATATTGCAAGATTAGCTGGCTGTCTTTTTTGCTAGTAAGCTGGCAAAATTTTGTTCAGCCTTGTGATGATGAATAAAAAAAAACTATAAACACAAGCAGGCAGAAGAACTTGACTGATGTTTTTGCAAGAACTCACTTCTATACCGACAAAACTGACAAAATCACAATACAAGGCTGCAGAATACTCAGTGTCATAAGGAAATCACTACCTTTTCACTGGAATACCACAAGCAAGGCTCACTACTAAGGAAGCCCTGACTTTAACCCTGTGTTTCTCAAGTCAGTCCTCGGGGCCCCCAGACAGTCAATGTTTTTGTTCCCTCCCAATTTCCAGTATCAAGTATAACTGTGATAGAGAGAGAGAGAGAGAGAAGAAATGTCTGGGGGTCCCCGAGGACTGGTTTGAGAAACACTGCTTTAACCTAACTACAGTAGCTGTCTGAACTTCAAAACCTACAGATTTGTCAAAAAAGTGAGCATTACCTTCTCCAAACACAGATAATGTTATTCACTCAAATGGGTGAGATCCACCATCATGAAGTAGCAGCCAGGAATATGCATTGGTTTTCAAACCCCAGTCCTAAATGCATGCTGGGTATTACTTCCATTTAAATTATCACAATTACACTTGATACATCTCTTCATTGTTTCAGAGTTTTCGGATAAGCAGGGCAACAAAAAAAGGTATTTCCTGATTTAGAGCACCTCCATAATGCCTTGCCAGGTTTGAACAATTACTTACCATATTATAATATTTCCTGAAGCTCCTAAGCAGATAACTGCTCAGTGTTAATGTGATTAATTGCAGTTCAGTGAAATAAATTTATTATGTTTGTAGTCCACAAATAAAGTAATAGTAAAGTTATAGTAATTATAACTTATATAGTTTTTTTTGCAGTTATGGACGTCATGCTCATTGATATCTAGGGATTTAATGATGAAGACAAATTAAAGAAAATTAACGTATACATACACACATATAACACCAGTCAAATTTTGAACACACCTGCTTTTAATGTATTTCTCTGTATTTTAGCTGCTATTCACAGTTATTCACCTTATAGTAACAGCAATACATCAGACACTGTAAGGAAGAGAATTGTTCAACATCTCAAAATTTCCTCAAATTTGACACTCTTTAAAATAGCCTCCTTTGGCTTCGATGACAGCACTATAGAGTCCTGGCCTTCTTTCCACCAGCTTCCAGACATAGCCACCTGGAATGCTTCTCCAACAGACCTGAAGGAGTTGGCTACCCTGCTCTTACTCTTCGATCCAACTCCCAAACCAGCTGTATAAGGGTAAGATTGTGGGGTCCAGGTCACCTGTCACAACTTTCCATCTCTTATCTTGTCACAACATAATACTTACTGCATAACCTCAAGGTGCTTCCCTTTAAATTAAAGCGGAAGTCCTACCCTTCGATCCCATTATAATTGATTTCAAATCTATTGTGATGACAATAGAGGCAAAATTAAGAAAACTGTGTCACTGTCCAGATATTTATGTACCTAACTGTATCCTAATTTACCTCTACATAACGATGAGTAAATAATAACTTTATCAGGTTTAGCAAATCTCTGTGCTATGTTTCTTGTTTAATTGCTTGTTTAATTGGTATTCCATTTGTCCAATTAAAGCACCCTGGGACAACTCTGTTGCGAAGGGCGCTATATAAAAATAAACTGAATTGAATCGCTGGTTTATTTGTCTGTTTCTTTCCTACACAATCCCCAGTACCGCTGAAATGCAAACCCTTTTCCTAACAAAGGCGCCCACTAGCCGACATGTTTCTGTTTGCTGCCCTGTCGCCAGGCACTCACGCCTCTCTCACATGTTAATGTTTCACCGGCTTTGATTGATGCCTTATTTGAAGTCGGGATCCAAACTTCGGAAATATATTCGGCCAACTGTAATCCCTTTCTTTAGAATTTGGTTAGAAAAGAACAGCATGCAGATTTATATTGTTCTGCGACTGCAATAAGGTCACTGTGGAAGAATAAATACTCAATGGTTCTACAACATATATGAATACTTCTTTAGACAGCTTTTGGTTAAACATTTTGGCCTTTTAACTGTATTGTCGATGCGTCCTTGGAGGTAATTTGCTTTTATTTTTCATGAATTATGTCCAGTCAAGGCTTCCATCTGAGACCACGTGCTAATATAATGATTATGTAGATTGAATTCTGATGAGGCAAAATTAGAAATCCCTTTGTATTAGGGATATTTCAACCAAAAGCACGCAAATACTTTTCGACCTGCAAATTAAAAACTATGGATAAAATGATATCACACTGAAACGCCATACTTATATAAACAACACAGTGTTATAACGTATAATTTGCACTGTTATTACATACAATTAAGTCGAATGTGACTGATACAATTTATAACTATATGCCTAAATAATCTGATCATGCCATTTAGTTAATCCCAATTAAGCGTCATTCCGAAGAACAACCGTAACCCTTTATGTAGGCTATGGAACCGCGTAAATCATACAAATAAAATAAATGTACACAATTAAATATAATGCTAAGCGTAAAATTTAAATGTCAGTGTTATTTTCTTCAAAGCAAAAAGATTCTCGATTTTAAAACTGTAGAGAAACTCGTAGACTGCTCAGAAACACGATTTCTCAAACGACACAAAACTGATAACATTCTTGTCAGGCCCCACGTCTGCACGACCTCTGTGGAACGACAGAGATGACTTAAAGTTTACCCTTAAGATGAAATATCATAACTGGTAGTCTCTCAGTGTGTTTACTATTTCCAAGAAAGTCTTTCATCTTTTCGGTTTCCTCGCAGCCGAAAACAATAATAAAAACGCCACTACGCGTCCTTTAAAGTGAGTTTTCAACAGACGGCTTGAAATCGGAAAGTGCAGTTTATATGTTAAATTTTTCGCGATTCGCTTAGGCAACTTTAATATATAGGCCTAGTTTATAAAGGATGATGCGAAGTACAGTATATTTTATTTTTTAATTGTATATAAATGCACGTTTTTTGTTAAAAACGTATGAAATTATTATTACCATTATTATGATTAATAATAATAATAATAAAAATAACAATAATTATAGATATTGTAGTTGCTGTTACGCTAATAGTGGTAGTGATCGGAATTGCCGGTTGTTGTTGTTATTATTAGTGTGTCTTCATAGTGCTATAAACTGCACTCTGCCTATCAGGTAAGAGACGGAGATGCTGCGATTAGTCCGTGGCCAGACATTGTTACATGATCATTTATCAGTGGCCTGGAATAAGCAAATATTGTCCTCTTTGTGATGGTGTTATGTGTTCCCTGGAGTGGTTTCCAGTGTTCTAAGTATTTTTAGTTACGTTTTTGATCCTTTTCTTTTTCTTGGGAATCAAGCAATTGACAATACATGTTTGACTATTTGCTCTATCGCATTTTATGATAAATAAAAACCGTTTAAAAGAAAAATAAAACGATAAAAAGTGAATTTCCATATATTGTCCACACTAAGAGGAAAAACATTACTGGTCTAATCCGCACTTCATTTTACATTGCAACTAAATTGTAAATGAAACCAAAACGTTAAACTGGGCATATAATAATTAAACAGCACAAACAATGCGTTTTCTATAACCATGTTTTAAGGAGCTCTGAAAAAGACATGGCAAACATCATAGGCTACATATAGAAAGAAAATAAGACGATTTAAATGCAAAATTGTGAGTTTTAAACAAAATCTGAAAATGCTACGATCACCTTCGCCATTAACTTAAATATGACTTTCCTGCTGTCTTTGATGAAGGCTGACACCCCCTCTGCAATCACGCACCCGCCGATAAGCTTAAGCCCAATGGGAGAGAGAGGTGCGCTTTCGGTCTCCGAGCGCCAAGAGCCTCCTCCTCCTTTTTAACTCCGTCACCGGCGCTCGGCGGCTCCATTTCTGCGCGCTTAGGCTGGGATTAGCGGACGAGCGGCCGGATGGCGCACTCCACATAGGTCTGAAAACGCCTTTTCGCTATAACTCTCCTCCGCACTGCGCTCGATCCCAGTCCCGCATCCATGTGAAACGCGGCGGATCCGCTCCGGTATAAGATGCCCGGATAATATCGGTAGCCTGTTGCACTGTCGCGGTCTCCTGCCTCCTAATGTTATCTGTGGCGATACTTACGATACGCTTATATAATTACCGCGATGGCATGCTGCACTTGTTTCATATCTACTCACTTTTGATTATTGCCTAGAAAGTATAATAAGCTGGAAATAAATATTTAAGTATAAGTACTTAAAAACTTTAATAAACTCCGGGAATTGTCCTTCAACGTGGCTGTCCTGCTGTTAATAAATATAGGCTACATTAAGTTTTTGCTTAATAACACAAACAACCTACGTACGGCAAGTAAAAGAAATATAATAATAATAATAATAATAATAAATGCAGTGTGAAGCTTTCAGTTTTGTCCAGGATAGAAAGCGAGCGCCTGATTATGGGAACTTTTAGGGGGAAATGCGTCCCTTTCCTTTGCTCCTAAAGGATAATAATACATTTAAAAATAGGCATAACGTAACGCTGTTGTATAAAATAAACAGCCTAACATGGAAACAGTATTGCGTAAACTTAATATCCGTGGTGAGCTAGATTGCCTGAACTAGTTTTTCCCATCCGCAGAGAAAACGTTTCACTTTCTACTTCACCTCGGGGCTGAAGCCGAAAGCCCATGGTTAAGCCAGCGGTCTCCGGTCCCGTGTTGTCGCCAGTGGGGCAAATCGGTACACCAGGCGACGGCTCAGCGCCCCGTCCAGCATCGAGGGAGCCGAGGTCAGCCCCATCGGAGCATCCCGACCGCTCGTCGAGGGCAGGTGCCTGCACCCTCGCCTTCTCTTCGGATGCACCGCCCGGTACCCCAGCTGCGAGGACTTGGCGCTGTTGGCGAATTTAGACAAGGCTGAGAAATATATTGCTTCCAGCGGAGCACCGAGAGGGAGCCGGGCTGCCGACCCCCGCGACATGTACCAAACCCTTGCCATCGCGGGCCAGGCGGGCTACGACTCCCATGCCGCCTACATGCACCCAGCGGGCAGCTCCCCGGTGTACGTGCCGAGCGCACGCATGGGAGCTGTCATACCCAGCCTCCCGTACCTGCAGGGCAGTGGATCTTCGGAGGCAGGCCATGCCGTCAGCGGTCCCCCGGTGTGGCCGCAGCCCGCAGCCGAGAGCTCCCCGCACGCATCCGGCCGCTTTCACTATTCCCCGAGTCCGCCGGTGAATAATGGGGCGTCCCGGGACGGCAGCTTCGGCCGGGATCAGTACGCCCTCAGCCGGCCGCCCGGCGGCTCTTTCAGCAGCCCGTACTCGGCTTACGTCGCACCGCAGCTGCCCACAGCCTGGACAGGTGGTTCCTACGACAGCACCGTGCTGCATGCGTTGCAGACAAGAGCAGCACCCCTACCGATCAGAGGTAAACTTTCTATTCCTCCAAAAAATAACAAGAGAAAAACTTTAATCACTTCAGCAAGTTATCTTATCACGTGTAACAAACTTCTCAAGCCTCTTACGCTCGAGTACTTCCTATACGCCTTCATCTTTTGATGTAGTTTTCTTCTCAAGGCGAATCTGCTATGTTTTATTCGCTGGATGTTATTTCACTGAGGCATAGATATTCTAGACATATACAGTCAAATAGGTAAATGCGTACGGTATATAAGACGTTATGAGTAGCGTACACCTACATGCGTGATTTTCATATATACCCTACTATGGAGGCCTGATCAGACCTACCATACCAGATAATAGTCATATTATGCTCAAAATAACATTTTACCTTTATCACAATTTTTGATATTTTATTCTATTTACTATTAAAGCAAGCTTAATTGTTATAAAATATAAATAATCGGTACTATCAAACAGATAAATCCACCCATCCACCTTCCCATGTAAATGATATATATTCGTTTTCCATTCCAGTTTAATGTATCCCTTATTCCTATCCAATGTTAAATAAGATTCATAAATGTATAAAATGCAAAGTTATGTTAAAATGTTTAAACAATAAGTGCTTTTTCTATTTATCCTTAAGGTTAGGAGATTTAGAGTACAACTTTTAAGAATGTACAAATTAATATGCATTCAGACTGCAGTTATCCTTACAAACATGTTGCACACCAAGCAATAAAAACAGAATATAAATAAAGATGGGAAATGAAAGCACAAATAAGGAATATTAATCTCGAAATTATGTATAAAAACCAAATAGGAAAAATCTTTATATAAATATAAATTGTACTTAAAATCGATTTAGAATGCTTGCAATACTGTGTGTGGAAATTTCATGTTTTCCCATCTACCTGTATGCACTGAAAAATAAATGTATGAGAAGTACATTGGATCTCTGTTTAAAAAATTTCTTGAATATCCCATTTGACGGCTGACCTGGACAAAAAAGCCCCTTTTACTTTGACAACAATTATTATAATTTAAATGATTGAGTCTGATGAGTCAAGAGTGTAGAAGAGGGTTTGATAGTTTGATATTGGGGGATACAACTTAATGAATTAAATGAAAGGTGTATTTTTTTGGTGGGGGTGGTGAATGAAACCAAATTAAGTATTGCACCCTTGCAGCCCCCCATTTTTATAAATCACCCCCTAGTTTGTAGACTTCTGTGTATATAAGGCAAAGGGTGACATTCAGCTCAGTTAAAACGTAGGTTTGTTTAGTTCACGCCTGCTATTGTCCCAAATTAAAATATTTAAAAAGCAAAGCGATTTTCTCAACCTTGAGGGGGCAATATGTAATGTTGTACTGCATATATATTACTTTATAACATGTTTTTAAAACAAAACTCCTACTTTGTTTCATCACGCTTATAAATGTCTTTATAAAGAACCCAAACCTGTAAACTCGGCTTAATTAAAGGACGGTGTTGCCGTTATATTTGTAAGTATGTACTGCTGCTTTTGTGCAATCACAGTGTGTGATTTTCCATCCCGAAATCAGACGTGCTGGACGATGCGGGAGAGGGCCGGGAGTGTGTGAACTGCGGCTCCGTGTCGACATCGCTGTGGAGGCGCGACAGCGCGGGACACTACCTCTGCAATGCCTGCGGGCTCTATAACAAGGTCAATGGATTCAGCAGGTCTCTTATAAAGCCACAGAAACGCATGGTAAATGAGCCTCCTCGGAACTTTCATCAGTGTTCATCAGTGGCTCTTATTTTAAATTTGGTCAAAACCAATCATAATTCTAAATAGGTTATAATTTTTAAATAATCAGCTACGTCATACAAACATCATTCTTCTTCTAATTATTATTATTATTGTTGCTGTTGTTGTTGTTATTCCAATAATAATAATGATCATTCAGAACAAGGAAAAGATGATATAAAGTCATATGTGGACCTTGAAAATTAGTTACTCTATCAACAAGCTTTAAGTTTTCAAAATGCCTTCACAGCAAAAAGATGGTGCTTGCAAAGCAGAATTGGTGCTGATGTTGCTCATTAGTCAGTTGCCTTTAACAGCGTGTTCCATGTGCCTGTTCCCCTGCCTCTCCTCAGTCATCCATGCGACGTCTCGGCCTGTCCTGTGCAAACTGCCAGACGAGCACGACCACGTTATGGCGCAGGAATGCCGAGGGGGGGCCGGTGTGCAACGCGTGTGGCCTCTACGCCAAACTGCACGGGGCAAGTCCAATAAAGCTCAAACTGATCCCATAAAAGACAACAACACGGCAGGATAGGCGGAGAGAGGCAGCGGCAGACTGCTTGATTTCCGAAGTTCACGTCCAGGTCAAGCGATTTCTTGGAAAGCCTCCCTATTCTCCAGCAATATCCTTTTCATGAATTAAACTGTCAACTAAGACCGTCATAATTTATTGGCACGACGATCTGATAAATGCATCCTTTATAAAATGAGTAAGCAGTCTAGTTAAGATGAAAAGTTACAAAAATCAATGATTAAACAAGCCTTTTCGACTCTCTAACGTGTATTCCTTGTGCGGCCGTTGACTATGGGCGGCATGGTGGCTTGCTGGGTGGTACTGTTACGTCATGCCTACAGTGTTGGGGCTTAGAATCCAGCCTTTGCCCTGCAAGCACGTTCATCCTTTGCTGCAGAGCGCTCTCAGCTCCTGCTGCCCGGAGAAATGCCGCCGGGCTAATTCCCGCTGCCGTGTGGTTGTGCTGCCTGCGCCACGTTCTGGGCTTATTCATGGACATAACTTATAACCGTTATAACCTCCCACCCAGTTTATGCCCACGGGCTTATGGATACTTTGCACGTCAAGGCCAGGTGATAAATCTAAATATCACTGAGACTGACTTAAAGTCTGGGAAATACCAGGCAAAAGAGTGCACAGCCCAGCTTGTGTAAAACAAATGGCAGTAGAAAAGCACGCCCACCTGTGGTTGAGTGTCCTATGTGCAGCGAAGCCTAGAGGCTGAGCAATTCTCAGCTTGGCTGCACTAAGGCTTTGCATTTTTAACTTTCTTTAAAATTATTGTAGTTCTAAAGTACTTTTTGGGACCAGTCGCAGATGGTGCTGTGGTAATTTTATTGGCGGGATTATGCGTGGGCTTTCTGGTTTAGCTCCCTGTGCTCACTATCGCTAGGTCAAATCCCATAGACGGCTGAGTAATTTCACTATTGGGCCCCTGGGCAAGACCCAATTCCTCACGGCACTGTCCAACCCAACTCCTCATTTTTATGTTGCTTAGGGTAAGCCAGTGTAAATAAATGTAATGAGCTAAATAAAATGTACATAAATGGACTCTAATTACACCAGGATCTGTAACAGGTTTCGAGGCCCCTGACCATGAAGAAAGAGGGAATTCAGACCCGGAAAAGAAAACCAAAGGCTGTGAACAAGAACAAGAGTGCAAACGGTAATTGCCCGGCATGCACTGCACCTGTGACAAGGCCCCTGGCATGCACTGCAACTGTAACAAGGCCCCTGGCATGTACTGCAACTGTAACAAGGCCCCTGGCACACACTGCAACTGTAACAAGGTCCCCGGCATGTACTGCAACTGTGACAAGGCCCCCGGCATGCATTGCAACTGTGACAAGGCCCCCGGCATGCACTGCAACTGTAACAAGGCCCCCGGTATGCACTGCAACTGTAACAAGGCCCCTGGCATGCACTGAAACTGTGACAAGGCCCCTGGCATGTACTGCAACTGTGACAAGGCCCCTGGCATGCATTGCAACTGTAACAAGGCCCCTGGCACGCACTGCAACTGTAACAAGGTCCCCGGCATGCACTGCAACTGTAACAAGGCCCCCGGTATGCACTGCAACTGTAACAAGGCCCCTGCATATTAATACTCTCCAAGGTTAGTTTTAGTAAAGTGCATTTGGTTTCGTTGCGGTTATCTTCCCATAGGGTCCATTAACCTGAGTGCCATAACGTCAAGCTCTTCCACCAATCCAGACAAGGGCTCAGAGAGGCGATCTCCACCGGCAGAGGTGTCAGTCAATGAGGTAAGGAGAGTGCACTTCATATCTGTTAGACTGTGGACTAATTCCCCCTGAAAGAACTAATTGCTGTTGGGTAGGGTGATGTGTGGCGCATTAACTTAGGACTCTGTACGTGTAACCAGAAGGTTGCCGGTTTAAATCCTCTGCACAGTGGACCATAGGCCTATAGCTCTGAAAAATGCTCCCAAATGCTGCCAGGTCCCAGAGGTGTGAGGCAATGGTGCTAACCACTGCACCACCGTGCCACCTCAATATACTGAAGCAGTATATTGAAAATCAAAGGATTCCAGTATACTTGCACAAACGGTGAATAAAGTATCATTCATGGACAAAGCAGACCAGATGTCCAGTTCTTTGTCAGCATCTGAAGTTCCTACACTTGTTTTATTTCCCTTGCCTGTTGTCCCCTGTTCCCTAACTGCTGTCTATGGTGCTTATTACGCTCCATTGTTTTTTTTTAAACCTCCAGACCCAGCTAAAGCCCTGTTCCATCATCCCTTCCTTGTGTTGCATGGATTTGTTGACAGACCTAACCATAGCAAGTCTCACTCATATAGAACACCACATTTTTTAGAATGTTAGACTATGGTTTGAGCTGCTCCGAAATGCTCCGAGACATTCTTGCCTCCTTAAAATTTAATGAGGAGTAAAAAAAGATTTGTAAAGGATCCTGTTGTATCTTGTGAATGTTGATAATCTGGTAATTTGCAAATGTGTGGTGCTGCAGGTGAACTCCTCTGCCATGGGGGGCAATGCTGAGACCTTCAGCTCAGGGAACTGCTCTGTGAAGTACCCAGAGCAGAACAGCTTATATACCGGCATCAGACACACTTCCACGGCGGAGCTACCAGCAGACACCCGGGGGGAGTCATGGTGCCCTCTGGCTCTTGCCTAAATCCCCAGAGACTGACAGCAGATGTTACTGCCTTATCGGAGCTCACATCACCGGCTGAAGGAATCGGGAGACACAGTGGATGGGAGTTTCTATTTATTTTATATCTGGACAGGGCTGATTCTAGGATTTTGTAAGGTGAAGGGCACACAGAAGGCCATAATTCATATGCAGAGGAGCCAGTCGGATCATTAGCCAATGAAATGTTTTGAACTGGTGAATGACAAGTGAGGGGGGCATTACACGGGCCAATCAGCTTTCAGCATGGGCCAGTGCCTCTGTGGCTCCATCCTTGTATTGGGACAAGAACAAAAACCAGGTTTAGATTGAAAATCAACTGCCTTGAAATGTATTGTTTAGAATATACTTTGTACAGTAAATGGTGCAAGTTTGTAAGCCATATATGCAAACAGGATACAAATTGAATATTGAACACATTGCTATTTCATTGACACATTATATATTTTATACAGTTTCCTACTTTTATAATTATTAAGACTTTTTGTGGCAAATCTACTATTTTGACAAAAGAATTTCAGCTATTGGATTTTATTATTTTAAATGTGTGTATGACTTATTATTTTAACCCTTTTTAGGATTAAATAATTGAGATTGTTGAGCATAATTTAATGAATTCCATCATGAATTTAACAGCATTTTATACAAAAATAAAAAATGTTGACATTTCCTTTGTGGTAGTTGAGTGAGATTATAATGATCATATTCAACCGTAATTGAAAAAAAAAACCACTGCACTGGGTTGCAGCCGTCTGCCTGAGCTAGATGGAAGCTGCCTGATACACATTAATTGGAAAGTGTGTCATTTTCTGAATGTATACTGTGTAAATCTGATTTGTGTGGAGCCATGTTTTGTTTTTGTGTTCCAAAAAGCGTATTTGTGTGCAGTAATACTGAGTACATGCGCATTTTATGAATAATCATTTTTACAGTGTATCCAGCCAAGTGATCCGTTAGGGTTGTTCCTCCTTTTGACGCATAAACAGACCCTGACTTAACTAAACTAACAGAGAGCATTTTTTTTCTTACTTTCGCTATTACCTTCATGTAATTGCTAGTACAGTTCAGTGGTGACCAGGAGCTGTCCAAACAAGACCCTGTGATTACAGAACAGAAACCTTTCTTATTGGATAAATTAATCTCATTAAACGCTACTTAAAAATGCCCCTCAACATGCAGTTAGCCAGAGAGATTGGGTGTAGATTTGGAGCACAAAGCAAAATTCAAAACCTCATGACAGAAAGAACAAGGAAAATGGAGTGTTTATGTCTATTAAACACTCTGTACTTTTGCTAATCCACTGAACATTCTTGCAGTTATATGTGTATGCCAATAAATTCTGGGTGCATGGCTTAGGCATTGGTTATCCTAATTTCATAGAGCCCTCATAAATGGATTTCCAAAAGAATTTCCACATTTACTATTGTTTCTCATTGTGAATGTGATGTTTTGTTTGGCCATAAATTCTGCACAAATTTGAGTTGGCCATTTAAACGCCCTGTCTGTCTAGCCGCTGTTTTGTCTGTCTATCCGCCTGTCTGTCTGTATGCCTGCCTACTTACCTGTCTATCTGTTAGTGTCTGTCATTCTGCCTGCCTGTCTGTCGGCGTGTCAGTCTGTCTGTCCATCTGTCTCTCTGCATGCCTGCATACTTACCTGCCTTTCTGTCCCGCTGTCTTTCTGTATGTCTGTCCACCTGTCTGTCTGCATGCTTGTGTACTTACCTGTCTGTCTGTCTATCTGTCAGTGTCTGCCTGCCTGACTGTCGGCGTGTCAGTCTGTCTGTCCGCCTGTCTGTCTGCATGCCTGCGCACTTACCTGCCTGTCTGTCTGCATGTCCTTCTGTATGTCTGTCCACCTGTCTGTCTGCCTGTCTGCATACTTCCCCGCCTGCCTGTCTGCCTGCCTATCTGTCTGTCTGTTGGTATCTGGCATTCTGCCTGTCTATCTGTCCGCTCACCTGCCCGCCTGTCTGTCTGTAGGCCTCTATGTCTACCTGCCTGCCTCCTAACCTGTCTGTCTGCCTGTCAGTGTCTGTCATTCTGGCTGCCTGTCAGTTGGCGTGTCTGCCTATTTTTCTGTCTAAGCTTCCAGTGACCCCTCACCAATGCCCTTATGCCACTGATGGTTTAGCTCCTGAATGAGGGAGATCATTCATTACCATGGCTTTGAATTAAAAATGGCGCAGAAGGCCCAAGGCTGACACCATCATGGACACTCGCATGTTGCCGATTTAGCTAACTGTTACGTTCTTCCCAAGGCGGGGCAGGAAGGGATGGGACCCTCTTGTTTGATAGGGCCCTAGGCTATAGCCTATGCATTAATCCACTCCCCTTTAAGAAGACCACGAAATTCAATCTTCAAATACCCCATCTACCTCTCCAGTAATAGACACACAGTAAAAGTGAAGCTTGGGGTCAGAGAGCAGATTCTGCCATTTTTCTAGCAATACTGCAGCAGTGATTGGGGTTAAGGGCTTTGCTCAAGGGCCCAACAGGAATATGATTGCTTTGCCAGCCAGGGGATTTGAGCTGACGACCTTCTGGCTGCAGTTAACCCACAGAGCCACACACTTCCCACTACCTAGCAAAAGCCTGCTGCACTAGATTATAATGTTTAAATTCTTAGCTGACCAGCATCTAGCAGCCTTAGTAAAACATTTACGCCTTCAAACACATCAGAAGTCCTTCAAAGACAAAGATGGGCGTGCATGGGTGGGCAGTACAGGGCTTTCGGTTACTCTGGCATCAGCATTATTTTTAAGGTCAGTAACACAAACTATGGATCTGTCCTGGACATAAGCCTTATAAATTTGATTGAGAAATAAGCAGTTCTTAAATTGGTATCTGCTTAACTGCAGTACCAAAACCCTCAACTATAACCCATCCAATTTACGCCAAACTACCAGAATCTTAACTGAAAAAATAATCTGGACATCTGTATAAAAGAAAAGGTGAATACTGCATATTAGTTTGTAACTTTATTTTTCAAACAAGTCTTATTCAGGATTTAAATTAAATATTCTACAATGCTGTATTCAGGAAGTTATACTGCTCTGGAAAAGAGATCACTTTATATTTTTTAAAAATCTGCATTGTTAAATCCTGGTTTAATCCTGGTTCTGCTGACAGGAGGCTACACTGAGCAGCAGGCTGATTCCAGGCTCAGAGTTTCTAAGAGATCAGTACACAAGAACAAGGTGAAGCAGGAGACATTGGCAATGACCAGAACCTTGCCATGTAGAGGGGGGGAAGCAACTTTCTAATGCAAGAGATGACTGTAAACTTGTCCAGCAGTGCCTCATGAATCGGAGGATGACCTTAAGGGACCTTCAAAAGGAATGGGAAACATTAAGTGGTGTGAAGTGCACAGCTAGGATAGTTAGTGTCAGGCTCCTAGAAGCAGGACTCAAGTCCCATAAAGCAAGGAAGAAGCCCCTCATTAAAGGGAAACAGGGAAGAGCCAGGATGCAGTTAAAAACATATATTTTACACAGATGCATAACCATAATTTGAGTAAATGAGTAAAACAAAAAATGATGCTGTGGTCTCTTAATTTTTTCCAGAGCTGTATTTGTGGGTATATACTGTACACTCCTGGGAAAAAATGGGCCATACCCAAATTGCACAACATTAAGCTCTGGCCCTTTTTTGTCCAGGCAACTAGTGTCAAACATACATGTCACAAACATACCTGATACAAATCCCTGGCACAAGCCTGTAGATCACTAATCTTAGTAATAACCCCCACAACATCTGTGTTGCTGATGCTAATGCAAAAGCTTTTTGAAAAGTTCATTTCATGGTACCTCTCATTTTTTTCAATTTTCAGTCCTGGGCTTTGATGATGGTTTGTTGATACTACACTGGCCATAATTTCTGGACACCTGGCATCCACTAGAAAAAATGGAATAATTCGTGTTTTACTTGTCGACAGCATCTTGCACAGTTTCTGTCATAAACTGAATTGTTCTCTCCTGAAAGGTCATTCTCATCCGTGTGTAAATATGTACTACCTTTAACGGTGGGTAAAGGGCAGGTCTTTAAATGTGTTTACCAACCCACTGTGCTAATAAACATGAACTTTGACCATTCAGCAGATGTCACCCATAATAAGAATCTTATGAATATATTTTACAGGTCATACAGGAAAAAGTGACAGGGGTACTTGAATGACATCACATATTTCCTTGAACCATTCTACACCAGCCGAGAAATACAACACGATGTAGTTATTCATTTGATGATTGACTATTTCATCGGGTTGTGACAATAACTTTAATGTGTTTTATTTAACATTTTCCTTTCAGAAGGCAATGTAGAGCTTTGGTGTTTTCCGGAATGTTTACAAGGGTAATATAAAGCCATTAGTTTCAGGCAGGGTGCATTGCTGATAAGACACAAGAATTCTCTAATATGATCTGTCAGAATTTTAAGAATTACATTTTATAAACCCTTCAGACAATTAAAAGAGGAATAAAAAGCTGGTAACCTGCCCTGCACTAAATTCATGCATCTGGGTAACGGGGGATACAGCGGCTCAGCGGGTTGTATCATGCATCTGGGTAACGGGGGATGCAGCGGCTCAGCGGGTTGCATCATGCATCTGGGTAAAGGGGGATGTAGCGGCTCAGCGGGTTGCATCATGCATCTGGGTAACGGGGGATACAGCGGCTCAGCGGGTTGCATCATGCATCTGGGTAATGGGGGATGCAGCGGCTCAGCGGGTTGCATCATGCATCTGGGTAACGGGGGATGCAGCGGCTCAGCTTAGGTGCCACCTTTTACCTTTCAGTGGGTGCTGCAGTGGGTCATCAGACATGTTCCTATCGCCTCGGCCCAAATCGACAGCAGGCTTCAAATCGCTTGGGCTACATCGAGTTTGCATGTACTTCCTTGTGTTTCTTTTCTGCTACGGTCCGAAAGACACACAGTTGGGCTATGTGGGGTCTCCAGAGTACTCATTAGGTAATACAGATGGTGTGGGGTCCCATCTGCAGCGTGCCCTGTGTGACTATGATTGTTTATACTCAACTGGTTATTTGAAACAAAATCTTGATCTGGATTTGTACTTTCTGGACCTGAACAATCCATCTTTGGTTACAAGTGATTTGATACTAGATAAGGTGCTGTAGAATTAAGGCTATGGTGAGACATGGTAAGGTAGAGATCCCGGTGAGGTGTGCACCCATCTATGATGAGACATGGTAGGGTAGAGATCCCGGTGAGGTGTGCACCCATCTGTGGTGAGAGATAGTAGGGTAGAGATCCCGGTGAGGTGTGCACCCATCTATGGTGAGAGATGGTAGGGTAGAGATCCCGGTGAGGTGTGCACCCATCTATGGTGAGACATGGTAGGGTAGAGATCCCGGTGAGGTGTGCACCCATCTATGGTGAGAGATGGTAGGTTAGAGAACCCAGTGAGGTGTGCACCCATCTATGGTGAGAGATGGTAGGGTAGAGATCCCGATGAGGTGTGCACGCATCTGTGGTGAGAGATGGTAGGGTAGAGATTTCGGTGAGGTGTGCACCCATCTATGTTGAGAGATGGTAGGTTAGAGATCCCAGTGAGGTGTGCACCCATCTATGGTGAGACATGGTAGGGTAGAGGTCTCGGTGAGGTGTGCACGCATCCAGCTGACCCCTGCCTGCATTTTGTTTTTGCTCCACTGCATTCTTCTTCCTAAATTCAAATGAATATAACAAAAAGAGGTCGCACTTTGCTTCAGTCCAACTTTATTCCAAGTCTGCACACAACACACAGACGTGTTTCAACATAATGCCTTCTTCAGTGTCCTACAGACCATGTGCAGCTGCCCATCTAAAAAGGCACATCCCTGCAGAACAAGCAATGTTACCACAAACAAATCATATTTAAATAAGCCACGCCCCAAAAAATATAGTGTAAAAATGTATGAAATATCACAAAAAAACAGGTTACGTGGAAATCATCATTCATGCCTAATGTATTTAAAGCAAAATGCAAAATGCAAAAGGCATCTCAAGCCCGGGGGACTGGCTGATAGTCTCAAGCCTCATAAAACGTAGAGAATTACAGTCATGATCTGCTGTGTTAAAATGTCGGGCCACCGGAGATGACTTCTTCTTAAATTCACTCATGCCGAAATATCGGCTCATGCCCCTTCCTCTCAACCCCGTGCCATGTGGTTCAGTACGACTGGCAAAGGCTGATTGTACCTTTCATGCAGCTTCTATGCAGCTCCCTACAAACCACACTCACCCTATACCTTTCCTCCAACTGCTTATCTGCAATTGCTAGTCCACAGTACGGCCTCCCTTTGGTCATGTGCCCAATATAACAAGCACAACCTTTAGACTTCCTTTTTAACCAAAACAATAGGCTGTTATGTTACTTCACAGTGCATTTTGAACACTGACTTTATAGATATGTGTGAGACAAATACTTTCATTTCTTGGGAATGAAAGAGATTTCGGTGTTTTCCTCGAAAATACTGACATTCTTTCGTGTAGCTATCACAATCATGTGGAAAATGAGTTGGATCTCCTTCCAAAGAGGTCATACCTCAGAGTAGGATTACCCCAGACTGTACAGAAAAATAATATTAAAAGAGAAATACAAATATATATGTAATATACAACATATAGCATTAATCCAGAATTAACTGCTATAATAATATTCATAAATTGCAAAATTGTATTCTGCATAATCTAATCTGCATCCCTTCCAGGGTGTACCCCTGTACCCTATGCTGCTTGGGATAAGATCCAGACTCCCCATGACCCTGGCCAGGATACGCAATGGAAAGATGGATGGATGGATTTTGCATTCTTGTAAGCATTATCCTATATTAGCAAGACACTGAGTAAGTTCTAAAAACAAGTGCAAGATAATGGCGACCGTGACAATAGAGAGCAGAATTCTCCATATCGAAGTATCACATCTCTATCTTTCATTAGGTCTCCTGGCATGATACTGATGTCTGTATCACAGCATTTCAATTTGGCAAAATCTATATACTGATTGATGAGCTGTTTTGACCACATACCCAGGATGCTCTGTAACGCACCCACTATCCTCAAATAAGGCTGACACCTATACAGTCATCCCTCTAGGAGGATCCGATTGTAGTGCTGCTCTGTCCCCTGTCCTAAGTGGAGCTCTGTCTTTGGTTTTTGGTTCCCTGTCATCTAAACGAGGCTGAAATCCATAATTCATCTATCTGGGAGTGGCTTATTGCAGTGCTGCTCTGTCATTGGTCCCCTATTCTCGAGATATGGAAGAAGATACCAGCTCAATATATCAGGGCTTCATCTAGTTGGGGGTTTGTCAGACAAGACAGAGATAGTCCGTTGGTCACATGTCTTGTTTCAGTTTCCCATCTCGTAATAATTCATTTATCAGGGTCCTGCTTATTGGTTTTTATTGGTGGTTGGAGTTCGGTCTCCAAGTTTCTAGTTTGCTGGTCTCTCATTTTTGACTGGTTCCCGATTCCAAGTTCCTGTCTCCTGATTGCAGTATGGTGGTGTACTGGTTACCATTCTTACCTTTAGGTTCATGGGTTAAGGTTAGGCTTAGGGTTAGGGTTAGTTTCGGTATTGGTCACATGGGTCTTCTGCCACTTTCCACAGCGGGATTAAACTGTGTGTGTGTATGTGTGTGTGGGTGTGGATTATGTTTATATTACACTGTGGGGGCCAAATGACCCCCACAATGTGATAAAAACCTGATATTTTGTGGGAAGTTATTTTTCTTTCCCCCACAAAGTTCTGTGACCTTCAATCAAAAGACTAAAATGCCCAAAGTATTGTATTTTCTTTGGTTACTTACTGTATGGTTAAGGGATGGGTAGGGGTTAAGGTTGTCATGTTGGGATTAGGGTTTTTTCCATAGAAATGAATGGTGAGTCCCAACAATGATTACAAACATGTGTGTGTCTGTGTGCACGTGAGTGTCTGTTTTAGTTTTTTTTCTTACATGACAGTAAACTATGACTGTATATTTGTGATTTTATATAGAGGCAAAAGCATTGTCATGACTGCAATTTTTGTCTCAAATGTCTCAGGAAACCACAGTCAAGTGGTTTTTAGTGGTTTTCTCTAATGATATCTGCATGCCAGTCAGAAGTATATCAGGAAATGAGACACCCAGATTACCAGCATCAGAAGGTTCAGGCTACTGATTGGGTTTATTGTTTGGTTTCCTCAATAAAAGATCCCACCTTATAAATGACTAACTCAAGAAACATTTTGTGCATATTTGTCGAGGTACTGCTGATTTGCACAAGCTGATGATGTATTTAACTATTCAATTACTGCATTTATATCTTGCAGTGTATATATCTCAGTCAGAGGGTTCCTTTGCCTTGTGCCTTATGTTGCAAGGATTGGGCTGCAGGTGCTATCCCGTGCTGCATAGGTCATTTGAAGATTTATGGATGGGTGGATAGGTGGATGAAGAATTCCCCGAGATATAAAATCAGACATATATAGACTGAATTTGCATGCTGCTCTGTAAATACAGTTACGATCTTTTCAAAAACAAATGAGCTTAACTTAAAGACTGCGATTTGCATTTGCATTACGAAATACATTTTCTTAAATCTAAACATACTGAGTTTTAGATTTGCATTATGCGTGGGGTACAGTTCATAAATGTCATGACAGAAGAATCTATGTGGGATAATATTTTCATGCAGATGGATTTCCCCTCGTGCTTTAGGAAACAATGTGTTACTAGAGGTTATTTTAATTTATTGGCTTTTAAAAATGTCTTTCTGAGCATGGATCAGTGATGGCCAGGAGCCCTGGGACAGGCTCCAGCCTCTCCACAACTCGGTCCTGGATGGATGGATGTATGGATGGATGCATGTCCAACCTTTGGCATGATTTGTGACAAAGCTGTTGTTCAGAAACGACAAACGCAGCAATGATTCACATCTCACCTTTCCAGGGCTACAACACAAGAGATGCCTGTATTCAGTGCCGCTGGAGGGCCGCCAAAAAAGCAGGAGATTGGGAGCAGTGAATGGGACAATGAGGGGGACAATTCCAGTGACCCTTCAATCAAAGTCTCACATGCTGCTGTGGCCACATTTTAGTTAGTGTTCACTTTGCTCTTCAATGCCAGATTAGCTAGCTATACTACTTACATTTGCAATATTAGAAACATAAACACAGGGCAGCATGGCACAGTAATAGAAAATATATTTATTACTCAATATTATTGATTGATGTAACCAGCCAGCTACTTGCGTGTTTTGAGTCACTTTGGTGATTTCCGCAATGCATTCTAGTGATATACCAACAGCTCTAGTCAGGCGATACAATTTATATCTATATTTATGTCGGGATTATTTGGATGAGTGTGGAACAGCGTCAGAGAGAAGGTCACAAGGGCTCATCAGTTACACCAGAGCCAAGCGTGAGATCATGCTTGCCGAAAACAAATACCTTCACTATGAGTAAAAAAAAAAAATCATATTTAAGTAAGCCAGCTTTTGGCTTGTCATGCTATCCTGAAACCAGTAAACAGACTGAACTTTCTAAAAACCCTTATTGAGCACTTGCATTTAAGGAACAGCATTTTTGAACAATCAGTATGAGATTTAGAGATGTTGTTGTGTTTTCATAATTTATAACAATTACATCAGCACTTGTAATGAATAATTAGCATTGAAATAGCATTTTAGTGAGCCAGCATCATTAAGGCAAGGCAAGGCAAGGCAAGATAAGATAATATAAAATAAAATAACAAATTGGTTATGAAAAGTGACAGCACTGTGGTTAGTTATCCCCCCTCCACCACATGCTAAGGTGAATTGGTGATGCATGCCCTGCCGAAATTTGGTGTCCCGTCCTCAGTTTTTCTATGGCTTCCCAGACAGGTTTGGATCCCTGCCAGCCTGCATAGGCCAAGTGAATATAGATTAGGACTCCCCAGTTCTGGTCCTGGAGGGTCAGTGTGAAACACAGTTAGCACCTTTCCTTGCCCTGCCACACCCACTAAACCTGCTAATACATTGATTAAGATCTGAAGTTTGAGCAGTGAAATCTGCAAACTGCACTGGATTCAGGCCCTCTGGGACCAGAATGGGGAACCCTGACGTAGAACATGCAGCGTTTAATTGATTAACTGTCTAAATTTTCCCTTAACGACATTTGATAGTATAGTATAGAATGATCCATGTTATCCGTCTATCTCTATAAGAACTTCCAGTGTATGCCAGTTGTCAGTTTGCTTGTAGGAGGCGGCCTGAGGCTGCACTTTGTTCACTGTTACATTTGACAGCTGCCATGAAGACAGACTTCATCAGAACAGAGTGAGAAGCTGTTATTTGTCCCAACTCCTCCCACAGCAGCGAGAACCGCATTGTACTGAACTGCAAAGAGAAGGTGCTTTATGGAGAGCTGACAGACAGCACTCCAAAGCAGACGAGCAAGATGCCACGTGGTCTGCAGACTGGAGAGCACAGGGCCGGAATCGGAGACAATGATCAGCCTGCAAACAGGAACCAGCAATTCGAATAGGAGACAGGGACCATCAGAACTAATAACCAGCAGGAGGTGACTAAAGTTGCCCTCATACCGAAATCAGGTGTAATTGTCCGATCCAGGACAGGGCACAAGGTAGGACTCTGCCTGTTCTGCTGTCGTGTTATTTCAGTGATACTTTCTCCAATGTTCCCACAAGACTTCTTCTCTTCAAAACTGAATAATAAAGGCTGTCACTGAAAACCAGTCTTGACTAGTCCATATTCATTTCAAATCGGTAGCTGTCACTCAGAAATAAACCGGTAACTGTCACCCAGTAACAAACACTCAGTAAACCTACTGCCCCTCTTTGTAACAGTGCAAATTATTTGCCCAAACATTTATTTGTAATAATTCATGAAGGTATGATAAGCTGTTTATATATTTGGTATAAGCATAAAGAGTTTCTTTTAATTTTGATACACAGTGCATACATTCAATTAGAAGAAGCAACAACTGATTCTATCAGATTGTCCGAGTTTTTAATCTTTTCACAGAAAGATAGCTCGGAAGAGCTGCTGAGGAATCTTCAGCCACTTGTGTCCACAATGTCATACTTATGGTCACTTGCCAAAGTGACTCCCCATGTCAGATCAGAGGTGATATTTGCCCATGCATCCATCACTCATAACTGTTTATTGATGACTTTACTGTACACTGTACTTTACATTACTGTTTACTAATACAACAAAATTAGTTTTTAGAAGTTTAGAAGTTTAGACAGAAAACCAAAGCTGAAAGCACAGTTTAAGAAAGAGTTCAATAAACCCTCCGAAACTCGCTTAGACCTTACTTTCAGGTCATACTTTGTGTTTACTGATCTAGTAAAAAGGGGGGAAGTTGTTCCTGCTCACCATTCCAGTTAAATTCCAAGGCTAATCTCAGTCTGATGTCAGTGGTGAATTCCCTAACTAAAAGTTCTATGTAAACTGTAGAAACAAGCAGTGATGGTGGGTTTCAAGATTTGCCAACTCTTCTCTTAAAATAATTGTCTTTATGTATTGTGCTTTGTTATCATGTTTCTAACATGCCGCAAAAATACTGAACGTTTCCGCTATAGCTAGATATAAGTAAAAAAAACAGTCATCTGCGCAATGTTAACTGCTGATAAAGAAATACAATTCCCATGACGCACCTCTCCAGCTATGTTTACCACCAAAGATACATCCTTCCAGTGCTACGTGTTTTTTGTTTTTTTGTTGTTGTTTTAAGGCATTAAAATGTGCAGTATATCCAGTGTACTGTTACAGGGATGTACTGTGAACCCTGTTCTAATGTCATTCTAACATTAGCTATCACACATTCCTTTGCATTTGGAAATGCACCCCTGTAACAGTACACAGGTATATTATGGCTTGCTTTGGGGAAGAAGGAACGGCCCTCACAAGACCAGCCCGTTGGGAATATTTCCAAAGTTCCCTTGCCTGCAGGAGAGCAAGAGACTATATGCTTCCCATGTAGAGGAATGTGGCCAGACACTGTCGAGTGGGCGTTCTGTTTCCTTTGAATTATAAAGATTTTATCGCTTACAAAGACTAGTGCAATCCAAGGACACATTAGCAGTTACAACATACGACTACAGAGGAATTCTCTCTGGAAAAAAAAATTCCAGCAATCGGAAATGGCTTAGCTCAGCTGTCAGTTACCACAGCGAGGAAATGGACATGCACTCTCCCCACATGCAGACCCCAGACAGGAATCAGATCCTGAACCGGGAAGGTGCGAGATCTTCCACCAGACCGCCATACTGCCCTGAGAGGTTTTCAACATCGCTTATGCGGAATAAGCAGGCAGTCAAGCTGAAGCCCAGACATGGACCTTATCTGGCTCAGAAGCCTCAGAAACGCCTACAAATGAAGCCCTAACCTTAAATAGAAGATCCAGATGGAGGTCAGTGGATTGAATGTACAGTGGCATCAGAATGGCCTTTATGTAACCACAAATCATTCATTATCGGAGGCAGGGCCTGTAAGCCAGTCATAGCTGGGATTCAATCATTTAATTATTTAAGCATAGATTACCCCGTGGAATACTGGAGACAGTGGGCTAAGCCAATGATTAGTAGGTTGACGGTTCAAGCCTGCCCTCAGCTGAATAGTCACATGTCTCTGGGTCCTTGAGTGAGGTCCTCAGCTCTCTGAGTGCTGCAAGCTAGCTGCCCCGTCAGTGTTAACCCAAGTTGGCTCTCACCTGCATGGATATCTCATGGAGTGCAAATCAGGGTAAACAGGAGTTTCCTCTTGGGGATTAATATCTTGTCATCATTCTGTTTAGCTTAGCACAAACTATGATTCAGGTAGATAGAGGTAAGGAGTATGGGCTAAGACAGAGCATTTCCAACACACCACCACATGACAAACCACCTCAGGGATGAGAAGCTGAGTGCAGCCAGCCAGTGGGTGATACCTCGGCCCCACATTAGTTCAGATGGTGTTGAACAGTGTGAAGTTTGTTTTTCCTGGTGGATGGAGTTCCAGTCAAACCCAGGACAAAGCAATTGCAGGTTAAGGGCCTTTCTCAAGGGCCCAATGCAGTAGCATCACTCCTGGTATTCGAACCAGCAACCTTCCACTGCTGACACAAAACCCCTAGCCTCAGAGCCACCTCTCCAGCTACATCATTAGCATTGTTACCATTGACAGGTTAAATGAAATATGCATGACAAAAGAATGTTATTGTTTTCGGTTTAGTTAGTGTTGTGTTAGTGGCACTGGCATCAGGAAAACATAGTGCTGTGTAAACACTCAGCTGCATTTAGATAAGAGTCTACAAGAGGTTTCTGAAACCTTTCGTTAAGTCGTTGCACGTCGTTCACCGTCTCAATGGCAGCCCTGTTAAGTCAATGCACAGCGTTCGCTGTCTCAATGGAAGCCAAGGAGCTCTCAGGGTCCTGACGCAAACAGATGATTTAGACAAGTCAGGTAACGGCTGTGAAATGATTCACAATATCTTTCCACAATAGGAGTCATTGCAAAAAAAAAAAAAGTAAGAAATAAGGTCATAGGGACAGATGAGACTTTGCCAGGAAGATCGTGGAGGAAAGTACTGCCAGCATGTGCTTATGAGGAAATATGGCTTATGAGGAGACCGCAAATTTAAAATGAAGAGTTTAAGATCATTTCTGGCATCACTGGGATCTCTGAAAAGGTTGGATTTCTTTTGCTTCAGGGTTGTTTTCCATTGTCTTGGGCTGTGGGACGGAATTCAAGGCTACACTGGAATAGTCAAGCACAAAGCTGAAGTAGATTCTCCTGAAATTAAGGTGAAAAAGAGAATTCCAAAAGGTGACCGATCACAAATCGTCACCCGAATTTACAAGGAGATGGCAAATCGAACAAAAGATCTGAACAAGACAAAGTTGAACGAGTCCAGCAAATGTTTTCAGGAAAATATACTGATCGTTAAACTAGATCTGTAATGCAAGCGATTAAAGCAAAGAATGGTGCGTGCCATTTTAATTTTGTGGAAGACAATGTGCACTGATTATTGAAAAAAATGTGTAAATGACAGTTGCCTTTCCCTTTAGCTAATCTGCACAATCATTGTTTTTTCCAACAATCATAGCCAATACAATCTTTTCCTGACTGTAGAATGATATTTCACTGGAAAATCAAAAAAGCCCCCTTGCAATGGAAATTCCACATTACAGAGGATCATGAATCTCGACAGTATTTCAGTGCTGAGCACTTTAGTCCAGAATTGTTTGGTGGGTTCAGATCCAGGCCATGGTAATCTCGCCTGGGCTTCAAGTTCAAACATTCAGTCACATCCAAAGAGTTCTGAGGTAAATTGTACATGCTTGTCTTTGGGGAGCTTTTGCACTGTGCCAAAACCAATACATTTGGGTATAATTCTATTAAAGGCGGAACCTTTTAAAAAAGTAAGACCACTGAATGCAAAGACAGCCTTGCTGTCCAGTTGCTAATATCATTTTCCCAAAGCAGATTCCAATATTCCTGTATATGGAAGACGTTCAGCTGACAGAAGGGAAAGTATGCTGCCTGATGCAATAGAAGCAATTCCATGATGTGTGGTTTTAGGAAACAGTGGGGATTTAGAATCACAAACTCACCTGACATAATGGAAAGAGCCAGTGGCTAATGATGAGAGTGCCCCCTGGAGGGGGGTTGGCAGTATTGTCCATAATGTCCTCAGACTGCTTCCAAAAGGACCAGCAAGGCTGTCCCACCCTATAGGGGGACAGCGTGATTAGGGGACGCAGAGGAGCAAGCAAAAAAAACAAAACAGAAGAAATATTTGAGATTACATTCCATGACTTTACAGTTATTGACACTGTTAATACATCAACATATATTGATGGGATAATCAACCACAGCCCCCATTAAACGTCAAAATAATGTGTCAGTACACAATCAGTGAACTGGCAGGGAAATGAAACGGTCAGAAGATTCTGGGGTCAGGAGGGAAGAAAATGCTGAAAGGCAAAGAGGAATTAAAGTTCAACTCAATTCTTTTAAATTAAAATAATCTAACTAGGTTTGATATTCCACTACTTTTTCTCGTGAAGCAGACGCTAGCTAGCTAGTTAGCAGCCAGACACCATGTGTTACTGAAATGTTTATAATAAATGAAACCTGTTTTCTGCTGGTCGGCATTGTGAATTTCATCATTCCAGCATGCAGTGTATAAATATATAAGTCAACGCAAATGGAAAAAAGCATGGAGCATTTATTCTTATGCACCATCAATGAATCCCACATTTTCAATGCCAAATGTATTTCTATGTTGCTGGCGTTTTGAACAAATAAACAAATATAGAGAATACTTGTGTTATATAGGTAGAACATGTGTAGCTTTATTTATTTATTTGTTGTGTTTTGGGGCAGGATTACAGGGGACTGTGGGAGAACCCCGCCTGGAGCGCCAGGACACCCAGGCCTGGCCCTGTAGGCCAGTATCAGTCCTGTGGTGGAGCCTAACTTTTCCTATTGAGTCTGCTCAGATGGTTGGCATCTTCACCACTGTTTTTTCTGTATGATGAAAATGGTGAGATGTTTATAGATGTACTTATCATGCTACAAGTTCCAAAGTTAATCAGATATGGGTTTACGTAAAATGAGCCTTATGTTACGTTCACACTGCGAGCAGCGAGAGCGTCAAAGCGACCGGAAGTCATTCATTCTCTATCGGAGGGAGCGTCGGCAGGCGGCGAGGAGCGGCGCGGTGAGAGCGTCAAAGAGAAGTTGAATCCCAGTCAACTTTATGGTAATGAGCTATGACGCGGTTGGGCGGCAACCAATGGGAATGTAGAGACGCTCCGCTAAAGAGAGCGCCGCAGAACATAAGCGCGTAAACTTTTGTTCCGACCCAACAGTTCCTACGCACAATATAGGAGAAAGTGTATGGAATGCCACCGGGGTATACACCGTGAGACAAAATACGTCTCCACATGGCATTCTTTACTCTCTAGACACAGTAAAAAATGCCCGTGGCATAAATCTATGCGTTTAAAAAACCCACATAGACTTGAGTTTTTATGTTAAAAAGGAACTTTCAATACAAAGATATAGTATTTTATTAAAATATTTTGACGTGTCGCTGTTTGCGTGGTAAATTAAAATGAGGCATAGACAAATATATATATATATATGTTTTCGTGAAAGGAAAGCAAATCACATACTAATTTTGGCGCTATAGCATTTAAAACAGTGCGAATTATCGGAAACTTTAACGTTATTTATTCATGACAGTAGTGTTTGTTTTAACATAATTTCATGTGCTTTGACAAATATCCCATCGGCAGTCGACACAAAGATATAAGCTACACGTTTGTTTGCTTTGCGGCTGATGAAAAGTTCTCAGAGCCTGGCATTCTGAACGGCCTTGTCCCCTCAGAGAGCGCCTCTGGCGTTGGCTAGCGTCGCGTTCAGGGCGGCGAGAGCGACGGCTGTACGCTCGCAGTGTGAACGTAGCATTAGACTATTTAGTTTGATGTAACACCCAAGACATTTTTTCTGACTACAATGTAGAAGCAAACTAATTTGCCTGCCCATACAAGATTTTTTTTTATTTTCAGAAGACTCATAAACCAGAATATTGCTCTAATTATAGTAAAAAAATACAACAGAATGTAGTATATAAATTGTGTGTTAAATTACCTTGAATGTCGGTGTTATTGGTAAAGGAATTTTAATCAACGCATTGAAATAAATGATCATACACTTGAGTTTTGGAGATATGTGTCTAGTTTTTTATATCTTTGGCCTGGAACGATGTTTCCAGATTCATCCATCATTGATTCATGCCAGTAAATGATGTATCAGTGAGAGGGAGTTTATTCAATGAACTTTTGAGAAGAACCGGTTTTCAGCAAAGAACTTCCGATTGCCACACACACATAGAAAATACACTGCTTCATTGTTCCCTCTATAAGCGGAAGAACATACACATCCTTGGCATGTACGTGTGTCCCCCCACCCACGATTGACCACAAATAGTCAGTACTACATTAAGTCAATGCCTTTCTTATTTAGGTGATGCTGGAAGAGCGGGTTCTGTTAATGAGTTAGCTAGCTACTATCTTCTGACTGTGCTCCTTAGATATTAGGGTTACCACCTAATAAAGTCAGAAATGACACTTTGAGCTAGGAAAGAATTTTTAAGCCACAGTACCATTTCAAGAAAAAGAAACTGGACGACCCTTAATACTGAGTTCATGCAGTGTGCTGATTGGTCAGTCTCCTATGATCATGCATGTGTCACTAATGTTAACCTGAAACAACTGAATGAGTCTTTCAGTCAAGGAAACAAACCAGTCAAAGCACAAGAAGAACTTAACTATTTAGCCAAGCACATCAGCCTTTCAGTTTTGAAGTGGATTGTGAAGCCATGGATTAGGTGGTAGCCATGCTAGCTATTTAGTTCCTAAGGTAACAGAGACCCTGATGTAACCTTCAGAGTGGGGCCGACCCCGGATGGAAGCACCCACCTTGGATATGGGATGTGAATCCAGTTCCTGTTGGCTCTGCAGAGTACAGGGTGCAAATGAACAAATGAATAAAATACATGTTGTAGTTCTTATTTTTTTTTCACCATTAGAGGACAGATTATTCAAGTTTTGTGGGCCCTCCTAGCAGAGTGGCAGGCCACTATGCATGAATTATGCAGCTGACTTCACTTACACTCTCAGAAAATAGGGCTGGGGCTGTACCTTGAAGGGTCTGCAAATAGTACCCTTAGCTGTAGGTAATTGCACCTTATATGGTACACAAACGAATCCCCAAGGTACAAGCAACATTAATGTACCCCCCAATGGTACAAAACAGTTCCTCATAGTCCATTTATGTATCTTAAAAGGTACAAGGCCCTTGAGGGTACAGCCCCAGTGACAAGCAAAGGTACAAATTGGAACCAATTTTTTCTGAGAGTATACAGTTAAAATTGGAAATAGAATTAGATTAACTTTTTTGACCTTAGGGGGAAATTCTTGTGCATATGGCAGCAAGCATGAAGATCACTGACAAAAACACATTTTGTGCAAAAAAACCAAGTGCAAAAGGTTGGGGCTGTTTCTCAGATTATGTTTGAAATTTGGTTTAAGTATAAAACAGTAATAGCGAACAATGATCTTGATGCTGGATCTCTTTTAGAGAAGGCATTTTTGACGTAAAAAAATATTAGAAATACCTTTGACTCACTAACTTTAATTGGAAAGCTATAAGAAGTCAACAGTAGCGCAGTGGGAATTGGCGAGTCATGCTTGCTCTCCCATATTGCTAATGAGCATTCTGTGTTGTTTGCATTAGCTGATATGACACACCTTTCCTATGAATCTTACCCACTGCATGGGAATTTCCTGATCACATCGGCTGCTTTGGAAATCCCACTCATAAAATATCACAGGGGATGGACACACACGATCTGTTGACTTTTGGAGCCTTTATTTTCATTAACATTGTTGATCACTTAGTCTAGTAAAATAAAAAGCCCCTTTACAGGTCACACAATATTGGGTCAAAGGTAACAGTCCGTGGAGCACAGGGAACTCTGCAGCTACTCTGTGGCTTCCACAATCTTCACTTGGAACTCCGGCATCCTTCTCAGAGGCAGCCTTATTGTTCCTGGGACCCCACTCAAGAAGTTGGTGTTTCAAAAGCTAAGAAAGTAGCTATATAGTAGAGTAAGAATATTGTAGCTGTCTGGCAGAACATTAGCAGAACATGCTGCTTTAGCAGCTCCTAAACAGAGAATTAATATGCACTGTAGTGACTGGTTGTGGGCAACAGTGGGCCTAAGCTCCGGGGCCCCATGCAAATTTGGCAGAGGTGTCAATTTCAGGTCCAGAAAGTAAAAATCCAGACCAGGATTTTGTTTCAACCAACTAGTTGAGCA
>JAODKM010000001.1:26398624-26417694 GCA_026780845.1 Petrocephalus sullivani
GCTACTTCCAGCAGGATAATGCACCATGTCATAAAGCTCGAATCATCTCAGACTGGTTTCTTGAACATGACAATGAGCTCACTGTACTCAAATGGCCTCCACAGTCACCAGATCTCAATCAATTAGAGCACCTTTGGGATGTAGTGGAACGGTCGCATCATGGATGTGCAGCCGACAAATCTGCAGCAGCTGCGTGATGCTATCATGTCAATATGGGCCAATATCTCTGAGGAATGTTTCCAGTACCTTGTTGAATCTATGAAGGGCAAAAATGGATAAATACGTAGACACAAACAAAGATAAAGAATAAAGAAAATAAAACAGATATACAAACATACAAAATTGCTGTGTGTACTTGGATGGTTGGGTGTAGCTTTAAGACGAGGCGGAAGCTGGTGCCGAGCTCCCAGAATGCACCGCGAAGCGCGAAATGTGAAAGGACGAGGCACACTGCCGGGCGAGGTATGTTCGTCAGAGTAACCTTAAAAAGGCAGCGCTAAATGTTATTTCATTTTGAAAACTGTATATTTATGATAAAATAGTAAGCCACAGGTAATAGCTTCTGTTTCTCGCCGCGTGCCGGTCGTGTCTTTGCGTATGTGTAGCGTTTTGGGGAACACAGCGGAGGATGTACTGGCCTGACAGCTGAAAGTTCTTGGAACTACTGACATTGTTCTGCATGTTAATGGATGTCCGCAGGCTGTAACCTTTAAGTAGGCTGCAAAATAACAATGGCGTTTTCTACGCGCTGCTGTATCGGTCACTTAGAATTGCGAGCATTTTCCAGTGTGGCAGTTAATGACTTGTGCTAACCAGTGCTGAACTACAGCCAGGCAGAAAGGGGAAAGTCGTACGCGATAAGGCCTGTTGTATCATGTCTGTTTTCCTTCTCATGTAATGTGTTTATTATACCGTAATAAACATAAGAGCAAATGTGATGAAACTATTGTAAGCTCTTGGTTAGTTGGCACGAGTTGCGTGGTTTGGCTGAAAATCGTGAAGTGGATTATATGGCAGAAAATACTCAATTAATTATGAGTGACTGGTCGAGGAAGGTAAGCTGAAATCTGTAAAGATCATTTAACTAACATTGAAGACTCTTGGTAAGCCATTCGAAAGGTGGCATATCTGGGGATGTGTGTCCTTAGGAGAGATGCGTGGGACAGTAGATGATAGTGTCGTTGGACCAGTTTGTCAGTAGATGCTACATAATGATTACTGTGGGCTGGCTGCCTGTCTGGGCTCGGCTCCATTAGGCCACGGGGTGTAGTTCCTGTTCGCCCCGGCAGGGGGCGGTGGAGAGCCGTGCTCTGGGGCGCGTCTCCCTCGCTGTTAAAACCGACTGCGTTTTGCGTCACGAAAACGACGAGGGGAAAGTTGGTATTTCTTCGCATTCGTGATTTCATGCGTTCCCTCTGCTTCCGTGTTCACTACGCCTTTCCCGAATCAGTAAAATACAGGCCAAGGGCGTAGATTTGATATGCACGGAAGGGACGTGTAAGTCGCGTGCGCGTTTGGGGGCGGGTCCTCGTGCTGAAACCAAACCAAACCTGCATAATAGTGGGAAATGCACTCTTATTTATTACTGCTAAGTATTTACAAATTATACAGCATAATTAGCGACTTAGTATTTCTCATTGAGACCTGTTGATCATTAACCCTTGGTTTTTCATAAAGAAATTTTGGCACGATACAGTGCAGTTATTGGGGAGATATGGAATATCAATAGATTATGTAACTTAATTGATATTTAGCACTTTAAAAACACAAAACTCATGCTTGTATGTTCCTTTAGTTGAATTTGTGTGCTCTAAAGAGCCGTACATATTTATTAACGTGTATTTTATGCACAGGCCAGTAGTTTATCTAAAATGATCTTTTCTTCAAATTCACTATGGTTACGTTTATGTTTTTAGCTTTGTTTTATTATTTGTTTTTATTTAAATGTAATGTGAGAAATGTACTTGGTCATAAAAATTAATTTCCAGAAGGACAATAAAGCTGACAAGTAAGTGAAGGTGAATACCATAATAGAATATGTAGCTTATTGTAATAGAATTTGTGGGGAATAGTTTTTCAAATAGCTTGAGATTTCCACATGAAGAATTCAGTTAGGAATATGAGGAATATGTTGGCCTATATAAATAAGATCCTTGTCTCTGTACTGAAATTAGTTTAATAACCTAGATCAGCAAATTTCCTTTAGAAATCAACAGGGGCGTCGTAGTTGGGTGAAAAGTGGGACTAAATTACCAGGGCCCCAAGTGGGGGGAGGGCCCCTGAGGAGTGAAATTTTATTAAGATCACAATAGTTGTTATCTAATGTAAATGCTAATATTTTGGGTAAATGCAATGTAATTTACTCCTTGATAGAAAGCTGTTCTCTTCAGCCAAATGAGAAAGTGTTTAAATTTTCATGCAGGCCTATAATGTTAGGCTACCTTTGGTGGCATCTACTGTTAGCCTTTAAGCATTCTGCAAATAAAACTGAAATTCAGAGAAGTCGTGTAATAATTGTTATACATATAAGAGTTCTTAGATTAGTAGTAAGGTTAGTTGTAGGTAGCTGTGAACCTCAAGCTTATGGGGGCCCATGGCCACTGCTTGTGCATAGGGCCCAGAATTTGGTGCTACGCCCCTGGAAATCAAAGCCTTTCCATATAGTCCTAGGTGCTCTAGTCCGACACCAGGCAGTCCAATTAAATGAATTGCTGCTCTTGAGGACATGGCAATCAGATGGATTAACCAGCGAGGTCCAGTTAAATGCATATGTAATAATTTCCTTATTTTATGTTTAGGGCTGTCATTGTTATTGTGTTACTGTGTATAGTATTAATAATAGAGTAACCTACCAATTCATTTGATGATTAATCGAGTAATGATTTATACAATATTGGCTATAGGCAGGAACCAACCCTGGATGGGGTGTCAGCCCGTCGTAGGGTGCACACTCGCACACATGGTCGATTTCAGCACACTTACATTTAAGTATGCACCGTGTTTTTTTTTTTTTTAAAGCCTGACCGGCCGATACCCATCCTGGCCGATCCCAATTTCCTAGGTTTAATAATTATTAAATTAATTAAATTAAATAATTAAATTGAATAATTAATGCAGCCTCTGAACACACAGGCATTGCCTTAATTGCCCCTCGGGGACAAATAAAGTTTTTTGAATTGAATTGCCTGCTAGGCACTTGTTGATTCTCTGTCATAATAATAGTGTTAATTATTGCGCTTGTAACGAGACGTTTATTGAAAGCTCTGCTTAGCTGCACTAATCAACTCCTCGACAGCATGTATATTTATAATGTGGTGTTTACCTTACTTGTATGTCGCTATGGAAAAATCCACCAATCCACCCATATATCCATTTCCTGAAACCCCTTGTACTATTTTGGGTCACAGAGGGGTCCAGAGCCTATCCCGGAGGCTACGGGCGCAAGGCAGGGAACAACCCAGGATGGGGTGCCAGCCTATCACAGGCCACACTCACATACCAGTCACTGATGCATGTACCTGTGGGCAATTTGGCAACTCCATTTAATCTCAGCAGGTTTTTGGACTGGGGGGGGGGGACTGGAAGATCTGGCTTTAACCCACAAGGAGGATATGAAAACTCCACACACACAAATAGGCGGTGTGTGGTGACAGCACTACCCATAGGGTTACCACCTAATCCATGTCATACACTTAGAGCTTGGACAGGATTTGTAAACTACCATTTCACTTAAGCACCGTGTTCTTGCTATGTGCTGATTGGTCAGTTTCTTATCATGCATGTGTCACTGATGTTATTAATGTTAATGTGACAGCTGGATGAGTCATTCAGTCAGGGAAATGAACCAATGAAAGCACAGGAACCGCTCAGTGTCCTTCCTGACATGGATTAGTTGGAACACTAGCTACCCTCTGTGTTGTTTTCAGTACTAGGCCTGCAGAGATAGGGTGGTGCATTTGTGAGAAATTTAACAAAATAAGCGAGGAGGAGAAAAGCAAGCAATAATTGGTCACCAAAAGACGTTTTGTGTGGAAATCTTTTGGATTCCATATAGATCAGGGGTGTCAAACTCCAGGCCTGGAGGGCCGGAACCCTGCACATTTTTGGGTTTACCCTCGTTTAACACACCTGATTGAGCTCATCACAGCTCCTTCTGCTAATTACCACACAGCTCTTCAGCTCAATCATTTGTGTTGGAACAGGGAAAGAACTAAACTACACAGGGCACCGGCCCTCCTGGCCTGGAGTTTGACACCGGTGCCATAGATAGTATAGAAGATATAGAAGTAGCTGCCAGAATGTCACATGGCCTAAATCCATAGGACATTGTTGTGCACTGTGTTCTGTGGTGTGCCAACAATGACAGTCACCTTAAAATAAGATATTGAACTAAAACTAGTAATTTGTCAGCAATGCTTTCACTACCCTTTACCAGCTTATATAACTATAGTTTATTTTGGGATTCAATTTAGAAGTCCTTTTTTGTTTTATAACTCTCAATATCTCAATATTTATTGCAAAAAAATTTATTGTAATGTGAATTGTTCAGCCCTAACTCAATATAATCAAAAATTATACATATATGTCATATATATCTTCAGATACAGAGATCTTAAAATAAATGAAACTAGTCAAAAGTCAAAGTGATGACGAAGACTTGGCTACTTCAAGAAACTAAACGGCACATAGCTAATCTCTGGCTAACTGTGCATTATTGGGTGACTTTGTGAATGTCTCCTTTTAAGATGATGTTGCTTTGCAGTCATGCTGATATTTAAGTTCTTTGATAACTGCATTTTGATGATATTCGGCTTTAAATAGAAGTGCTGTGAAGCGACGGATGCTTTTGCTCTCTTTTTATCGGGATCCTCTTTATTTTGCCATATAGGTGAGTAATAGAGAAATGAAATTTTAATTGTAATGAATCATTTAATTTTCCATTCCTTTGCATTCATTTGTTTGTTTGCCAGATTATCCTAAGCTATGAACAGTTGATACATAAAGTGGGATTTAAGGCCATGCTCAAGGGAGAAATTACTCTGCCAGGCGTGGGATTTGAACCAGCGACCCTCCGCTCCGTAATCCAAAGAGGCACACACTCCCCCCACATTCATTCTGCGTGTTTTAAGCACCTCGTATTTAATGTTGGAACGAGTGTGTTTGAGTGGAAGACTCCTTTGCCCTGCAACATTGTAGATCCCGACCCGGCCTGGCTACCTCTGGGTGAGAGGATGTGCCTCATGGCTGCTTCTCTGGAATGTGGCAGGCTGGTAGAGGCTTGTCTCACCTGATACCTCAGATCATGTATCACCTCACCCCCTTCCTGTTTGCACTTGTTAAATAAAAAACATTGTATTTTCGTGGTGCCCTTCTGTTTTTATTAAGCAGGATGTTCTAAAAAATTCTTTGAAGTATTCAAAGCAATTGGGTTTAATAACAAAGTGCAGTGCCAGTCTGAGAACACCAAAAATATCAAACATTTTATGAAGAATTTTATGTATATGCTTTGTTGGAAACCTGTTTTTAGAGAACAATATCCAAAATAGGTGTGTACTGTTCTGAAAACCTGCAAATTCCACACTATTCCTCAAACTGATTTTTCAAATTTAGAGGTTTACAATTTATATAGTTAGTAAATTCCATTAATTCAGGCCCAATAACCCACTTCTTGCTGTAGTTTTAGTATGTACCATAGTTTCTTTTAGATTTTGGAGAGTGTCATTGGTTGTTTGATTATGAGGTGTATTTTTTCTAACGATGATTCCGAACCTCTTTTTGGGAGAAGAAACACAAGAGTTTAGATTCCTTTGTGGTTTTGGCAAGTCGTCCCGAACAGCAGATGTTTAATGCTGAGTTTTAGCGTCGCTCGTCAGGATATATGCAGTTTTAATGAGGGCCTTCATCCCTACCTCTATCAGCGGACATGCATTAAAACCTCTGCGCTAACGAGCATCGTGTCTCCACTTGCTCAGAGCGAGGCCAAGGCGTCTCCGATGCCAGGAAGGCAGGGTGTGGGATCGTTCTTGGCGTGAGGGTGAGTGTGGGCTGCCTGGAGCCACTGCGTAGGCCGCACGCTGTAACGTGAGGCGCAGGGAGCCGTGTCATCCATAGCCCGAGGGCATGAAATTCTCCCTGTGCCCTGACCAGGCCTCCACCCTGCCCCCGCTGTTGCTGATTGCTTCATCGCCTACCGCTTTAAACCAATCGCTTTTGTGTCACTCCAATTTGTTTGAACAGAAGAGGCTGTATTTTTTTAATTTTTTAGCATTTAGCACTGGAAAGGGTCAGCTATTAGAATAAAAGTTGGTGACTATTTACTTTGAAATCCATCCTTTTTTGGGGTAGAGCAAGGCTTTCATTTCCATACTGTTCTGTTTATGGTCCTGAGTGAATCAGTTAGCACCTGCTTTTCTGTGATGTACCGCATATGGATTTTAATGCAGTTGGCCCTCTGCCGAAGATATTAATAAAGCAGCTATTTCTCTAGAAGTCGGCAGCTGCTTCTGGGGCAGAGAGTGAGGCTTGTGCTATCTTTTAAGTTTATGTGTGCTCCTTTTTGCTTTATTATGCATATTAGGTGCAGGCTAAGCTACTAATTCTTGGTTATAAGTTATCCATTCATTTTTCGTAAGCCTGAGGCCTAACCCCGAAAGTGCGGGGAACACCCTGGATAGCGTGCCAGACCATCGCAAGGCACACATTCCCCAAAGTACCCCTAAGGAAACCCACACTCATGCACAGAGACCAAGCTGGCTTCAGAGATTAATCAGAAATTGGGTTTGTTCCATGTAAACTCCACCCTAGCTGCTGCAGAAATGTTATTCCAAGCCTGGTTCTATACACCATTACCTATTATGTTCCACATATTACATTTTCACGTGATTTGCAGTGAAACCTTAAGCAGTGTTTTTATACTCATCCCTAACTATATTTCTCTGTGATGTCCAAAGTTTTTCACAATGATTTTAAACTGACTGCCCAGGGTATCTTGCAGTCAGTTTGGGATAAGTGTCTCCTTAGGGTATCATTCTTGTGTCATAGTGATACCTGTACTGTTGATGGTCTCTTCATGCGTGACGTGCTGATTCCCGGCGCAGCCATGGACCCGGGGCCGCGCCATCCATCAGTCCGGTCCTGACCCTTAACTAAAAGCCTCAGCGTGATGATTCAAGGTTTATTAACTGTCAGCCCATCAAGATACATGTATTAATCCAGGAAGAAATGCTGTCTCCCTGAGCCCCATGGTGCTACATGTACACATACTAAACTGTATACTATGACATATTAGCATTTAAACATTGAGTAAACAATATACTTCACATACTACGTTTACGCAGTGACTGGGCATTATGCTACATGTGATACTAGCGGTTTAAAGTACAATCATCAACATGCTTAATATGGCGGAGATGGCAGATCTTTGTTTATTTGCTATTTTATCACTTTAATTTGTGATTCTCTGCCCTGTGTTAAGATTTTATTACAACAACTTAAAAAATACCTCTTTATGTTTTTTAAATGAAGCATTTGCACTTTCCTTTCAATTGTGTTTTGGCCCAACTGATCGATTAGTAAATTGCTTGATCACATGATCCATTATTATTAAAGAAAGGGTTACTTTTATTATGATGCTTGAGTGTTGCACAGAAGCAGTACGTTAAAGTAACAGATAGCAGATGCTGTAGTAAGCTCATGAGGGAAAGCGTCAGGGACCCACAGAGAGATGAATGCCGGCTGGCGTTGTGGATATGGAGGCTCCATGATGCAGGTACATGGGGGTATGTGACACACTTCAGGTGTTGCTTCGAGGCCCCCTAGCCACGGGCCGGTGTGCAACTCTGCGGGTTAGGATGTCGTGTCTGTGATTGGCAGGTCATGAGTTTGAATCCCAGGGTTGGCAGAGTGGTGTCATTGTTGGGCTCTTGAGCAAGGCCCTTAATCCCCAGTCACTTTCTTGCTTACCCAAAAAATTTATGTCACTTTGAGTAAATGTAAAAGGAAGCTTGTGTAGCCCTTTTCAGTCACATGCATTAGTCATCTGGGGCAGATTGATGGACCATTCCCAAGAACTCGGTGATCCGTTTTTTTTTTTTTTTTACCTTATTACGAATGCTGGGCTGTTCCTGGAAACAGACAGAGAAGCTGCCTGCTTCCCAAACCTTATCCTGCAAGTTGAGACAAGCTACACAGAGAGATTCAGAGTTTTGCTTTAATTACTGCGGCTATCCAGTTCTGTACATGACATGGGGGGGCGCGGGGTCACTTTTCAGATCCTCGTAATCCTTTGTTCTTTAGCATTAACCAAAGTGCAGTATGAATATGTGTAAAACTGCAGTATTAGTCCAGGATTTTTACAGGCTGTCATTGTAGAGCTGTCATCGTATTTGTCCTTATTTGGAATATGTATTTGGATTGTTTTTAGGTAGCTGGTTCTGCTGGAATGCTTCGGGCTAGCAGGCTGTTAGGGATTCCCTGTTACCTCTGTCATCAAAGAGATGGGATATGCTGGCGTTTCGCTAAACCCCTCAGCTCAGTGTGGGGTAGCATGGAGGGCGGATGTTCTCTCCTTTCCTTTGCTGTGATTTTTTCAGGCGGTTGTGCCAACAAGTCAGTCCACTTGCTAGTGGCATAAATATTTTGGAGAGCTGGACTGCTGGTAAACTACACCTTAGCAGAGTCCCTCCTTTTGGGCTTATCTGGCACAGTTATGAGAGTACACTCTTTCTTCAGGGGTTTGCCTTGCGCTGATGCAAGTGCAGTGAATTCTCTTTGATGGTTGTATCGGGGCTAAGGGGCCACACACTAACATTCGGATTTCCCCTTCCCTGCCCATCTAGAATTTGATTAACTCGGGTCTAGATGTACGCAGACTAGATTAGGCACGCCTCAGTCTGCTTGTGGATTGCAGACAAAGGGCTGTAGTTGAGATTTTTGTTTCTTCTTAACATTTCTCATTCCATTGGATCATTTCTCTGTACCCGCTCAGTATTTGTTAGGATCAGAGAGCTGCATAGCTTGAGCGTACGCTACTGCTTACGGATTGAAGCGCTTCCCCCCCAAGAGGCTTCTCCTTTCTGACTCTAAATGAGAGTGAAATCTTTTCACAGTTGTGTTTCAAGCTCTTCTAGCAAATCTGTGTAAGCCTTGGTTTATATTTTGCCCTGGAGAAGTGCTTGTGTCCCTCAGCTCTTCTGTGCTGAAATCCCTGCCTTTGCCATCAAAATGTTTCACTCTTTAAATGTGTAGATATCCTGGTGAATATGTCTCTGTGACGCGCATAACACATTTTTCACCAGCTGTCCATGTTCCTTGGGATATTAACCTCATGTGGACCGTATGATGCTCTGTAACGTATAGGGTTTTCTGAGTTTACCTGGCACAGTGGTCACTAGCTATGGATCAGCTTAATAGTGAAGGAGAGGACTAGAGGTTGACTGATATGGGTTTTACTATTGCCCATGTTTAGAAGGCAGGGTCGGCCGATGGCCGATATATGATGCTGATTTTTTTTATTTTTTTGGTCGATAATTGGACGTTTTCCCCCCTATTTGCATGGTGAAATATCTCACTAATAATATAGGATACACAAAATTTCTCAACTTAACATTTATTGAACACTTACTTAGAACATACACTTAAATATAAATAGGGTGACCAGATAATCCATGTCATCCCGGACACTTTGAGCTACTTCAGGTTTTACAAACTACTTTAAACCTAAAAGACTCCTTTGCTTGGGTAATAGTTAATTTCTTCTTGTGCTTTGACTGGTTTGTTTTCTTGAATAAACGCACAAACTTCTCTGTCAATGATGGTTTTAATACCCATCCTTAACATTACCTGTAAGCTACACTGAAAGAAAAATCCATAAGAATGTGCCGTGTTTAATATGAAGGAATTTTCCATATGCATTTTCACAGGTGTTTTACCCTTTAATTTGAATTTCGTGTTTCATTGTGGGAGCACGTACACTCGCTAATGTCTATACATTAAAAAAAAAAAAAATCCGCAAGAAAATGGATAAGGAAGAATTTTTTTTTTTTTACAGTGTAGAGCTGGTTGAAGGCTCGCTATCGTTACGCCAGTTCCTGACTGTTCTGTAGGCTGTTTGCGTTCTTTCAAGGCAACACTTCATAGCAAATCAGTTAAATATAGAGGTCTTTGGAAGATCAGGGGCCGGTTGCACAAAATGCCTTAAGTTTTCCCCCTAAGTATGATACTGCCAATGACATTAAACATATTTTGTGTGTGACGAATATAAATAAAATAAAAACAAAAGCCGGATTTCCACCGGTGGCAACTTAGAAGTTACACGAAAGAAAAAGAAAGAGAGAAGCAGGCGAGCAAAACCTGAGCAGATGGATTTATTATTGTATCTGTTACCTTAAATGCATTAATGAATACCTTTTCCCGAATGTGTCTGCATATTTCTGCAACAAAAATTAGATCGAATAACCAGTATTCTTCTGTCTTTTTGCTGGTAGCGGCGGTGAAACTTACCAGTGTTAGCCAGATTAGATAATGAGTTATAAACATGTCGCGGGCCGTATAAATACAATTATGAATCTACTGTCAGTCAAATCTATAATGCTACATCAGTTGATCATGATTGTATCCAGTCGCGGATTTCTCGGGATGAGTTAATTTTCTTCATTTACGGCCATAAACGGCGTGCTGCGGTTAAGGTACAGTCAGGGGTACCTTAAGTTATTCGCCTCACTTTGGTTCTTAAAGTCTTTTGTGCCACCGATAAGGGAACTTTAGGGGATTCCATAAGTATAAGACCAAGATAAGGAGAAAAACTTAAATACTTACTTGAACATTTTAAGGAAACCTTAAGGAGGACATTTTAAGGATGTTTTGTGCAACTGACTTGATTTTAAGGAAATCTTAAGGTGTTTTGTGCAACCGGCCCCAGCATGGGTCACGGGGCTGCCCGCAGACGTGCCTGTCTGTAAATCGGCGTACTACACTCGGGTATCGGCCGATGCCGACACATTAAAAAATGCCAAATATCGGCCGACCTCTAGAGAGGACAGTGTAGTGATACTTGGTTTGGGTGGAGGTGTTGCTCTCCATGTGCCTGTTTAGGCACAGCAGCTCCTCTGCTAATATGTCCTGCTGGTTACTGAAGGTTTCCCTCTTCAGAAATGCCTCTTTCTACTAGGTGATGGTCTACTGGCCGTATACAGCCTTTTATTCTTAATTGCTGCAATTTTCAGACATTGAATAAATGAATTACTCAATAAACAAATACAGTAATTGCTAGATATTTACCATGCAGCGTAAATGTGCTTTCCTGGTATCTCATTGATGTCGCTTAGTTTCTCCCACATCCTCTGCTTTAAGAGACTATAAAGAATCCCCTCTTCCATATGACCTCCAAGCCTACTTTGTTCCGAACTTGCTGCTTAAGTACCAGAGTCCGTATTGCTTTGACAGTATTATATGCAGCAGATCCCCAGTACGGAAAGCGGTAATGAGATGTCGTCAGTCAGAGTGTCGAAGAAGACACACTAGTTTCTTTATAAGGACTGAAGTCTGTGGATACAGTAATGCAGGCCAGGTTCAGTTTGATGCCGACGTTAACAGCAAACGGCAAGTTAAATGAGCTGTTAGATGGTTAGGGCTTCATCAGGATTTCGGGCAGACGGGGCTCTCCCTTTGCTCTGTGCAGGTTAATTCTTCTCTGTTAGCCGTCTGAACTTGAGGAAGGCTGTGCAGATGACACAGCACCCTTAATCCTCCTCTGAGCAGCATGGAGCCGGGCCGGGCTGAGGCCTGCTGGTGAGCCATGCGTGTCTTTGCTAGCTGCAGGCTATATCATTCCTCCGTCGTCCCGCGCCCCGCTGCCAGAAGGGCGTATGTGAGACAGAGCTGCCGCGGCGAGCCCGGCCTCCGCACATCGGGCCTCTACACGTCCTCCTCGCCCTCCATTCCCCCCCCCCCCCTTGTCTTTGAAGCACACCCGGCAGGACCGGTTCCTGTTTGATTGGCAAACCAGTTTTTCCAGCCTCTTATGCCAACAAATTCTGGTATGATCCCAGGTCCCAGGGAATGTAGAAACCTGCCCGGCCAGTTAGATGAAAGGCATATTAGGTTTTCTGTTGCACATTATATAGCGTGCAGGGGAGAGCCGATCTACAGAGTCAGGCAGCTGTCCTCTTCCAGACATCTGTCTCTCTCTCTGCCTCTCCATGGGATGGCCCTGTCACTTAAACTCTGAGTTTGACGCTCCTGGAAACAGAATTTCTCCTCACCAAGCTAAATCGAGAGCCTCTTCTTGAAGGGTGAGTGGAGCTAACCTTCATAAAATTTTTTGCTTTTCAAAAGCACGAATGGTTATATTTTATATTTCGTATTTATATATCCTTAAAATTTTTTAAGCTTGTCTCTTTGTCTATTATTTTTAACAAGGGAAAAATCTAAAATGCTAGTGAAAGTGTAACTGGCACTGAGGGTGGTGCTGGGTGTGCAGAGGGTTTTCCTGATACTAGGAAAGCGGCATGCGTGTACCCTGCTGGTAAATGATTGTCCAGAGTGATCCGTGTGATAGAGGCAGTGGAGAAAGCGAGGAATGGAGGCGGGCTCCATGGGGTGTGCCTCTTGGCAGTGAGTGTCCAGAACCACGGCCCCTGCGGGGTGTCTCTTTAAAGCCCCTGGTGGCAGGAGGGAGACACCGGTCCGCTTTGATGGGCTGAGAGTCCGGTTCTGGGCCAGAGATTATTCTGCTTGCTTCCTGACTTGGGCAGAGCAAGGCACAGATCGTCTTAAAATGCTTCAAGCATTTTCATGTGGAACGCTGACATAGTGGGGAGTGTGTTTGCCCCTTCATGGTGGGGAGCGCTTGGAGGGTGAGAAATACTGAGAATCCCCCCCCCCCCTTTGGAAATGAGGCTTAGAGTCTGGCTGCAACCCGAGAAATAGCTATCTCTAATCAGAGTCAGGTGTGCTGGGGCCACCCACAGCAGATCTGCTCTTCCGTGTAGCGTCTGTGTGTTTTTGCTCAGTGCAGGTGCTGAACTGTACTCTGTGTTTAGTTTGGAGTCTCACAGAACTAAGTGGTTACCCTGCCGGAGGCTGGAGGGCCTGAGGGTGGACCACTTACACTCACTGGGCATTGTCAGTGGGAGCTGTGGAAGCTGTTGCCTTTGTTTGCAGGGGAAAGGTGTGACCGTGTGTATGTATGTATGTATGTATGTGTGTGTGCGTGTGTGTGTGTGTCTACACACAGCCTGCTCATCATGTGAATTAAACTGCATGTAAAGTGTCTGCATGTGTACATCTGTCAAGCTTTAGATTATAATGGTTTTATATATGGTGCTTTTCCATATGCACACGGCCATCATATTACATGCCTGTGTATTTATCAGGCTTCAGTGCTCCCGTCTAATTCTCCCCTCCCTTATGCTGTGTTTTCTTTGTCACATGCATGTGTTCTGCACACGCATGTCCGCCTCTGACAGTGCCCCACCCGTGGCCTTCTCCCCGCCTGCTATTCCCGCCTTTCGCACCCGAGCCCCCCAGCTATGTGAGCTGCTGCCGGCCCGGAAGCGAAAGCGCGGCCAGCGAGATGAACAGCTCAGTGGCCAGCGGTGGCGGCAGCCCCGGCCGGCCCACCGACGCACCATGTGACCTCTTCAGGGAGCTGTGGATTCGCTTAAAGGAGAGTCACGATGGCGAGGTGCAAGGTGTGAGCGCAGACGCCTTCGTCAGGATCTTGTTAATGTGTCACGTAAATGTCTATGTATTTGTATATACTGTATGTTGATTGGGATCCATACATATGAATATACCTCTATACACACGCAAAAATGCAATCAGGATACAGGCTATATGTTTATATGCATTTGCGTGCATGTGTCTATATCCTCATGCCCAGCCACAGTCAGTCTGCCCCCTTCAATGGGACGCTCTGTGTCCCCCCCCCCCACCCCCCCGCCCGGGGGCAGATAGGGTTACACGGCGCGGCAGAGTCGACCCCGCTGCCTGCTCTCCCCGGGGCTCGGGTTGCCTCGGGTCCGACTGGGACCGCCTGCGAGCACAGGCTTGGCTTTGTGTCCCTCGCCCCCTCGCATGGGCGTGGGCATGGATTAAAGTGCACATTTGGGGGGGGCTTAATTGCACCTGCCTAATTGATTTGGTGAAAAGGGAACAGTTTTTTTTTCCCCTCCCACCCTCTCTTCTTCCTTTTCTCATTCAGTCATGATTCTGGCCTGCTGGGCTCTCACAGGTGCTGATATGCACCCCCCCCCCCCCCGCCCACGGGATGAAAAGCAGTCCCTTTCCATGAAAAGGAGTGTTTCAGTGCAGGCCGGAGCCCATCTTTTCCCATGATTCCTCCTGTCTGGCCATGTCACATCCTCATTCAGAGCCCTTCTCTGCAGGGTGTAGGGTTACCTCATTAGCGATTGGGCCATTTAGTTAAGATCAGGAATGTGTCTTGTTGGGGGTTTTCATTAAGCTCACAATCGTTTGACTCGCTTGAATTCAGTTTATGAATGAATAGAAAGTAATAGAAAGTACCCATTTCTGCAGACCATTTCAGATTTCCTTGCTTACACAGAATCTCCATGTCATGCTTATTTGACTCTGTTTAATCTAAACACTGTGGCTTGTTCTATAGCTCATAACTAGTTTGACTGAGATGAATTCTTCCACGTTTCTTTCCCAGGGTGTGTGTTGTGGCATCCTACCCAGTGATGGCTGTGTAGTTAGTCATGATGCAGTATCATTATAGAGGATTCATTAACTAAGGCTAAATAACTTCTTTTTTTGTTACTCTGCTAGGACTTCAAGCTAAAATAACCAAGCTGAAAAAGGACAGATGTTTGTAAGTCTGACGTTCCTGCTCTTCAACATGCTCAGCATATTCACTGTGCTTTTTGATATATGTCATGTAATATTCTGTTTTGAATAGGGGAAGCAAAAACAGAAATTTTATGATTAATCGCGATATTGGTTTTGACAGTTCATTATTGATTCACAAAATCCCATCATCCTTATGTATGTCTTTTCCCTGTGACTTTGAAAACATCTTGACTGAATTTTACTTAACCTTTTCTGGTTAATCGTTTTTCCATGGTAAAGGACGTGTGTTAACTGCAGTACACTATTTAGTTTGTTGGTTAAATAAAACTCCATTGTTTGTCACTGACCTGTTAATATTTGACGTTAATCTACACGGTGAATTGATTCTCAAAGACTTGTTCTAAAAAGATGTTTTAACAAAAATAAATCAAACTGAAACTGAATCAAATCAAAATTGAATCGATTTGAAATTGAATCAAATTGGACACTTGTGAATTGAGTTCAAACTGAATTGTGAAATCAGAGCTGTTTTCCAGCCCTATTTGTAATATGTTTGCTTTTGTAGTGTACTAAAAACTTTTAGTTCATTTCTCCAGGTGCTGAATCTGGGTTGAGTACAGCATTCCCTGAAATATATGGATCCCTGCCTTTTTTCAAACCTCTTCCCCATCTTTTGCCTGATGGTAATTCATGGGGCAACTTAAGGATCATTCCTGAAATGAACCAGGTTTCCCGATGGACCTGATTGCTCCTGTAATCTGTGTATTTATAAATATCCAGCACTACTGGGCTAGGGACTTTTTCGTCAGCCTTCAGTGGTGAAAGTGCTACTCAAGGTCATTAAATGTTTTTTTTTTCCATCTTTTCTGTAGTTATTTGTTTTTTTTAATTGGTGTCCTCATTTCTCTTGAACTTTGTTCGGGACCTGGGTTTAAAAATACACCAAGATCCCTCACAGTGCTTTATTTAATGTTTAAATTGGGGTGGTGATTTAAATGATTGCCTCGCTGCCTCTGTGACTTCTAGTGCACTTTTCCGCCGAGCTCAATTATTTCTCCTCTGCTTATTACACAAGTATGTCATTGCAGATATAATAAGATTAAACTGAAAAAAGTGGGTTTCCTTATTGACCTTCCGCTGCGGCTGGTTTTGTGTGTCAAACCTGATACGGCGCCGCACAAAGCCCTCTTTCAGGATGCAGCTTTCGCGCGAGGAGCCGGCTAATGACTGGGACCGCAGCCGGCCGCAGCATTTGTGGCCTGGAGCCAAAGCATCGCTTCCGGCGTCTCTGATGAGGCTCGTTCATTTTGTGACTGGGAGACATCAGATAAATCCAATGCCCCCCGTCTGTCTTTTAACCTCCTCCTCAGAGACGCCCAGCGCCTGGAGGAGTTCTACAGCAAGAACCAGCAGCTGCGGGAGCAGCAGAAAGGGCTGCAGGAGACCGTCAAAGTCCTGGAGGACAGGTGCCCGGGCCACCGTCACCCTCCCTCCTGCGCCGTGTCCGTACCTGTCCGACAATATCCACAGCCTTCATTATAACATTGCATTTTATTCTAGAGCTGAGATTACACCTCAGAATTCTCAGCCACCACAAAGTCACACCCCCAGACATTATGTCTTCTTAAAATCATAACTGTTCTCTTTAAGGAAGAACAGAACCTAATACCGTGGCATGCACTGTATGAAAAATATGAATCGGAAATATACCGCTGGATCTCAGGAGGGTGTATGTAGGCGAGCAGAGGATGGGACTTTGTGTGTGAGAGATGTGACCCCTCCCCCCACAGGCTCAGGGCGGGGCTCTGCGACCGCTGTGCTGTCACCGAGGAGCACATGCGTAAGAAGCAGATGGAGTTCGAGAAGGTCAGGCAGCAGAACCTGAGGCTAATCACCGAGCTGAGTGAGTGAAATGGAAACGTCGCTCTAATATACCCACCTCGCGTGCCGGTGTTCAGCCGGACGACCCCTTCCCAGAGAGGGTTAACTGTACTGCCAATGCCGAGTGGCTATAAGGCGCCCAGGGACGCTTGCTATGGTCCTGTCTGACGGCGTCACGCCATCCGCACGGTTATCATTTGTGAGCTGAGAGCCGCCAGAATAATGCCACGGCCAGCTTTCTTAACTTTGGCAGACACGATATTATTGTTAAACTCTATCATTATTCGTAATAGTGGGGCGGTGCGTGACTCTGCAGGTTTGGCCCCTGTGCCTGTGATCGGAAGGTTGCTGGTTCAAATCCCGTGGTTGGCGGAATTGTCACATCAGCGTCTGGCCCTTGGCCAAGGTGCTTAACCTCAGTAAATGTTTCAGGGGTGCTGGATAAATGACTGATCCTGCAGAGCTGCAAACCCAAAGCTCTGTGCTCACTTGCATAAGTCTTATTGGAGAGCAAGACTGAGTATGCAAACTCTAAGGAATCCCTGCCTGGTCTCATACGGAGAATTAAGTACGATCGTCATTCCTTCATTAATGCCAGAGCTGGCAAGTAGCAGTGGATTTACCTGCAGATGATGTCACTTCATGGCTGTCTATGAGGGGTTTGCATGCTGCCTGTGCACTCAGGCCTTCTCTGTAGACACACACACCCTCATGAAAGCTCAGGTCAGCAAGGTGGCGGTCTCATGCAGCCAGTCGGTCATACTGAGCCAATAAACCCTGGTGTCTGGATAAATGTGGAAACGCAGCATCGCCCGTTTGGGCTTGACAAGGCTGCACTTTTGGAGAAAGGAATTAAAAAACGACACCGATGTAGCAAAAGAAATTATAATTACTTACCTTTACATCTGTGATGCTGAACTTTATGTTAGGAAATGCATTGTTCCATTTCTTCGACTTTTCTGTGTGTCGTATTCACGCGCTGCGTAAGGACGTTTTGGTCAGTGACGGAGCGCACTTACGACAGTGGTCCCGTAAGATTATAATGGCGCTGGAAGCTTTCTGCCGGCTAGCCTAGCCATTGCTCCCCTCACTCTCCCATCTCAGTGAACGAGAGGAACAGCCTCCAGGATGAGAACCGCAAGCTGACCAGGCAGCTGGAGCACCCGCAGAGCTCGGGGTGAGCAGCAGGGCCCCCGCCTCCGTCCTCCGCCTCCCTCAGTGCCCCCCCTCACGCCCGCGCACCCCCCCAAAGGTGTGACAGAGCCGCGGTGGAGCCGGAGGAGGGCGTGATCCCGGACTCCCCCCACCATCGGCCGGTCATGCCCGTCGGCAGCAGGATGCGGCGCAGGAAGGAGAATCGCCACGTGCGCTACGCCGAGAACCCGGGTGGCACGCCGACGAAGCTCCTCCCCTCCGACGGTACGCTCCCCTCGGGGTTACGGACCTGGCCTTTTACAAAAAGTAGGGTTACGAAGGCAACATTATTTGCACAGCATGATCTTATACATAACGCAGTTCATAGTGCTTTAGATAGACATAAGATAAGAATAAAAATTTTAAGAATTTAAATAAAAATAAACAATTTATGAGTATAAAATTTGCCATAAAGCAGCCATTGTGCAGTTATAATAAATGAAAGTGTGGTATTCATTAAATCAGGCTTTTCACTCGATTGCAATCCTTAGAGATCTCCTGTCCCGTGTTGGAATGTGTTCAGTCGTGCTTGTGCTTGGTTCTCTTCAGAGCCTGGCAAGACCTTCTCCTCCCAGATGGCCCCCTCCTGCAGCCATGCCGACGGTGTGCTGGTGCCGGAAACGTGCACCATGGACGATTTCCCCCTTACGAGTAAGAGTGGCCCTCATCATGTCACCACGCCAAACAGAACTTGGCGGATTACCTCTGCGCGCCTCGGCTACTACAGAACTCAAAGCCTCTTAAGTTACGTCTTAGTTATGTTTTTTTGTAAAGTTTGAGTTTGGACAATGTTTTAAAAGTAAAGCTGATTCATATTGATTCCAGGGCACTGTTAATAGAAAGCCCCTATTTAAGAAGTAATAACATGCTACTTTTAAAATCTTTGCTGTATGTCATTATCAGTTGCTTGGCTGGTGTGGCTTTGGAAGGATTTGGTAACAGCTGGGTACACTGAGGCAGTGGTACAGTGAGCCGGGTTAGGGCACTGGCAGGTAGAGCGCAGGAGCAGATGGCAGATGCAGTGAGGAGAGCAGCTACAGCAGGCTCTGTGCAGGACCAGTTCAGGACCTTTGCATACCTCACTGCCTCTGAGTGCTGGAGCAGGAGCCTTGGTGTCGAGGACATGGCCTGAGACCAGGCATTTATTTTGATGGTGGGGTGGGCCACTACAACGGGGGGGGGTG
>JAODKM010000001.1:26424884-26453779 GCA_026780845.1 Petrocephalus sullivani
TTTGTGTCCGTAAGCGCTGTATACTTTAAAGGCTTTACTATTCTGTTTTAAGCGCTTAATTTTCATTTTGAACGCGCCATCATGCTTTAGCATTTTCTGTCATATGGAAGTGTTAAACTTAAACTTGGACTGTACCTTTCCTTGTATATATGCAAGTTATTATATTAATATCATAAATGAATGATTATTCGACTAATCGCTAAAATACAGGAGTGTTAGTTGACTAGGAATATCTTTAGTCGGGGGCAGCCCTAGACTGCACACTGGGGCCACAATTTTTATACGGCTCAGCAGAGTGTTTGCATGTGTGCCTTAGTCTGTCTGGGATGCCCCCCCCACCCCCCAAGAACCTGCACTGGATAAGAAAGCCTAGGGGATATGGATGTATGTTATTATGATTATTAGAATAATGATGTAATAATGCATATATGCTCTGCACAAGACGCACAGTGTGTTAAATGTTTCTGTTGACGTGAGATTCCTGTGTTGTACACCTTTCCTCAGAAAAGTCATCCAAAGCGGTTGACCAGACGTGGAGCCTGGACCCAGGGGCGGCCCTGTCTCAGTACGCGATGGACAGCCCGACTCACACCATGGTGCTTAAATTTAGCCAGACTGAAACATGCCATCTATCTGTGACAAAATGAAATGATTCATTAACATCAGTTAAAACTGTAATGAATAGACATGCATAGTGTACGACAGAGAATCTTGAAGTAATTTTAACACCTGGCGTTAATTGAAGTCAACTGCTTGGATAGTTGACCTGATAGGTAACTCTTTGCACTTTTTCTACAAAAGGATTGTATTACTGAGAGGGTTTTCTTTACGCAGCTTAGGCCCATGATTTAGTCACTCAGAGAGGTTTGGCGCCCTCTGCTGTTTGGTATGGTATTGCATGTCTTAAAGACCCATCCACCGGTGTTTTGTTGCGGTAAGCAGTGATGTTCCTTTGTCTGCCCTCTCTCAGACTGATCGTCCCAGACTGGAGGAGGACACTGTTGACACAGACTGCACCTTTGTAAGCCACAGTATGCTCCTGAAGGGCCTGAAACCAAACGAGGATGGCTCCTGCACTGGTACGTATACTCTCAGCATTCAAAAGTCTGTGCTTTGGCAAAGTCAGGATGAGCTTGGCTAACGGGGTAATTTTGCTCTGCTGCTGAATGTTGGCTAAAAGTTTAAAAATTACCCTTCCCTTTCAGGGTCTTACCTTTTAAATAAAAATATAGAATAGATTTAGAATGGAATGGAATAGAAATGCATTATTAAATCCTTGCTGTCAATGAGACAGACACATGTGCAGGTGAGAGCAAGCTTGGGGGGTCACAGCATAGGATCAGCCAGCATGATTTTGTCTAGTTAGAAGTCTGTTGTGTTTTAAGTGTCTCACTCCCAAATATTTTTTTAAATTTGCACATCGGCTGATAAGAGGAGGAGACTTTGGAACATTTACTATTGCAGCTTTGACTTCGTTATACTTTCTTTGTGACCAGAAATGGCAGCCAGATAAAAGGCTTATTGCTAATGCATGTGATTATTCCATAGGCTTTGTTGCTTTATAAACAGAATAATCATTTAGTAACAAGAACAGGCCGATGATTGGAGTGCCTGAAGAGCAAACCTTACTGTGCCTCTCTGATTCTCTCCGGCAAGGAATTGGTCAGAAAGCCAACGACAGCTTGGCACAGCTATTTGACAAAACGACGTACGAGGAGTATGAGTCGTGCCCTCAGGAGGATGGGGAGCGGCCGCACCCGGAAGAGGAGGAAGAGGACGAGGAAGGGCCTGTGGACGGTAAGCGTTTTCCTCCAGCACTGCTCTGAAGAGCCTTCTGCAGAAACACTTTAAAGTGACCAGGTAAACCTTTTCAGGTCTGCCTGCTTGCACTGTAGAAAAGGAGGAAAAAGTGAAAACCATTGGAAATCACGGCAGCAGGTGAGGCCGACACTTGTGAGCAGCTGGCCGAGGGCGTGCTGGGGATTTGTAGCCATCTCAACAGGATCTGCTGTCCGCTCGCCTCGCAGGACCAATGCATCTTTCGCTCATGTGGAAGTGGTACGGAAGAAGGATGAGAGGAGGAAGCTGAAGGGGCACACGTGCAAAGAGTGTGAAATAGTGAGTATGAGAAAGAGGAGTGAGAGGAGGAAGCTGAAGGGGCACACGTGCAAAGAGTGTGAAATAATGAGTATGAGAGAGGAGTGAGAGGAGGAAGCAGAATCACTTATGTAAGCCGCTCTGGCTAAGAGTGTCTGCCAAATGCTATAAATGTAAGCAGAATGGGCACAGGTGCAAAGTGTGACATAGGGTGAGTGTGAGAGAGAGGGACGAGAGGAGGAAGCTGCAGGGGAACGTGCAAGGAGTGTGAAATAGTGAGTATGAGGAAGAACTGAAGAGGCACAGGTGTGAAGAGTGAAAAAGTCAGTATGCCTATGAAGGATGAGAGGTGGAAGCAGATGGGGCACGTGTGAAAAGGTGAGTGTGAGAAAGAAGGGGAAGAAGAGGAAGAGAGGGCATACGTGCAAAGAGTGTGAAATGGTGAGTGTGAGAAAGAAGGATGAGAGGAGGAAGTGGAAGGGGCACGTGCGAAGAGTGTGAAATAGCGAGTCAAGTGATGTTTTCTGTGTGCGGTTAGTTTAAATGTGTGCTGGGAGTAGTGAACCACTACACCACACTACGCTGACTTGTTACCTAAATGCATTTACCAGTCCATTCCTAAACTGAGTGCTGAGAAGTTTAGGTTCCCTCGTGGAGTCGCTGTAGGCACTTGCTCAGAAGGCGCCGTGATGCATTAGCATTTCGCCACAGTACTACGCTGACCTGCCGGAGGAGGAGAGGCAGAAGAAGCTGTCAGCCTGCTCCCGGCACCGTTTCCGCTACATCCCCCCCTCTACCCCAGAGAACTTCTGGGAGGTGGGCTTCCCCTCCACACAGACCTGCGTCGAGCGAGGTATCTGCCCGGCTTTAGTCTGCTTCAGCTTCTTTTTTTGTCACTGACTCTTGTTTTATTTTGATTACATCTTTTTAAATCCATAGGTAGGACAAACTGTAACCCACCTCCAAGTAAACTAGATATGTTAACTGGATATTTGGTTAGGTTGTCTGGGAGGAACAAACATATTCTATGGCAGTGTTTCTCACTCCTGCTGCTGGAGTACCACCTGCCAGAAAGTTTTTGCTCAAACTCACACTGCTTATAACGTACCACCTTCATTATTAGGCCATTAAGAACTACCTGATGCTAAGTAAGGTCTGGCTGGGGTGAAAACTTCCTAGCAGGTGGTACCCCAGAGCGGGACTGAGAAACACTGTTCTATGATACTTGCTTTATCCAATGAGTGCATTCTAAATGGTAAGAACAGTGTATATGAGTTTAAAGTCTGAAAACCCTAACCATGTTACACGTAAGCTAAATGTTGGGCGTTAAAGAAAGAATTTCACTAGTTAAGAGAGGTTTTTGGAGTAAGGATTCGTCATTTACCCCCGTGGGGAAACGCGTAATTTTCAGATGTCCCATCTAGCTCTCCGTGAGACACACAGGGACACCATACTGTGCAAAAGTCTTAGGCAGTCAAGAACTGTTTCAGGATATTTATCTGGGAAGTACATTTGATCAGAAAAAAAACACATAAGAAAATATGCAAATTAACAGTAACATCATAAATGCTTAAAAACAAGAATTTTTCTCCAAAATATTACTAGTATCCTGCGCAGTGGCTAGATGAAGATCACTTCCTCTCACGAACCTCTCCTCAATTTGGATTAAAAACCCTGCTCAGGGCCCCAGCGATGGCATCACTTCACCACCTAGGGGATTTGAACCGACAACCTTCCGTTAATGAGTCCTGACCCACAGAGCCACACACCACCTCCTGCATTATGTGCTTGACTCTCTAGAATGATCAATCCACTTTTATTATTCAGGGTATATCAAGGAAGACAACGAGCCGGATCAGCGAATGAGAAGGAGGCGGCCGTATAACGCAACCTTCTCCCCCAAAGGAAAAGGGCAGGAGACATAGCTATCAGCAGGTGGACGAAACCGAAAGCACATCACATGTGGTAGTGATACCCAGGGAGCCTTCAAGTTTAGACTGGATACACGTTCTACTACCTTAACTTCAGGCTCATCTGCAGTGCAGCCACATCCAAGAGAGAGAAAATAAGACTCACACCCTGTGAGAGCCATTGAATACAGCATATAATTTCAAAACAAGATGCCAGTATTACTTCTAGAGTCATGATTTCCATTAGGATTGGTGTCTTTGAAACACTTGGTTGAGAATTCAAGAAACGTTGGTTCTGAAGAGCAATGCAGATGGCAATGACTGTACGCCAGGAAAGTTTGTTGATGTCCTGACGCTGTCCATTCACTGTCCAATATGTGTCCCCTGCCTTTTGACTGTAATTGCTTATATATTTTATGTCATTTCACATAAAATACCTGTAGATATACAGTAGCTTACCGTTTAAGAATTTTGAAATAATAAAAGGATTACAATACTAATTTAGTTTGAAGTGGGACTCCATGGCCATGCCGGTACGTGTCGCTGAAACAAGTGTTTTTTTTTACCTTTCACCCCCAGATCCAGCGCCACCTTAGTTTTGTGGTAATTTCATCTTTATACATTTTATTTTAAATGATCAATGTTTAAAGAACAGTAATGAAAGAGAGTTATTTCTAAGCAATGAGTTTAGCAGAAGGCAGTATTCAAATGTTACTTAAAAATGTTATTTACTGTATGTGCATACACATATATTTGTGTATATTCCTACTGTACAATATAATTAATATCTTGTATCTTATACAAGCAAAGGACAAAGGGTGGTCAAGTTTCTCTTTGGGTTTGAAGATGAAGATGTTAGGCCCAGGCAATGTGTGTTATTAGAGTGTGACTACAGAGTTCCACTGTACATCACTTCAGCTTTGGATGGCCAGTAAATTGTTCACGGTGAAATATTCAGAGCAGAATGAGATGAGGCAGCCTGGGGTCTGTGCGAGGTCTTCCTGTAGGGGTCCCAGAGGCCCAGGACATGCCTGCCATTGTGCAATTACTTCCTGAAATCCCAGCTAAAGGCTGCTTGTTCTGTAACTTGACTGAAGGTCATCCTCCTGTCTCTGGCATTTTAAGTATCATAAATAATACGGTTCTGAATACTGAAAATGATTTTACTCGTTCCATGGACACTAATAGTTTTCATGGTTTGATTTGTAATTTGTTTGGAATTTTCTTAGTTAATATGTAGTGTGGATTGCAATGGACCAGCGTAGCTTCTGGCATGAAAGCTTGAGCATTTAAAACCATATGTACTGTACTGTAATGCAAAGGAACCAGCTCACCCATGTTCCAAAACAAAGATTTGGCTAAACGACATTTCCTGTCAGGAATCCCATTATACTTCCTAGCCAGGTGCCTGAAACCTGAAAAAAAGTAGGACATAATTCACCGGGAGACGCTGCATGCCGACAGGGATCAACTAATTGGATGGGGGGAAAGGTTACCGTGGAAACAACTGATTGCATACTTACTAAAAAGGTTTACAATTATTTTTGCATAGCTTTATCATTTTGTAATTTGGCGTCTTTTTACAGTAAATGATAAACACTAAATACAGGTCTCTATGAAACTATTAAAATACATTTTTAACTATGGTATTTGCTGGCATTGCCTGTTAAATGTCTACAGCAATTCATGGTATATCATGTTCAGAGGCTGGACTGGTTTTGTTCCTTCTCCTTTTAACCTCTTCCTGACCTTGACGTCACGTGTTCTGCCAAGCTGTAGTTCAGTAGATCTCCTCAAGGTGTGCCTGTAGCTCCATGTACAAATAAATGTATAAGCAGAGCAGGACAGTGATTAATGACAGTTACTAAATAAGGCATAATCGCAAAAACATCCATTGCTGGTTGGTAAACACATGTCAGGATTTAAATCTGACACTTATTTATTTGGGCTTTCAACGTACTTTGCTCAACTTTCTTCTTATTTTTTTTATTTTATTTTGCCCACGTCAATTACGAACTAATATCGAGGGGGAAAGAAAGGATGAAGATTAAATATTACACAGCTGTAGCAGTGATGAGTGCATAGATTTCTGAAGGAAACCTGAACTGGATTTGTGGAAAGGAATATTAATTTAATAAAGCAAAGAATAAATTTGCGAATGTGATAAATGATATACATTCCAGCCCCAGCTAAACTTTAGCCTGCTTCAAGGTGCTGATTTGCATAAAGCAGGTGGCACAGTAACCTCACACTTCCAGGTTTGGAGTTTCATATCCTACCTCTGGCTCCGCGCACAAGGAGTCTGCACACTCTCTCTGTGTTTCGGCAAGTTTCCTGTCACGGGCTGGCAGCTCTAGATTGCCTGTAGTTAGGGTGAGTATTATGCATTGAACTGACATCCTGTCCAGGATCTCCAATTCCATGGCAGTTTGGCCAAATCGACACCCCCTCAGAAGATGCCACCCTAGCCAATTGCCCATATCCCCGTTGCCGGGATCCGCCACTGTAAGCGACCTTGCATTCCAACAACACGGATTCCAGAAAGATAAATGTGTAGATGCATCAAAGTGTAAATGTCCTCTCTGTGAATTGGATATAAATATATAGGCAGCGGGGGGAGGTGTGTGTCTTCGCTGTGCCTGTGATCAGAAGGTCGCCAGGGGTCAGCATTCCCTGGGGTCAGCAGAGTGATGTCACCATTAGGCCCTTGAACAAGGCCGTTAACCCCTAATTGCTCCAGTGACTGTCTGACAGTGGGATACTCATGGGAAAATGTTTAATGAAAGTGACCTAAAATCTCGATGTCAGCTGTTCACTTTCATTGTATTCCTTTTATGTTGGCCTTGATGCACCAATCGGATTTTATAATTAGGCACTGCCGCATCCCGGTGGAGTACATGGGGTACTGCAAAACAAATTCCTGGAAAATTGTCAGTTAGGTGCATATTTTACCTGACTTGGTGCAGTTCTTGGCACATGGATTCATACATTATAGCATAAAGCCAGTTCATCTCAGTCATGCCTGTTGTGTATATTAAGGGGTGTCAATTTCAGGTCCAGAAAGTAAAAATTCAGACCAGGATTTTGTTTCAACCAATCAGTTGAGCATAAAGAGTCAAAGTCACAGAGTACTCAACTAGTTGGTTGAAACAAAATCTTGGTCTGCATTTGAACTTTTTGGACCTGAAATTGACACCCCTGTGTATATTCTTAGAAAATGATGGTGCAGATAGTGAATATCTGTGATTTTAAGTAATGTTAGTTAGAATTTAAGACTGTAATCACTCATCAATTTACTACAGTGATTCACCTGGCTGGCATGTGTGGTTATGGAAGATTAATCAATACCCTTCTGACCAATTAGATCCTAGAATTCAACAGCGCCATGGTACAGTAACATATGAAGACTTGCCTAGATCAGCGTTTCCTAACCCAGGCCTCGGGGACCCCCTGACAGTGCACGTTTGTCCTCCCTTTCAGAGTCCACATTTTTGCTTCCTCCCAGATCCCTACCAGGTGTGAAGGCAAATAGCTGTCTGGTAGTCCCTGGGGACCGGATTGGGGAACACAGGCCTAGATTAGTGTAGAAGGACATGACATAGATGCCACTGTGTGTACAGTCGGCTGGGCTGATACACAAAATTCACCATTGTGATTTCTGACGAGCCACATTGGCCTGTTTATCTGAATGTCAGAGGAATGGGGGACTCACTGCAGGGGCCGGGATTGGAGGCAGTGAATCGCCAGTCTCTCCTATACAATACTGCTCTACAGTGACCATTCAGCGAACAGCAGCTGTCTTCAGATAAAGCGACAAAGAACACACAGCTTCCATCAATGTCATTCAGTTTATGCAAGAACTTTCCAGCTGCTGACATGTGATTTTGTAGCACTAACAAGAATGACCTGGACAAAAACACTTCTTGAAAATGTATTTCATTTATTAATGTTGTTTTTGGTATTTGTAATATTGCTAGTCGCTGCTCCCTGAAAACAAGTTCATATTTATATTTATCTTGTGTTTCGTAAGTCAAATAAGGTAATCCAGACCAGGATTTTGTTTCAACCAACCATTTGAGTACTCTGTGACTGACTGTTTCTGCTCAACTACGGGTAGTTATTTGAAACTAAATCCTGGTCTGGATTACCTCTGGTTAGCACTCTGTCAGAAGGTCGTTGGTCACACTCACACCTAAGGGCAATTTGGCAACTCCAGTTAGCCTCAGCATGTTTTTGGACTGGGGGGGAGAACATGCAAATTCCACACACATGGAACCTGGGCGAAGACTCAAACCCCGGTTCCAGAGGTGTGAAGCAACAGTGCACCACCATATATAAATATAATTTAGAAAAGATATATATGAAGTTATTTGTTCCAGCTAATGTCTTATACCTGGGCATCACCACTAGCTGCAAGTACAATAAAAATATCCCTTTCTATAATTATCTATAATGGGCTCGCTACTCACCTTAGTCATATTAATATAAATTTAAACCCACTGAGTGCCATTCTAGAGGTGGGAGTTTCCATGTAATGCATTTGTAGGAAGCTATATACAGGGGCCCAAAAATGTATACGCATTACAACAATTATCTGTACCCTTTTTTAAAAACTGATTTGAATTAGAGCAGCAATGTGTAGTATTATGTTTTCTCAATTTTTTTTTTAACATTAACCACTATATATACTGTGTGTGTGTGTGTGTGTGTATGTATATATATATATATATATATATGTATATATATATGTATATATATATTAGTGATAGTTATGCATAGATTTTTTACGTTGGAGTGTGTATACGTTTTTGCCCCCTGTATATATTGTGTTGTTAATTATAATATTTTCATTTTGAAACCCTCTAATCAATACTGGCCTATGCTTACCCTTTTACAGCATTACTTATTCATTTTTATCCATCCATTTTCCATAGTGATGCACCACACTGACTTGTATGCCTACAAGTGTGTGGTACTGGTGGCTTTCTGCAGGGGATGCTAGTCCATAACAGGCCATATAAACATAGACGGAACCGATCGCACACTAAGGAGGAAACCAGGAGAGCATGCAACCAGGTCAAACGTCAGAACAAACATTTACCCTCCATTCAATGTTGTTTTTTTCCTAGCTGGTTGGCCATAATGCTGAAGCAGACCTTATTTTGTCATATATTAACCACACCATTGAACGGAGGTGGTGTGACTGAGGATTCCTGTATTGTGAGCTGCTGTAGATGCAGATGTGAATATATTCGCACCTGGGCTGCACAGACGAGGTCATCGATCTCCCCCATAATGACATCTTAAAGGGTACAGGGCCAGCTGCCAGCAGGAGGAGACAGGGTGGTTTACAAAGCCAGGAGGGGCGGGTGGCTAGTGAATTTACTTAAAACCTATTATCTGAAAATGCTGAACTCTCATGAGCATGTACCAACCGTCCTTTAACTGCATTATTATAAATACATGCTTGTTAAACAGCTTACACACGAGACGCTGCGGTCTGTGTGGCAGTGGAGGTAGTATCTGCTGACCTAGTTTAAACTGTTTAATGCCCGCCTTTTGTTAGGGTTAGTGGTTGTAAAGGGAAAAAGCGGGTGTTTACGTGTATAGTCGATTAGTCTCCCACCTAGATCGCTTCCCCCTGTTTATATGCCGGCCTTTCCGTGATCCACTAAAAGTCAACCCGCTTCTCCCTATGGGGAAACTCCGGTAGGAGAGCTGGGACCGTCATTATGGTTTATGCTGCAACGCAAAGACCTCAAATTACAGGACAGCACACAGCCAAAGGACGACCTCTGTAATAAAATGTCATGCAATTATTAAAAGGGATGATTTTACAGGATGCACCGTTTATATCCCCATCTGACCTGGTTATATAAATATCAGAAGTGGTTATTTCTGCCGTAGGCTAAGAACATATAACGAACGTCCGGAGTGCAGAAACAGCACGTGCAGTTAGATCTAAACTCAGCCGTCGGAAATCGTACGTGCCACATGTAATCGGGGTTAACAGCACAGCGGACACAATCGTCCAATTAATATGCAATGCATTTTTCACGTAACACATGCAGACCTCGAGAAGGTATAACCGGGATTAGACTGTTTACATGCATTCGCAGATCGCGGTCGGTTTGCGGCCGCTTTGTGCTTTCCCTGGTATAATGCACCCGGGCTGAAGTGCGGCGGTTTTTGCGCTTTCCGTGGCAGGGTCCCCCAGCTCGGAGATAAGCGATCGCCGACACACAGCCCGCGTCTCTCCTTACTAGGCCATGTGGCAGCTCGGCGGTAGGAAATGAAAGCACATCCTTCCCCATGTGCTCGCATTCCCCCCGCTTTCCCACAGCGTTATGCACACACGTGATCGCCACCCCTCCCGTGTCACTGAACCACCCCCCCTTTCCAGCAAACATTCATCGGCCGAACTGGAGTCCACAAACAGGACGGATGCAGCCGAGCAGCGGGACGGGGGATCCCGGGCAGCCCGGGCGGCTGTAGAGAGAGGAGGCGGCGACTCTCCGCCATGGCGGCGGCCGCTCCCGCTCTGCACCCGGGCGCCGAACCCGTCCGTAAGCGCATGGACTCCCGGCGCAGGCAGGCTGCCCTCTCCTTCCTCAGCAACATATCCCTAGACGGGCGACCGGCGCAGGCTGACAGCGGCGACCAAGGCAGCGCAGACCCGGGAGCGGAGAGCAGAGGCAGGCAGGGCTTACAGTGCGCCGGGGCGATCGGGAGCGCAGACGGGGACGTGTTCCGGGCGCCCAGGGGGAGGCTGCAGAGCTTCACCCAGGGAGCCCTACCTGCCACCTTTCCACGGCAGACCTCCCAGAACTACTGCTGCTTCGAGAGCAGCCAGATCGCCAGCTCCGTCTTCGAGCTGCAGAGATCCAGGTAACTTCCCACGATGCGTGTCCCGGCGGCAGTGTGCGCCTTCGCGTTCCACTTGCGAACTTTGTTTCTAATGCACTTTCACACCAGAAGCGCCCGGCGCCGTGCCGTTTAAGCTCCATGCCCGTTTGGCACACGTGTGCTCGCCAGTTGTTGACTATCAGCACGAATCTTGACCCCGTGATACGGGCGATGGTCCCGCGGTTCACCTGCCCTGGCGTACGCCGCCTCCAACCCCCGCCGACTGGCATTGTCGCGTTACATTGTTGCGGGTTTCCAAGCCTCTTTGATCGTGCGGTGCGCGAGTTTGCGACGCGGATGCAGCCCTTTGCCTCCGTCGCATGCGAGGGCGAAGTTGGGCAATCGCGTGTTTTTCGCGTCCCTACAGCCTGCATTCGCCAAAGTATTGTGGACCGGGGCATTATAGCTTCCGATCTCACACCCCACCTGCCATTTCACACTGTAAAGTAGTTAAAGTCACATTAATGTGCGAATGTGTCGTGATAAATAAATAGCTGTGCCGTTATATCCCGAAAGCAGATGGCTAAGTGCATTGTTTTGATGCCATGTGCTTAGTTAAGCATGGCTCATGGGGGAAATAGTGATTTTTTTTTAAATGTTATTATGCATGATCTTCCCTTAAACTATGAACGTAGGAAACATAGAGATGTATTTATTAAGTGTGCATGGGGGTGTTATACAGAAGACTGCTTTTTAAATGCAATGTGTGTTCTAGTGTATACCTTAAATGCATTTGGCATCTGCTTTGGTAGAATCGTGCGCAGTTTCTCAAGTGTACATTTCCGACTTGTCTGCTGTTGGGGTTTCCGATGACAGGTGACTGGACACTATACTGTGGTGCTTTCGCAGAGGCGGTCCGGCTGTCCGGATCAGTACCCTGAGTGTCGGGCTGCCGAATCACATTCTCACAGCCTCAGTAGTGTTGCGTCCTGTGACCTTTCCCTCCGCATTCGGCCCTCACCATCTCCTTTGTAAGCCCGCACCTATCTTCAGATAATGACCCCAAGCCGAAATCTTACTTCCTCACCATTACAGACGGCAGATTGTTTTTTTTCTCTTACGCTCGTACCCGCCAGTGTGGCGACCCCGGGGGCATGGATGTTCGGCCCGGTTCCAGCACAGGGCTCTGGCTTGGCGCAGCCTCGGACTGCATATGAGCTGCGGCTGCTGGCCGATGCACGCGTGTAGCAGTGTGGCAGCCGCCAGGAGAGCGGCTCCGCGAAGCAGTGCACCATCGCGACATGTCGCCCCCTACTGTGATGTCTGACCACGAGATATGGCTCTCATATGCCACTGTGGTGTGCTATGGCTTTTCAGCCTTGTGACGTAATTCTCATGACAGAAACAACAACGGCAACTATGACTATATTATTATTATTTTTATTATTATTATTAAGAAGAAGAATTTTAAGTCTTAATAAATTTTGTTATTAAGAATTATCATTATTTAGTTATTTCTGTAGTTAGATAAGTCACAAAGTTAGGAATAGTTCTGGTTATATTAGTCAATTTTTTGTAATAAGATGCAGAATTAGTGCTGGGTGTCTCTACGAGTGTCTTATATTTTTTATTACCATTTTCCTGTTAAATCATAATGCGCTGGTTGGATGATTGATTTTACTGATAACTGCTTTGAATTTGAATCGCGCATGATGACTTTGATGTGAATGCATCCATTTCCCAGTCACATATTTAAGAGTGTCCCAGGGGTCCCAGAGACAGCCTAGGGGCCGAGGCTGGGGTTGACCTGGAATGGGTGCACACACAGACCACTGGTAGTATAGAGATGCCAGCTTGCCTGGCTTCGTGCCTTTGGGCTGCGGGAGGAGATGGGCGTACTTACAGGAAGGGGGGCATGCGAACTTCACATGCACAGAGTGGAGGCAGAATTCAAACCCCCGTTAATAGAGGTGTCCCCACTGGGCCACCGTGCCGAACTTATGGGATAAATAAAAGTATCAAATGCACATAAACTGTACGGGACTCAGCCCCCCATTGCAAGAATGTTTTGCTTTGAGATAAGGTCCGCACATTTCAACATTCTTAAATAACCAAAGAACACATTATTTGTGTTGCCTTTAACTTTGATTTCAGGTCACGTGTCAGCACAGCGTCGTGCGATATTGAACATATCTTACTGGGTTACAGATTTCCGCGTGTGTTATGGCACACATTTGGGGTCTCACCACCCGCCGAAGGTGTGCCGTGGTCAGATTTTGGGGAAACTGGTCTTGGCTGAATGCGGTATGCAGATTTGGTTCGTTTAGCCCGCACAGGCGTTCACTGGGTAGCTGAAGTCCGGCATGGATACATGGAAGGTTAGGCCAGCTCCTGTCTGACACCCCAGATTTCGCCTGTGCCCTGCTGCCATCAGCCAGGACCAGAGGTGTCAATTTCAGGTCCAGAAAGTAAAAATCCAGACCAGTATTTAGTTACAACCAACTAATCGAGCACTATGTGACTGTGACTCTTTATGCTCAACTGATTGGTTGAAACAAAATCCTGATCTGGATTTTTACTTTCTGGACCTGAAATTGACACCTCTGATCCTATGTGGGCAAGAAGTGATTTCCTCTCCTCAGCTTTAAGGTCCCAATACCTTTTTCAGTGGTAACTGATTGCAGCAGGTAGACTAATAGTTCCTACTTGAGCATAATGACCACGATTACGTTTATTTGCGCAGTTGTACATAACATCCGATTAAAAAGCAATTTAGGTCAAAGCATTCTGCTACATGCACTGCGGTAAGCAGCATTTACGTCGGCACGACTTTGTAAATCACTAGTAAAACATACTTACCTTTTAACTAATGTTATAATTAGAAAATCACACCAGATTGGCCGATTGCCAACCATAACAGACCTAACAATGTATGTATAACAATTAACAGCAGGACTATATCACGTGCAATGTTAGTTCTCGATGTTAAAAAATGATTTAAGCTTTTAAAATTCCATTTTGGACTAATTTCACTTCCGTTTAATCAGGCATTCCCGAAAGTGAACTTGCAAATAATATAATGTGGCCCGCCGCTTTTATATTAAATCAAAACTACTTAATGGTTATTCGCAGGCAATTTAGCTTTTTGCACCAAAAAGCCTTAACTGTGCCTTAAATGGACTGTAACTCCATTAAAGTGCGATGATGTAGAAGGCGGGGAGTGCAAACCTTAAGCGACAAATCGATATCAAAATCTCTGGCTCTCAGGAACTTAATTAAGGACGAGTCCCTGAGATCCGTCCGGTAGCGCGGCTCCACGTCCTCCTCAGCCTTCTGCCTCAGTTTATTCAAGTAAGACTTGACCACGTTCGAGTCGTCCGGCAGATCGTTCAGGTGGACGGAGCTCCCGGGCTCCTCCACAGACTTCATGTCCGTGTTTCCAGTTTCAAGTCGAACAAGACAACGCGAAGCACGAACGGAACCAGGTGGAAGGCAATGCACGCAAGGGCTGATACCTTTGACCACACTTTTCACAATTTATTTTTTAACCGGCGTCTGTCCCGGCGGGGGAGGGGAGGGGAGGGGAGGGGGGTCCACAATGTGAACAGGGTTGAGACACCAAAAGAAAAACAAGCATATCGCAGGTCACGTGGTTATTTAATTTAATTCCCGATCTCTCGTGTAAGGCGAGGCAAGCCTAAATTATTCGTGCGGCACCGTTCGTGCAGTGCGGCCATTTAAAGCGCCTTGCCCATTACAGATGCGTATTAGGCCCATTGTCCGTTTGCAAAATACAGATTAAGGAAGAAAATTCAAATTCGAAATTTAAAAAGGTATAAGAGAATAGAAATCAAATCCATGATTGAAACAATAATTTAAAAACAATGAAACGAGAAAATGAAAAGCGAAATAATAAGAAAAAAGCGGAGTCAAAACTGGTGTAACTGCACAAAAGGGCAAAGTGGGCTCGTTGCTGGTGAAATTAGCTTAAATATAACTTAACATACATAGGTTACGTCTATGATACATTTGTGGCAAAAAGTAATATATTAGCAATGGCTATCTTGACACGCCTAGATTTGAACTCTATTATATAAAGAAGAGTATAGGCTGTGTTTGAAGAAGATCTCTAGGTCTTTGACCGAACAGCCTACGAATTCTCCCTAAGTTGAATAAGCTGCGTTGCTTCTCCACTAGGCTTCGTTCTCCTTTAAGGTGATTTCCACCCAGTGCGACCCGAATGTGTACTATAAGCTGAACTCCTGCCAATGGCAAAGAAAGCAAGCAGGTATTGAAGGATCAGAAAATAACAGCGATTTTTACTCATAACCATCACCCCAGGATGTGAGGGGCAACGGTCACCAAGGCTGGACGGAGAGTGAAGACGAGTTGACCCGCAAGACTAACACGAAACCCCGGGGTCATAAACCCCAGCAAGGAGAGATAAGCGGGTGCCCTGGAGAGGACAGCAAACACGGGGACGTGAAGCTCAGTGTTTACCAAACCTACCTAAGCGGAGCGCGCACTGCTTAGACGGAAACTCATCTCTAAGGGTAAAGCGTCGTTTTCTGTCGGATGGACTGCTGATTATAGCCGTCAAGTAATGATCCCTTTTACTATAGACAAAAATATGACCAAACTTTAATGGCTGAGTCAAAAAAAAAACCTCAGTGGCATTATTTGATCCTAATGTCTATGAAAAAGAACAACAGCAACAATAATAATTGAATACTACTAATAATGAATAATTCTCAGCCCGGATTAGTGTTCGCAGCCCATATTAATTTACACTGTTAAGCCAAAACTGCGGCTATACCCGGGGGGTATTCCAAGAAAGTCGCTAAGGAAAGCCAGACAAAAAGTGAGACTCGATCTAGCGCCATCTCCCAGTTAAACCTGAAGTTGTTGCAATAATGAAGTTCAGGCTTTTCCAAGCAAGGCTAACTCAAGACAGACTTGCATAGTCTCACTTAGTGCGCGCACCCGAGATATTTAAGAAGCCCGAATGAATGGATGGCGGCGAGGTGGATGAAATGACGCAGAACGAGGGCAAACCGAGAGCGGATCCCCCCGCAGCAGAGCAAACGCTTCTGATGGTGCTATATTAAGAATACGAAAATATTAAATAATATTAAAAGACAATACTGTAACCATCAATAAAGCCAGACTGACGGCTTTGCAGAATACTGCAGACAGACTAAATGTGTAAGTCACATATATGTTACGAGGATTTGGATCTATAGTGATTTGGTGGTACAGTGATTAACGATGTCGCTTCGCAGTACGAAGGTTACTGGTTTGAACCTGTATGTTCGTTTTACTTTATAGTGTAATTCTCTATTCTTTGATCTACATAAAGTACTATAAAGCATTTAAATTGCACACATAACTATCTTGTCTTTCCACGTTACTAATAAACTTAAATTGTTGATCTATGTGACTTAGCAATGGTCTATAAAATACAATTTAAGCCTATGTGTAACCCCCATAACTACAAAGACTTTAGGTTGTTAATTGCAGCTCTAGTGTGATCTCCACTCACCCACCTGTCTAACCCTTGACTTACATATCCATGCTTCACTATTACATCTCAACAGAAGCACTCTCAGTGGAGAGTATAACAATATCTTCCACAGTGGTGAGTATCTTATGAAGAGATGGCAGTGGTGTCAGGAGGGGGCATGACCATCACCAGCGGCTATGTGAAGTAGGTGTCTCTGTAAAGGTTCCTCACACTCCTTCCATCTATTTCCTCTTCAGGAGCAGGAATGTCCTCCCAGTGCTCCCCTGCCATTAGTGTGGCCAGTCTCTCCCGGTGTGTATTTGCGATGTTGTGCAGGACTGCACAGGTAACCACAACCACAGTCTGGCCTTACTCTGAGCCCTTTCAGGCACCTAAATCTACAGGGAGAAATATGTTAGTCTGAAAAGGTGGTCTACAAGAAATGTGGTGTGTACGAATATCCAACCTGGATTTTAGTTGGCCAAAGGCCATCTCGATTCGTGCCCTCGTTCTAATGTGGGTATGTTAAGTGCCTTCTCGGCCTCACTTTGAGGTTCTGGGTAAGGGGTTAAAAGGTATGGCAGGACTCCATTAAACTCCCCTGTAGAAGAAAGTATTGCTGTGTATGACATTCCAGCAGTTCAAAAGACACCCCCCAACATGAAAGCAATGTGCACAAAATAGCTTTAAAAAACTGTTTGCATGGTAAGATGACTACATCTCTCATTAGTTTCCATGAAATGTACATGTTCAGTGAAAGTGGCTGATATATTCTCTTGCCTTCTGCAAACTTGTGTGCCAGTGAGGATGCTTTAAAGATCCTGGAGTCATGGACAGAGCCTGGCCATTTTGCCTCAACATTGGAAATGAGGCAGTTCCCATCACAGATCATCTAAACATAGAGAGTGGATTCAGTGATACAGCACACTTTGCCTGGCAGCGCATTCATTGTTCTGTATAAAATGTTACATCCTATTCAGTGCTAAATCCCTCCACCTGACAATGTATAGCGTTTTTCCAAACCTAGATACCTGTATATTGAGGCTGTGGAAAGATTTCCTGTTCATGTAGTCTGCCTCCTTTGGGCCAGCTGGGGCATGAATCTATACATGGGTGCAATCTATAGCACCCAGGACAATTGGGAAACCTGAGGGCGAGGTTTAACTTAACAGACATAACCATACTCAATACAGCCTGGTGGCAACTTTACACTCAAGTGTATTTTAACTGTTACATACCTGCTATTGCATAGAAATCCTCTCTGATCCTCTGTGTTGGCTGATGGCCAGGAAAGGTGACAAAGATGTTCAGAAACTACCTCAGAGGAAGGTATACCCTTCTTATTTCACAGCATACCATTGCTTTACCCAGATGCTCAGCATCACCAACGCTGTAGAGGAATGGCCCACTGGCAAAGAACCGCAGTGCAATACAGACAGACTGCACTGTGGTCAGGGCTTGGCTTCGCCGTGTGGATTTGCTGAGGTGTGGTTCAAGCAGGACACATAGGTACACTATGCTGGGTCTGCTGAACCTATACCTCTCCCACATATCTTAGTAGGCAAGAGGGTTTATTCTGTCCCTAAAGACCCTTGGGGCTGGTGGTCTGAATGCCCTTTGAGTTATTCGTGCACCCTCTCCACTGGGTCTTCTTTAAATGGACAGGCCATAGTAATGTGTCTCTTTTCTTCCTTTGAGCTGACTCTCCATGCAGGTGTTGGTCTCTCTCAGTAATGCTTAAATAAGCCTGACCTTAATTATCTTATTCTCACTAATAATTAATTAATTGTTAATAATTATTTTCATTCTTGTTATATTTTTTATGTAATAAACCGTTTTATGCTGCCATGTTCATATTAGTATGTATATATATATATATATATATATAATGTCTGATTCCAATTGTTGCATTTATTTTTTGAGGTTGCAATACTGTAAGGATTTCATATTTTAATTCAATGAAAATGCTGAGACTCGACATTTTTAGTTTTTACGACATGAGTAGTGATTGCGCGGGAATTCGTATGACGGAACGATCTCTCGGGAATCTGTTTCCACACGTCCGACATTCTTTGACACAAAGCTTAACTAAGCGAGAAAGTTACCATGGTCCGGAGCAGGCTTGTTCGCCAGTGTAAGTTAACAAGGTAATTCAGCGGGGATTCATTTAAACCGCGTTCATAGAACGGAACTCCGTCTTAACTAAGTGAGACTTAACGAAATAAGCCAGACTTTCCCTTAATCCAGTTTCTTGGAACAGCTCCCCTTCCGATTCCGATGTTTCTCAGACTAAAAATAAATTGGGAGGATGCATTATCGGACAAGCCTAATTTTGTAGCCTAGATTTGCATCCACCTTTTTTTCGCGAAGAGCACGCAGCTCTCGGCGGACACGTACTAACCGAGGCAGAGTTTGTGTCAGGATTCGTTCTGGGTCCTGTGACGGGTGCCAGACACCGTCACCTGCGGCCTGCACGCAAAGATCCAGCCCCCACTGCAAACAAGGTGAACCAGCGTGGACGCGGATCACACTACATGACAGCAAGAAGCGGCAGGCCAAGAAAAAATGGTGCTATAATAAAGAGAAGACGGGGGTTTAAGTTGGTGTTCCGTTCTGTTAATAAAGCAAGCACCCAGCTGATATAGCATACACTACAGTACACATTACACACAGATGAAGTGGACAAAGCAGGGAAAACTCCACACAAATACTGACTGGCACCCAGCCCACTCAGCCTGTCTGATCCTCTCCTTCCTGGCCTGGCTCTAAGCAAGCTGTGCCTGGGGCTTGTTAGTCTTACCCCTTGTTCCTGCCCTCCTGCTAATCACTCACAACTGCCTAGCGTTTTCCTCTTTGTAAGTCTTGTATAAAAGCCTCCTGGGGCTGCGCTCTCTGTTCGGCCATTGTTACCTGTCAGCGCTTTGTGAGCCTATCTTGTCTCTTCAATGAACGCAGCTGTGTCGGTTTTTGCCTGACTACAACCTGCATTTGGGCCGCCCCCTACCCGCTAAGTGACAGAAATGACTAAATCAAAAAAGTCACTATTAAGGTCAATCGTATTGTACTGGATGCCAGTTAGCTTTAATTGTCAACTAGGCTATAAAAGAGTTCTGACAGCTAGCGCTTTGATAAGAGGCCCAACAGTCAGTGCAGGAACTGCAGTGGCATCAGTCGCAGAAAAAGTCCAGAATTATTTATTGTGTCAACTGTCTCAAAAAACCATGACGGCATGAGTCAAATACAGATGAACGGCATCATCAATGAGATGCGGTGCTTTGTAAGACACCAGAATGAAGTCACAGCCTTTCCGCAGCACCCTCAATATAGGTCTAACCAGAGCACACAGTGCGGGACCACTTCTACCTTGTCCAACCTTTAAAGCACTAGAGCCTTTAGTTTTTATACATGGTCCAGTATTGTACTATATAGAGCTCATGAGCTGTATGGCAGCATTCAAAGCAGGATTGCAGCTATTCAGAAGGCAAAGGGTGGCCTTGTGTTATGAAAATTCATTGCTATACGGTGCTTCCGTTATTTCGTCCACCTTTTGTAAATCTTGCATCCCAAAATGCACATTATGGCAGCGTGCTATATGACGGCACAATTCAGTCACCGGGTAACGCGGAAAGGAGCGGGCAGGCGGTTACATATTGCCAAGCAATTGAACAAAAATGTATAACTATCCGGCACCTCACCTGCTATCCTCAAAACCCTTTCGACCTCATCGCAAATATTCTGCCAGAATATCAGAACAGGATGCACCCCAATGGAGATATTAAGGTACAACAGTTGTTCGGAATCCGACTTCAGAAAAGCTGAGAAATGTCTGCTTAAAATATAGGCTGTGTGTTGTTCGGTGAACGAACTATCACGACACGTTAAAGCAATATGAGATCATTGAAACGGTTATTGTAATTAACGTCAACTATAATGGACAAAATTTACGAAAACATTACCGCATTTCTTAATACTTAATCCGTGTGGAATCTCAATATTGATTTGTCAGCCACTATAAACATTTGGGTCTTGTTTAGCGTTTGGTTTATTTAAGGTAGTTCTTTCAGAGCTACACCTTCACCTTCAACATCTCTCTGAATTGTGTGTTCTTCTAATGATAATGGCGGAAAAAAACGTCTTATGGATACAAAGAAACGCAGTTTCGTTCCTGCGTTTAAACATTAGCCCACTAGAGGGCGCCGGTATACCGCAGTTCGCGGATTACACGCCCTTTAGCGCCAGCGTTCCGAACATGAGGGCACCGCAAGCTTCTCACCCTTAGCTCTTAATCGCTCTGTCGTATGAACAGAAAGTCACCTTGCGCCGCGATTCGGTCATTACTATTTACAAAAACATTCCCGAAAACCTGTAGGCAGAAACAGCGTCTACTTTCATTTCTGAAAAGCAATTTTCAACGAAATAGTGTGCACGACATTTGATAAACTCCGCAGAAAGGGCAATGGTGTGTAAATAAAAGTTTGAGATTTTTTTTTTTTAAGCCAGATCACTAATTGTTGGAAAATTGCTGTTATTAAAGCACAGGATAAAAACAGACCTATATTATGTACATAATAAATATGGCCTATAACGTCGCAGAGATGTTTGCCGGACATCTCAGCCGCCTGTGGGTGATTCAGCACCTTGATCGTGGATAGCTCCCGTGCGCGTCTGAAGCGCAGCGCCCCCGGGCCAAACCGCGTCCAGGCTGGCTTCCCTCTCCTTTTCCTGCAATCTTCTAGTTCATAGTTACGCTCGATGATCAACAGTCACAGCAGGAGTTTCTGTTCTGGCCGCTGATTTCACTTTGCTATAAGTTTCAAGACTAAAATATATGCTAATATAAGCGAAGAAGCGACAGCAGGTTGGGCACTAATGTGGGCGCATAGGCGAGCAGTAGGCAATCTAGTCAGGGGCGTTCCTGGCAGCGGGCCGAGGCAATAAAACGGAGCTGGTGAGTAGGCCCCTAAAGTGCTGATTCAGAGCTCCGCGCCCGCCCCCACCACCTGCTGATTGGACGGTGCCGCGCATGAGAGTCGGGCCGGAGAACAGCGTGACAGGACAGCACCAGCGGATAGCAGAACCGAGCCATCCTAGTTATTATGTGCAACTGCCAAACAACACTCCACTTGCACCATTTATAGATAAACACATTTATCGAGGATCGTATGTTCGTGATATTTAAAGGTGATTGTCAATCCCGCAATGCACATTTAAAAGAAGATGAATGGTGCAGGATATATGTGCTTTAAGGCTACATAAATTATAAGCTGCTAAAATAGGCCTGCTGAACATTCTCCTCACGTCGTTTTGTGAGCGAATTTTTTATATCTAATTTCCCTTTTTAGCGAGAGAACATTAAAATGATTTTATGGTATGAAATACACTAGCGAGCAGAAAGCCTGGGTTTGTTTATTCATACTGTCCAAAATATATTGGACAGTTCTTATCTCTGGTTGAATATAAATTAAAAGTCAACATGGGTGATATTAATTTAAAAAATGGAAACATGGTAAAACACTCAGAAAAAGGAACATGGAATATTACTGCAAGTATAGGCCTACAGTCATGCACTTAAATCAGCCGTTACTATGGATTTTTGCCTACTGCAGGGTTAGATAAATCCAGGCCTTGGGACTTGACGGCGTTCCTGCTGAGCTCTTAATTAATTAGCTTGATTAGCTGCTGCGCACGGAGTTAAACCAAGCGTATTACTTGAGGACTGCGTGTCATTTTTCGGCTTCCTTCCAAATTTCTGTTAGCTGAGGAATATCAGGAAATGCGACTTTGAAAACTGTACCAGCTGAATGTGTTCCAGTAAAATATTTTGGTTAAAAACCAAACAACAGAAGAAGTAAACACTGCCAAATAATTGGCCTTCAATTAATCCACCCAATTGTTTTTGAGAAAATTATATATTAAATTAAGGATTTTCACTTAAATCGGCAAACAAATGTGTATTATTCATAGCACAATGAGGGGCCAGCAACATTTTTACAAAACATTACGTATACCATTACATGGATTCCCCATGCATATATTAGGTCGGGAATAGAACGTACTACATACAAATATACACAACATACTAACAGGAGAGACAGGACCTCCCGAAGGTTTGCGGTTAACATAGCTACCCATCCTGACGCGGTTTGGCTTGGAGCAGTATTTGAGGGGGTGGGCGTGTCCTAATCAGCGACTGATCAATCATATGTATGGGCCAAAGGGACATTGTGTCATTGGTTCACAATAACGGAGTTCCCTATTGGTCCACTAAAGGTTCGTCAGATTCCCCACATCCACTCTCACCTTCTGCTCGGGATTTTGCCAAGTACCTGCATTTACAATCCCCTGCGGGAATTACGTGCCGAAGATCTAAAGCACACATCAGACAAACCACAACGAACGCCGAAACCAATTATTAGGGAAAGCAAAAATTAAAATAGCTTTCATAATGAAATGGGAATGATTTTGAGAGATCATGGACTGAATCACACTGTGCCTAATTACAAGCAGAAAAAAACAGCGTGCTTCAGATCACATCAAAGCACAATAGTAAATGCGGCGCCTTTATACAATTTATTTGATCATGGGGTATCCTTGGATTATAATAAACCAAAGATAGTTATTCTGCTTGCGCTTTAGGCTAAAATTCAGCGTTATTCCATTTCTTTTAATTGTCGACAGCAGCCTACTGGGATTGTCTGTGTAATGAAGTTCATATCGGCTTCAGCGCACTGACGGTATTGAAAGGCACACCGCGTAACTAACCGATCCGTTTACGGATCACAAACTATTGTAGATAACCGTCCTTCTGGTACATGTATAAATAAAAGAAACTTCAGGGGAAAAAAAAGTGAAGACCAAACCTTCTTAAGAATATCACCTGTACACGTTTGATCACGTAGACCGAGAGAACTGATAAAAATCACTACTACAGAAAAAGCGATACTGTTTATGTTAAAAATAAGATGCAACCAAGATCGCCAAACCTTCGTGGCATTATCAGTTTTTCTTGGACGAGTTTTATTTTACAGATAGAAGTGTTGACGGGTGATTTTTTATTCACAACTGATTTATTTTCTCCAAAGATACGAACTCCTTTTACTGACCAGGGTTACTGTGGTATGTAAATCGTCTGCTGTCCCTGTCAAGACCTCATTGATATATATGTCGAAATAAAAAAAGGAACTCACCGGTAACAAAAATATAATTTAATGATAACCCAATGCAGCATATTCATATAAGTACAGCAGGACATAAATAGAAAACGCCAGGTTTCACAGGGGATTGTCTCCCTGCTGTCCTGGCCAGAAGGTATACAGCTTTACCTTAATCACTCCTTAACCAGGGGCTCTTACTCTGTGTCCTAAGCATCAATGATTGTTTCCTTGGCTCGAACTGTAGATTACTTTCGTGGGACATATTTAGCTTAAGCTGCTTAGAAAACACAAGCACTCCACTTCAGCCTGCGGTTGGGAGTCCGGCCAAAGCGAACCTGATTGTTTTATTATTTTATTTATTTATCTATTTTCTTTCACAGCCCGACCTGGTGGAGAAGCACCGGGTTTCCGTAGAAGCCTTTCATCCAAGGCGCCATGACCAATGATTTCTGTACAGGTCTATGACACGGCTCAAACTTTGTACTCTGGGGCCAGTGCTTGGCGCATAAGTCTTTGGCAGCCATGTTCCGTTACATATTTTACAGATAGATAGATACCATTGGCCATATCCACTTCAGACAGAATGTGGCTCTTCTCAGTGATATTTATGCACAAGAACATGCTCTCAGATGAATGCTCAGTGTCTGTGGGCATCACAAAAGCTCCCTTTGGATGGTCGTGCCGGAAGCCCTCAGCTCAGAACGGCACTCCCGGCAGCACTGAGTACATTAGGAGGCATCTTGGAGCACATTCTGTGGCCGCTTCTCGCTGCTGACCTGGTTCCTTCAGGATGCATCTTGCCGAGGGTGCTGACGCGGACAGGCAGGCAGCTTTAGTGGCTCTCTGGGTCTCTGTGTTATGAAATCGGAGGGGGGGGGGGGGGGAGGTTTGGAATCCTTCGTGCTCACTTTTCCCAGTGTGGCGTTCTTACATAGACTGACAGACTACTAATTACTGTGTATAATTATCATAACATTAATACCCACATTTAATAATGGCTTTCAAACTAGCCTAGTTCACATTTGAACTGGCTCAGAAATTGGCGATGGGCTGTTGCTAATCTGTTAGCTAGTGATAAGCCCATTAGAGGGTTTCTAAAATCCAGGTTAGAGGATTCCCTCTGCGGCATATGGGTCCAGTTTCCTGTGGGTGTCAGCTCGGGACTGCGCGTGCAAGTGGGCGGACCAGTGCCCAATCAGCCAAAGTTAGACTGTAATGCTGGCTGGCTGGTCTCAGGCTTTTTCTTTGTGCCCTTTCTTTTCAGAGGAAGGTCTAGTTTCAAAGTCTCATTATTCTCCAGAGTAGGTCCTCTCTGTAAAAAATGAGCCCACCTCTAAATATCACTCTTGCTGGGTTAGAACTGCTCTGAGCATCCACAGATTAACAGGGGTCTAATCTGCATAAAGGTCAATAAGACATTTCTCCCCAACCCTTTCTCATCAAGCTCAGCTTTCTCAGAGGCGCTTTAAGGTGCCAAATGTCGGAAGTCTGTGTCTCTGAGCTACTTCTGCTCCCAGCCACGTGTTTACTTTCAGCACCCTGGCTGTGTTGGGTCAGGCCTCTAGAAAACTGTGCTTTGCTTTACAGAAGACAGAACCACCGGAAAACAAGTCCCTTGGCCACTCGCAGCTTCCCACGTCCAATTATGAGATGGTCACAAGACCTAATTTGCAAGTTTGCTGCTCCCCCAATCAAGAGGCTGCTCCTTTCCATCAGTCAAGTCCCGCAGTCGACCCCTGCATCCTGTCTGCCCCGCTGCAGGGAGGGCCTTCAGTTGTGGATTCTGAAATCCTGACTTAATTAGGACAGCGGCGTGTCACTTAAGAGCACCGCGGATACCGTCGCTCAAACAGGGGCACGCTTTGTCTCTGCCGGGATCTCTCAGCACTTCTCCTCATGACCGGACAAACGGGATGAGATTAGCGCTTAGGGAGGCGGGTGTGGCCGACCTGGCGGCTTGGCGCGGGAGGCGGCCCCGATTGGTCGACAGCGCCGGCGCCCTCCGATGCGCTCTGTCACCTCCTGCTGGGCGACACGATAAATATGCAACCTATAGCTGAAGGAGCACATTCATTATTCATAAGGCACAGCTTGGCTCTCAAACACTTTTTTTCCCTGAGTTCAGGTGCATTGTCCTGACAGTCTGCCAGGGAAGGGTTAAACCCCCCAGAGTCATTTGTGTCTCTGTCAGGTTGCAGCCTGAATGAAAACCTGCTTGTCTATGAGGAAAGAGCATTTGCATCTCAGATGGGACAGGAGAGTCCTCTCCCCCCTACTAGACGTCACAGATTCTCAATCACCAACCCAATCACCGACACAACTTTTCAGTTTATTATGTTTTCCCTAAATATCAGGCTGCAGACTCCAGCTTTCGTTGTGAGGCTGATAGTTCTTTCTCGACAAAAGGGCTAATATCTTTCGATGCAAGATCAGGTGCGTTTTGATTGGAGGATTCTCAGCTGTCCGGTCGACTTAATTGGCTGTAAAGTTCTCTTCGGAAGAGGAGACGTTTTAAGGCGAGGCGCGTCAGAGCGCACTTGCAAATGCGAATTAAACGAACACCGCAATTAAAATGTGCGGCTGACTTAGATATTCCGAGCCTGTGTTGTTTCGGCGCTCCGTGGCTAAAAAAATTCTCATGAATGCGGCTAATTGGCTCCGCGAGTCTTGAATGAGAATTTGTTATTCATCATCTTGTCTCCAGAGATATTAGCCTGGCATTTTACATGCCTTTACATGAATTATAAATGATACGTTTCTGCTAATTAAATGAAAATTATGGTCGCATTGTTAAGAGAAGTGTGTTATGTATAAAGGTCAATAGATGCACATTTTAAAGGTATTTAATTTAATTATAAAAAAATATATGAAAACAAATAACGGCTAAAACATTCGTTTCCAGAGGAATGTAATGTAAGCCAGTGGTTAAAATTCACCCGGCCCTTTTTCCCCCTGCTAGTCAGAAGCATCTAATGTAGAAGCTGTTCTCCCCGGCTCGCCAAGACAAAGCTAAGGCTTCCTTGCGAGCTCCAGCGGGCTGGCTTCGATATAACAGACAATCCGATGCCGCGGCGGGGAAGGACTCGGCGATACGCCGTAGCTGTCAGTGCCTCCCGCGGCTTCCTGTTACAGTGCACTAATGAAAAGCCATAATCACCATCAAGCCCGCGGACGCATGAGGACGGGGTATGAAAAAGAAGGCAAGGCAGGATGCAGACAAGGTGTGGCCGCATTCTTACGGCAGTAAGACGGAGAGGGAGACGGAAAACGGGCGCGTCGAAAACAATGTTTCGGCCATATTTTATGGTATGTTAAACGATATTCAGATATATTGAGAGTATGCAACAGTGAGGTCTATCCATCCTTCCTCCAACCATCATCCATCCTTCCACTCTGGATCCATCCATCTCCTAGTGATTTATACTGGTCGGGGCTCCAGGAGGCCCTACACCCTATCCAAGGTTTCATAAGGCACTTGGATAGGGGTACACACCGGGCGAGATTCCAGTCACAATGAGATCTAGTTGGTTTAAAACTTACTCCGTCCGGAGACTTGTAGATGAGCCCCCTCATTAAAACTGTGTTTTCCCCTATCGCTAAAAGAAATAAATTTCAGAGATGTATTTAAAATAGAATCACTGTGTTCTGAATAGTCCCAGAGCTCTAGTAATGCCAGCATGATCACCAAACAGCAGTGGCTTACTGGGATCACTGGGATGGCCATTGGGTTTGCTGGTTTAACACTCCTTCGTGGAGTAGAATTAAAACCACTGCTGACTTTTTTTTATTCCTGGATGCTCATAATGAAATACATTTATGCACGATTTGAAGAAGCATAGTTTCACATAACGAGGGGCATCCCTGAGAAGGACGCGTCTTATAAGGACATCGCTGGGATCCAGTGGAGAGGCAGTAGTTGATCTCACAGAGGTGCTAGGAGGCTGTCAGGCTGCTGTAGGGGTCTGACAGGGCCTGTTACTGAGGACCTAGCCATGCATATGTGACCAGGAAGTGCCGGGGGCTCCAGCCTGGCACGAGGCTGGCCGGGAATGTGAGCTCTGACACCTCCCTTCAATATGAGGGTATCCGGTCATTAAAGCATTATCATTAACCTGTGTGTAGGGCTGGCTTGCTGATGCACCCTGAGTATAACAACAGTCACACCATGCTTCCATTAAAGCAGGCTCATTCTCCTTGTATTACATAATGTTAGCGTGCCTGGGGGGTTGGGCAGCTGGTTGACCTCGGACCCCCAGAGGTTTTTTTCCTTCCTATTTGCGGGATTTTGGTTCCTCCCATCTGTTGTCTTCTTTCTTTGGTTATTTCGTTCGTTCTTTTTTCTTTCTCTCCCTCATCCCTGCCTCATGCACCATTTTGAATAAATTATCTAGTAATGGGTTGCCACACGTTCTTGTCAAGTGCCCTGGGCAGACTGAATCGTGAGAGGCACTGTGTAAAAATAAATTTAATTGAATCAAAATATTTGACGGACATTTAATGGACGACATAAAACCTAACAAACTCAGTGGTTCGTCCCTCTTTACCTTCTGAAGTCCATGTCTTTGTCTTTATTCTGCGTGTCACTCACACACAGACATGCAACCGTGCACCCCCCCCACTTAACTCCCTATGGTTCAGTCCATGTCCGGTCCCCTCCCCCGCGGTTGTGCCCACAGCAGCTCCACCTCCCTCTTGGGACAGTGGTACGAGCCTCCAGCTCCACCTTACCCTGGGACAGCCTAACAAGCCGCCAGCTCCACCTTTGTCCTCTACGCTGCTGTGTGGCCCTTCGACAGCCCTGCCTCCGCAGTAAGCGCGTCGCACGGCATTCTGGGTAAACAGCCGTCAACTTAAAATTCAGCTCCGCTTAGCTGGCCTACATTATTCATGTAGGGTCCTGATTTATGGGTACAGAGAAATATGGACCGTATCAGTTTTCATTGAAAGAATCCGGCTGGATTGTTTGTGTATTGTTATTAATATTTCTCTTTCTTATATAAGAACGCTGAATAAAATGATACTGTGCCTCTCTCCCAGATGAACATTTTTCAGGCTGATTTAGGAGCCATTCAGTGCCATCTGACTGAACACTTCACTTCACACAGACAAACGCGCGAACCCATCTGGCGTGACACGGCTCCCTTTATGGCGTGGGCCCATTTTGTGTTTATACCTGCTCACGAGTGTCTGCTGGTGCCGTGTCGCCGAAGCCGCGGCTTCTCGAGGCCCACGTGCATGTCGCCTTTCATTCCGGCACATCCCCACTTCCCCTGTGCCGTGCAGTCGTAATCCAGCCCCACTTGAATATAATGCCAGGCAGCTGCAACCTTTACATATACTTGAGCGTTTATGAAAAAATAAAAGTCAAAACAACTGGGGGGGGGG
>JAODKM010000001.1:26470175-26480443 GCA_026780845.1 Petrocephalus sullivani
GACTGCCCCAGGTGTGATACCCCTAAGTCTCCTACTGCCCCTGGTGTGATGCCCCTAAGTCTCTTACTGCCCCAGGTGTGATGCCCCTAAGGCTCTTACTGCCCCAGGTGTGATGCCCCTAAGGCTCTTACTGCCCCAGGTGTGATGCCCCTAAGTCTCTTACTGCCCCAGGTGTGATGCCTCTAAGTCTCTTACTGCCCCAGGTGTGATACCACTACACCTCTGACTGCCCCAGATGTGATGCCCCTAAGTCTCTTACTGCCCCAGATGTGATGCCTCTAAACCTCTTACTGCCCCAGGTGTGATGCCCCTAAGGCTCTTACTGCCCCAGATGTGATGCCCTTAAGGCTTACTGCCCCAGGTGTGAAGCTTCTAGTTGAAGGTCCTGCATAGTTTGGATAATGCCCATATTGCCAAAGTAACGAAAGCTGTGTGCTTTGCTGTGGCTACGGCAGTCTGAAGAGAGAGATCCGCAAGCTCGCACAGGAGGACTGCGGTTATGAGGAGCCCACGGTGGCCATGGCCTTCGTCTACTTCGAGAAACTGGCGCTGCGCGGCAAAGTGACCAAGCAGAACCGCAAGCTGTGTGCTGGCGCCTGCGTGCTGCTGGCCGCCAAGATCGGCAGCGACCTGAAGAAGCACGAGGTCAAGCAGCTGATCGACGTGAGTTTCTCGAGCTACTGCCTCCATGGCATTTCTTAACTTCACATGATCGATCCATCGACAAACCATGGGTGGTGTTTTTCAGAAATTGGAAGAAAAGTTCCGGCTAAATAGGCGGGAGCTGATCGCCTTCGAATTCCCCGTCTTGGTGGCCCTGGAGTTCAGCTTGCACCTGCCAGAGCACGAAGTCATGCCTCATTACAGACGTCTCTTACAGAGCTCCTAGCATTGGCTTCACTTCAGGAGAGTCCAGTCCGCCATCCTCTCCTGACCTGGAACTGCTTAAACTGCTACACGTTCTCCCTACATATCACTCATCGAGTACGCACCCGTAAACCCAGTTTCTGCTGGGATTTGAGCACTTCCTGTCACATGGTACTCCCAAATCCCAGCATCCTCTCTTCCTTTCCTTCAGCAGATTCTCCACTCGACAAATAAACAGTGTAAAATATCATTTGGATAGCAATCAAGCGAGGAGCTTAAATAGGATGCACTAACCTTTTTACTTATTTACATATTTGTACTATGACTGATTTCTTTCATCTTTTAATATACTTGTAGCTTTAGCACTTTTGCAAAGAATGTATGTAGGTCGGTAAAGAGCAAAAAGAGCAGCTTTTTATCCGTAGGAATAAGCCAGACAACTTGGAGCATTATTCATGCTTTGACATTATTTGGGTGTTTTTTTTTGGTCCCAGTTTTGGACTGCCTCAGGTTGTCTGAGATGTTCAGGTGGTTCTAATTTTGGTTCAGGGATTTGCACTGAAGTCATTTTTTTTTTGGCGAAAAAAAAATCAATACCCTATGATACCGACGTTGACCAGAAGTACTCCGTTGATAGGGACATCCAGTACTACTACAAGTACAGACCTGTAATGTGGCCAGTGATATATTATCTGTTTGTTAATGATTGCTAATTTATACGTTTTAACCATTTATTGCTTTGTGACCATTATTAAACAATCTGCCACTCAAGACGACAATGCTGGAGTCTTTCGGAGTAGTGACGTTTCCACATTACAGGTTAACGACCTGCAATTTGGCATAAAGTAACATGCCGGTATTTTCTTTGTACCGGTGGAGACTAGCCCTGCACTCTTCAGTGTTTCACTTCCTGCGCTCTATGTTAGAGTATTTTATAGGCACGTTACTGGTGCTGGTCTGATCTATAACAAATTAAAGGCCAATGAGCAACTGTGTGGATCACATGATACAGTCATGTACTCATCACCCATGTGACTTTATATTATCCAATAGCAAATGACCACCCAGATTATAGCTCCCTTGTTTTTTTTCTTTCTTTTTTTTTACACAGAAAGAAACAAATTCCTGTAGGTAGCTTGCACTAGTCTGGTTTAAGTAAACTGCTCAGTACTTTATTAGTATGGACTGTATATGTGTTTTTTCAAATGTTTCCGTTTGTATAGGTTCTGTTCCCAGCTCTTGTTGTATGATCAGCTTTTTTCAGGAACATAGAGCCTCCCTGTTGCAATGCTGCGTCTACCAAAGCCACCTTTTCTCCAGAGCCTCACCTCGGTGACCTTTAAGCCATTGCTACTTGCAGTTAATGCATACATTTGCATAATTTTATACTGTCAGACTACAGCCCCGCCCCCACCATAGAAAACAAGCACATACGACCATCAGAAATATGGCCACGATTTGCATACATCTGTTAGCAGCACCAACAGGCTTGCCATGAAATAAAATGCGTGCCGTATTACATTTACGGAGGCACCATGTTTGTGTTTCTCACATACAAGTAATTCATGTAAGATTATGATTATCCATGCATTATCCATTTATCTGTGGAGATTTACTATGCTACACATTTTTTAAAATCACTTTTTCATTGTAGAAAACTCTTTCTACTTGCATATTGTGGATTTGTAGTCTCTTTACAAGTGACAAGCCATTAAGCTAATCTTGATGTTTTATAAGCTGGGATTGCAGTAGGTGTTCTTTCCTGCTGTTTCGAAAGCCTGCGTGGGGGCATGGCATTAGAGGCCCTTAGAAAGGTTGCTTCATTCAATAATATCAGCTTATCTTCCTTTCATGTATACATGTAATCGAATAAGTAGAAACGGTAGCAGGAAAAGCTAAAGAATGTGTAATTGAAGTATTTCTGACCGGTTCGGCTGAAGATAACGAGGAAACCTTGGATCTGCAGCACAAGGGGATGAAGACAAATATTGTTTTTTGACTTACCAAACCGCTGGTAAATATTTACACATGTTGTGTACAGAAACGACTTGGCTTCTTCGAATAAACAAGATAATGAAATTGTTCTCATGGAGTCCGATTTTCCTTTCGATGTCCTCGCTCTGCTTACTTATGCTTTCATGTCCTCTTTTAGACTACGCCCAATGCTTTGTGCCGTCTTGATGCTGGCTTTTTAACCGCTCAATTTGTATTTTCGGAGCAGTGCACACCACCCATGTCCACAGCGGAAAAGCTGTGCCCATGATTGCACTCTTGGGAAATCAGGCAGAAAGCGGATGCAGATTTCACATACTGATTCTTGATGGCAGTAGGCATCTTCACATTAAATCACAAAATTCATTAATCCTTATCCTGACCACCCACATTATTTTTTCCAGTAATCCGTGCCTTAAGGACCTTTATTGTGCAGTAATTCTGCTTTTCCATTTAGTTCTTCAGCTCTGTTGTGCACAGGTTAACTTTAATGAAACAGTTTAAAATCAGGTCTTGGCTATTTTTAGGATCGGCCACTGTTATAAACACAGACATTCTTAAAAGAGAATCAGGCCAAGGACTTCCAATGGCCTTTAGGACTTTTTTGCAAATAAAATCTTTTTGTAACTTCCTGTTGATTGTCATATGTTATCAGTTTGCCACAGTACCTTTAAGATGACCCATGCACAGATATTATAGCCAGACCATTATTCTGTAGACTTATGGAACGGAGTTCTTAATGCCACTGCAGTAAACCAAACTCATTGGAAACAAACACCTTCATCTGAAGCAGCCTTTATCATGACATGACCCCATATCCTTCTGGAAGTGTCCATTTGGATAAGGATAGAGTGGCCAAGGGGGGATGAAAGTAGTCAGGATCGATGCTTAGGGATAGCGTGGAGCTTGAATGGTGCTAAACTGGGATTGGCATGTGTACGCCAAATAAAAAAAATTCCCCAGACCATTAAACCACCACCACATGAAAAGATACACGCTTCTTTGAATCAGCAGAATGGAACCATATATCTATGCGGATTTTACCAAATTCTGAGTTTACCATCAGCAACCTGGAACAAAACTGATGTTTCTCAGACCAGGAGATGGTTTTACATTCTACAGTACAATCATCCATGATTTGAGGATACATCATCCCCACCTTAGCCGTTCTTAGCTTATGGCAGAGGAGCTCCATAGCCTTCCTGTTAGCGATTTAATGAGTCTGATTCTTCTCTAACCTCTTTCATTAACAAGGCGTTTCAGCCCACATAAATAAAGACAACATATTGCATTATGGCAAAGCACTTCATTTTTTAAGAAAGAAAAAAAATTATTTGTAAAATAAGCTTTAATACAGTATTTAAAGGGAAGATTTTTCAAATGGCCCCATGATGAACAACATCTGATAAAGATTTAAAGGTACAGTCTGGATGATCTACTTCAGAACAAATTATTCAACATTGTTAATTTCAAAAGCAACATATTTATAAAATGGTCACAGAGCATATATATGTATAAAAGAAATGGCTCCCCTTGACTGGTACAGGTTCTCCGGAAGAGTAGACCTTTTCAGGGCTTATAGGATAGACTCAAGTACTCTTAAGTTTTAATGTGCAAAGTTATGTTCTTCCATGGGAGATCCAAAAAATACCACACAACATTTTTACAATGTTTCCACACTAATAAGGCAAAGTGACAGTGACATTGGATGCTGATGTTATTGAAACATTGTAAGAACATTATTTGCTGACATCAGATGACGCTCCAATCAAAAATGGCACTACCACCGAGTACAAGTACACTTTTGAAGAATTCAAGACTGCATTAGAGGAATTTACCAATATCCATGTTATGTATGTGACATACTATCACACTGAAGAGGTGAACACAGAGGTGATCATTCTTTCTTTTTTAGAGAAACATCTTTAGCTCCCGCCTATTTAAATCTTTAGACAAAGATAACAGCACTCTTATGAAGAGGATTACCACTGTAGTAGCCTGGAAACTTTCCAAAACCTCTTCTCCTGTTTAGTGCTGGCCATTATTAGAGGATTATGTGCTTTTCAGTCAGCACATAGCTGAGGGGGCCAGTGCATTGTTTAAATTCCCTTAATAATAATGCATTTACCTCCCATTCTCTATGTTGTGCTATGTTGAGGCTCATCGATCCAAGGCATTATGCTCTGAATATACCAGCAGGCCCTCTCCGGCGTAGTTGACCAGAAGGCTGTGGATGTAACACGCAACAGTGGTTAACAGCAGATCAGGCTGGTCTTAGCTGCACTAAGTTCTCTACAAGCATCAGTCAGTAACCTACAGCATCTATTCATCTCAGACTCTGCCCTCTGTTACCTCTTCTACCTCCTACTCATGCTGTACCAGTCAGTAGTTTGCACACACCAAGCCACATACAACGGAGAGTGGCAGCGTCCCAACATACGACCTGGCCATCTGACCTAAACCCTGTAGGGATGGTTTTGGAAGAGTTTTACCAGAAAGTGTAGGAAAAGCAGCCAGTGGGTGCAATGAGCAAATATGCGGGACCTCAGTCAGAACAGCTGAAAAAACATCCCACCCCATGACCACCCCATGAAACTGGCATAGAGGAGACACTAGAGTCAGGCAGTTCCTGAAGCAATCAGTATTAAGGCCCTTCCTCAAGAGCCCAATGGTTGGGTCACTCTGCCAACCCAGGGATTTGAACCGGCAACTTTCTGAGTCCTAACACACAAAGGTCATCCCCAACAAATTATTTTTTTCCTGTTCAATACTTTTTTTGTTCAGTGCATAATTCCATATATGTTATTTTATAATTTTTATGTATTCTTCGTACAAATAAACCTTTCTATGGGTAGGTGTGACCAAACTTTTGACTGGTATTATGTTTATTTGTTTTCCACATAACACCATTAATGTGTATCACTGAGTACTGGAGCTCAAAACATGACAATTTCATTAACGGCAGTGTTGAATACACATGAATCTCTCTGTACAGCTTGTATTGGAAATGGGCCCATTTCACACACTAAGTGCTTGCCTTAATTCAAAAGTCTGAATATCAACTGCAACCTAAGAAAAAGAATGCAACACCAAATACTTTATTAATGTCATTAATGTATTACAAATCTGCAATTTATGTATTTTATCTGCATCTCCAGTGACAGAATTTAGCAAACCCGGACATTAAAGGGACATACTTACCAACAGAGAGCAGACTTGCTGACAACAATGTCAAACACAAACGGAGACAAGCACGCGGCCAGGATCTACACACAGGGCAAAGGACAAATGGGACATTAAAACAAGGCAATGGGACAGAACAGTGGGTGCAGGACATATTCACTAGCTTGCCGGGACTCCTCTGAGCAAAGACAGGCGTCATTTTCATGACAGAGCGGCATCTGCGTGACCTACAATGATTTGGCCCAGAATAAGTACAGCGTATATTTAATCAACTTGCTAAAATAATCTCTGCAAACCCAGTTAGCCACAAGTCAACACTATGGAGGCCTTTGTTTAAGGGTGTAACTGTGGTCTTTTCCCAGCGATGTCGCCATCAAACGTGCAGTGGTGCAGGAAGTTCAGGGGAAGGAGGATCCTGCCATCCACAGAGAAATGAGGGGAGGTGTGCGCCATCTTTGCCAGCATGCTGTGCATGGTCTCATGTTAAAACAATATAAACTGTGTAATATGCTGTGCATAGGAACATAGGAAGACATGTAGAGAGTCGCCTGGCTGCAAACATTTATGACGGACCCAATTACAACCCATCTAAAAAAAAAAAAAAAAAAAAAAAAAAAAAGTGAAATAGTCATAAATTTAGAAGCTGCATGGTATATTAGTGGCTCATGCTGTGGGAAAATCTTACTTTTGTAACTGCGTACGGTTAAGATGATTATGATGTTCACTTCACCATGCAAACCTTACACATGGAACAAGGATGGGATTTGAACCCTGGAGGTGCAAGGCAACAGTGTTAACTTGTCGCTGTTATACCCAAATTAATTCCCTAACCCTTGCTCCAATCCCAGAGTTACATTGGCTGTCCTGCCCAGAGCATGCCTTAAAGTCTCCCAGTCTTCCACATGAGACATATCATGAAGACCCATCGAAGATACATACTGCAGACATGTGATTGAGCAGCACACTTAAATACAATGACAGGTATATAACAGAACACGAGTACAATTTACACTTTCATCCTGCTAACAGCCTTTGATCTCACTGGGGCAGCCTGGTAGCTATAGAAACAGTAACATTAATATTTCAGGACCTCTTAAAAAGCCTAGGCACACTGTGATAAGGCTACTATCAAGCTTCATGACACCTTTCCATTTCAAATATCACTTCATAATTATTAAATATGACAATGATTTAAAGTGAAACAGGTATTTGCTGAGTTTGTGCAAGTAAAAATGTCCACCATAAAAAAGAAAACTAGATGGCACAGAAATAAATCACAAACAAAATTAATATTATAAAAAAATAAAACTGTAGATAAAGCATGCAACACTTCAACGTGTCTCTGTGAGAAAAGGCTTCTTACTGAGAAGCCTGTGCACACCATTATCCAAAGTATAAGCTAACGTGACGCCCCTCACCTTGGCCACGAAGAGCCAGCTCGCACAGTGCTCCAGGGAAAGGCCGCTCTTCAGCTTGACTGTGGTCAGGAGCAGGAAGAAGCCTAGCAGTGCACTGTGGGATACGGCCAGGTGGGAGATCAGTGTGGACCACAAACGGCCAGTTCAACTCAGATAGCACATATAGAGCATGTCATCTACCCTTCGTATGTTCTAACATGGTCTAACAAGCAAAATACTTTAGACAAATATGGTCTGAAATATAGCCAAAATATGCCCTTTCATAAAATCTTGTATAGAGATAAGATCTGGTCTTTTTAATGGGGTGAATGCTCTGGGGCTATCGGTTCCACAGGGGTCAGAAGAACAGGACTGAAAAAGACAATTGTAAACAAGAAACTGGACATAAAAATGGGGCTTAGACATAGGAAACCAAATGGTTGACCGTTTTGCATGAGCAATAATCGAACATTTCATTGAGGTGAGCCTAAAATGTATAAGGTACCCTGGACAGGAACCCAGATTACCAGGAGGACACCCACAAGCTTCCACACATGCAGAAGCCAGTCAGGAAGCTAACCAAAGCTAAAAAGGCCACAATGATGCCCACCATACAAGACGAGCCAAATCCCTGCTTAAAAACATCAGAACCACGAAGCTAAAAATACTACATTGGCAGAGCGCTATAGAGAAAGACAGCCTAAGCTTCCAGGCCTCCAAGTCCATCCAGCTGGCCCTACTTATCCACAGCTAAGAAAGGACTCCCAGCTGGCCCTACTAATCCACTGCTAGGAAAGGACTCCCAGCTGGCCCTACTTATCCACAGCTAGGAAAGGACTCCCAGCTGGCCCTACTTATCCACAACTAGGAAAGGACTCCCAGCTGGCCCTACTTATCCACAGCTAGGAAAGGACTCCCAGCTGGCCCTACTTATCCACAGCTAGGAAAGGACTCAGTGAGCATCAGCTGGCTCTCATTAAACACGGCATTTGTGGGACAAAGGACTGGTCATCCATCACAATGGCGGCACAAAAAATGTCCCCAAGGCCACGCGGCATTGTTTCACCTCCCCCGGCTCACAATTTCCACATACTATGTCCGTTAAGTAAGCAGGCCCCCGCTATCTGTGCTGGCTGAACAGCTTGCAAATGTGTTACAAGTGGATTGTAAGATTCAAGTACTGGAAACAGAAGTAAATAAGGTGGGCAGTCGCACATGAGAAGCGGTATGGCTCCAGCCCCATTACAGGGACTCCTCAAGGACAGGCCTGTTAGAGTGGAAGAGAGGCAGGGGCGGGGCTACGGGTGGGCATGGGGTGGAGCATGACCATCCAAAGGGTCGTCCAGCTGCCCACCTGAAATGGGTCAAATGTAATCGTTCAATAGTGATCTAACAGAATCTCTAAATTATTATATTGGGAGCTTTTATTGTTGGCCCTGCAGTTAGCTAATTTTTCTCATTTTTGCTCCCACCCAGCTCACAGCACAGCTTTACCAGCTAGTCAGAGTCCTTGATTGTTCCGTTTGTCCTTGATCATTTGGTTCAGGTGTGCTGGGAGCTGGAAGAAAGCAAAACTGTGGACTGTCTGGGGGTCTCTGAAGTCTGGGATGAGAAACACTGCTCTGAGGATCGATATATCTGTGGATTTTCAGGGTCGATACTCCGCTAAGACAGCTACATTAGTTTGTTGGGCTAATCGAGTGTGTACACATTTAGCGGAGAGACGAAGCTCCAGAGGAACTGGCCGCACTGATGTAAGTGTCCCAGGAGAGGCGGGCACTGACCTGGCCCAGCAGCCACTGTGGAACCTGTAGGACTGCAGGAAGGGGAACTGGAAGACACCGAAGAGGTCGCCTGACCGAAAAAAGGTGCGTGGTTAGCACAGAAATGCGGCTACGTCCCTCAGCGGCAAAACCAGTGTGCTACTTTAACACCATCAGCCCGCAACTCATTCCGGCTTCTGCTTTACTAAATCGCCAAATAAAAATATGTCCCCAGTAACTGAATAGGTCTTTTAAGGCTGGAGGGGTAATTTCCCAGAAAACGACAACATACCTGTCGGATGGGCGGCGACGGCTAACAGCAGAACGCTGAGAGACACAAAGAAACAATTACAGAAATTACCATTACCATTACCATTAGCGAGCACAGGCAGAGGGCTGCCGAGCTAAACCGTGGTGACTTACTATGGTACAAAGATCACTGTCACATTTCACTTTGGATCCATACACGCGGTATGTCCAGGATTACGCTGGAGTGTGTTTGGCTTTGGATTCAATCTAAAATACTGCCAAACATTGGGAAATCATTCTACAAACATACATAGTCGAAACTGACTGATAAAAAAAAAAAACCATTTTATCTTCCATAAAGATATCTCCCTAACAAATTTGTACAGCTTTGTGGTTAATTTTTAATTACAGCAATGCTGTCTGGCTTGTAGTGGATCCAGATGACTGAATCACTGGAGGGTTTTGCGGGAAATAATTTTAACTGGTATGAATAATTTCACTGTATTTTGCATGACTCCACTAGTCACATCTGACCTTAAAGCTCTGGTATCCATTCTTTACATGTTTGAGTTAGCTCAAGCTTACCTGAAAATGTAGTTGATGCACTGCTGTTCAAGGTCACTGAGGTAAAACATATGCATTAGTAATGTTATGCGTTTTAGATGCATAATTATCCATCCACCCTTATCAAAAAGAATTAAAATTCAGATTTATTGTTATCTGAAGCGGCATGATGTCATACCCAGGGACGGATTACGGACCGGGCCAGCGGGGCCGCTGCCCAGGGGCCCTTGGGGTGCAGGGGGCCCGTGGGGCC
>JAODKM010000001.1:26489332-26499968 GCA_026780845.1 Petrocephalus sullivani
CTCCCCAAGCGAGCTTGATGGGCCGAATGGCCTCCTCTCGTTTGTATAGTTCTTATGTTCTTATGTTCTTATATTTAGCTATAGAGTGTTTTGTAGGATTTTTTGCATTGATTTCCTTTGTTTTATTTTTCATAGGAGCAAGCTGTTGACCCCAAGACTCGCTTGCTAATGTACAAGATGGTGAATGCTGGGATTCTGGAGAACATCAATGGATGCATCAGCACAGGCAAGGAGTCTGTGGTCTTCCATGCTGATGGAGGGAGGTTTGTGTCTGTATCTTTACTCCCGATGGACTTTTTCGTTCATTCGTTTGAGCACAGTTAATCTTCTCTCCCGCTGTCCTTCAAAGCCTGGAGGAGAAAGCCGTCCCAGCGGAATGCGTATTGAAGGTATTCAAGACGACCCTGAATGAATTCAAGAACCGGGACAAATACATCAAGGATGACTATCGCTTCAAGGACCGCTTCAGCAAGCTGAATCCCCGCAAGATCATCCGGATGTGGGCAGAGAAGGAGATGCACAATCTGGCCAGGTCTGACTGGCGGGGGACCCTTCCCCTATGCTTTCTCTTTTCTCTATAGTGCAGAGACAGTTGATACCTGAATGTGGAGAGATTTGTCACAACACATAAACCACGAGTAACAAGGGGAAAATGCTTAAATACAGGCAGTACCTGGGTTAAGGACATCCTACTCACAGTGGACTGCCACCAGGGCTATTATATAAAAAATTTGAGATGATGCAAAGGGTTGCAATAACGACCTTTGTGAAGACATTGATTGAAGTGCCGTGCCATATGTAGTTATAATAGAGAAATATATGAATAAATACCAAAATAATGTCTTTTTTGTTATTCTTAATATTTGCCTACAAATTTGACTTAAAGGCAGACTTAGGGACTGGATCTCATTTGTAACCTGGGTACTGGCTGTTCTCTGTGTTCATCTCCTATTCAGGTCGTAAAAAGATAATCGTAAGAAAGTGAAACCTCTTGCTTAGATTCCTCGGCCAAGTATATCCCTGCTCAAATAAGTGATGGTTTTGTTGTTCATTAGCCTTACTAGTGCAGAACAAAATTAGGCTATGTGACTGGATATGAAAATTTTGATGTCCAGTGGTTCAGTATTTTATATGTTAACATTTTATAAATCTGAGCAAAGTATAATTTATTGCCAGAAACGCATCTATCACATTTTCTGATCTCGTCAATTAGTCCATGACTAAGGAATGGCTGCAGGTCTGAAAAAGCGATGGCATGTATGAATATAAGAGGAATTTGTAGCACGGCTGGAATGACTTGGATGAGAGATGGATAACTGAATGAATCACAATTTGCTCTGTTCCACCAGGATGAGAAAGGCTGGGATCCTCTGCCCGGAGGTGGTCATTCTGAAGAAGCACATACTGGTGATGTCTTTCATTGGTCAGGACCACGTGCCTGCACCAAAGCTGAAAGAGGTGAAGCTGCCTGCTGAGGATATGAAGGGAGCTTACTTCCAGGTGCTGCAGGTAGGTCGTTTCACTCAGGCGACCCTCCGCAGCCCATTGTTCGTACTTCGTTTCTGGGCAGACCTGTCATTCCGGAAGAGGATGCCCCTCTCTACAGTGCCTTCTCCTGGCAGATTAAGCAATTGTCTTTTTTACCCCCATGTTTCTTTCTGTTCTTTAGGTGATGCAGCAGCTGTATCAGGAGTGTAAACTTGTGCATGCTGACCTGAGTGAATACAACATGCTGTGGCATGATGGAAAGGTAAGTGTTCTTTTCATTACAGAATTTCTCTGCCCAGAAATTATACTAATGCTGGTCACTGATCTGGTGATGGTCAGTAACACTATTGCTGGTCACTGATCTGCTGATGGTCAGTAGTGCCAGCGCTGGTCGCTGGCCTGCTGGCGGTCAGTTGCTGGCAGTCGGTAGTGCCGGCGCAGGTCGCTGACTTGCTGGCGGCCGGTAGTGCCGGTCGCTGACTTGCTGGCGGCCGGTAGTGCCGGCACTGGTCGCTGATTTGCTGGCGGTCGGTAGTGCTGGTCGCTGACTTGCTGGCGGTTGGTAGTGCCAGCGCTGGTCGCTGACTTGCTGGCGGCCGGTAGTGCTAATATTAGTACGTTGCCCCTCTGCTCCAGGTATGGCTGATTGATGTCAGCCAGTCTGTGGAGCCCACTCACCCTCATGGGCTGGAGTTCCTGTTCCGAGACTGCAGGAATGTATCTACAGTGAGTATACAGACCTCCTCTCATGTAACTCTTCTTAACACTGCATTATATGTGTTATGTATTATTTGTCAAGTGCAGCACTGAAGCTGGATGATGTTTTGCATTCTGTAATAACTAGAAAAATTAACTAGAACTTTTTCCATTAGGGTACTCTTCTGTGTTAAGGTGCATGTTGGGTGTTTGAGGAGAAATTTGGTTCCTGCAAACCTGGGAAAACTGTATTTCTCTGTATGAATTAACTTAATCCGCAGCTTGCAGAAGCAGATAAACGTATCTGATTTCTTTCTTTAAACTGCTGTACAGTTCTTCCAGAAAGCGGGTGTGGCTGATGCCATGAATGTTTACGATCTCTTCAATGCTGTATCTGGTCTTCAGATACAGGCTGAGACTGAGGCAGAGTTCATAGCTCAGGTAACCGGTTCTGCATTCATCGACTTCCTTTAGGAGTACAGATCTGTGCTCTGTTTTCTGCATACTGCATGATGTTCCGCGTTTCTTTGGTAGATCGAAGCCTTAGAGAAGATGAACGAGGACCACGTGCAGAAGCAAGGGAGAAAGATGGCGGACTCCATGACTGATGGCGGGCCACCGATATTAGACAGTGAAGATGACTAGTGACCGTGACAATGCATTGGGCTTAACAGCAGAGTATGTGTGGGCTTCAGAAACCAGGATCACACCCCTCCTGACCTCAGTAAGGGTACAGCAGAAATGTGGGCTCTTACGGGTCACATCGGGATGATTTAATTTGCAAACAAGACAACAGAAAATGCCCGTTTGGGGTGTTGCGGTTAAGTGTTGCTGTAGTTGGAGTGGAGTGATTTTTGGAGGGTTGCAGTAAATTTGCTTATTATGTAATTGTATCTGAATTACAAAGGGGAGATATAAGCGTTTAGATGTTCATTCTAAGGCACTTTTAAAGATGAGTTGGGGAAGGCTCTTAATTCTGAAAATATGAACAGATAGTGAAAATGACAATGTATTATCTACATTGAATTCAAACAAGTCAAAATCATAATTGGGCAAATAAAAATCGTAAAATCGGTGCAGTGTGATGACTGCTATGCTCTGCTAATTGATTACGCTCTCATGAATGCTATTGATGTGAGATGGCACAGTTTTGTGTTGTCTAGAACTCTGTTAATGCAAGAATAAGTAAGTGCTGATGAACCGCAGACTGTTGGAGATTATTTATGGCTTTTGCAGTCTTGCAACATGTCATTTAAATTTCATTAATTGCTGCAATGATTTAATTAAAAGAAAATATGGGGACTGTACCCTTTGTTGTCTTTGGGAAAGTCTAATGTTAAAGACAATGATTACTGGTACATTTTTTTCAGGTTAAGTGTACAGTTCTTTAAATTCACCATAGTAGGCTATTCTTTCTAAACTTGGTTTCAGGCTTGGTATGCAGAGCCGGCCCAAGGCATAAGCGAACTAAGCGGCCGCTTGAGTGCTTGAAATGTCAAGATATCTTGATTTAGGTGGTGTTGGTGGGGGGTGGGGGCAAATCAAATTCTGCTTAGGGCCCCATAAAGGCTTGGGCCAGCCCTGTGTGTATCAATTTTCATTTTTATTTCTTATGACATGACAGTCCCCATCTTATCTGGGGCCTATATCACGAAGCAGGTTTTCTTCCTTCTTCCTTCCTTTCTTCCTGGATTTGAGGTAGTCTGGAGAAAATGTACGTGATAGTCTGTTTATACTGGGTTTCCTTAAATCTGACAAGTTATACGGCTAAGCAAGAGATCCTACTTCGTAATACAGGACCTTGGAGAGGATCATTAGGGTTATCACTGAACATAATAGATGCACACAGCACCTAGGCTTCAGGCCTCACTGACTGAATATTTTCTTTTTGCATATTTTTAATATTTCTTGTAGCATTTACACAAAATGCCTGTAGTTTAGGGTGTGGGAGGGGCGGCCATCTTTTAAGGTAACAATAAATGTGTGATCTAAGGCTGTAAATGAGTGTAGTTAATTTGAGGAATCAATATTTAACACACCTGACTCACCTGTCTGTTTACATTAGTATACAGACCACTGGGGCTCCCCATTTTTGCTTCAGTTCAGTGAGCTGCTTTCCAACTTAGTTGTTAATTAACATAAAATCGTAATATTGGGTGTCTTGCGCATACATGTCGATGCTCTCCTTAACTGTTAGATTCCACTGGCAAGTCATGTCGGCATGATTTTTGAGATTGTTTCCCTTGTATTTTGTATTTATGTGACCAATACACCTGCCAGTCAGCCACAGACTATTTGTCCCCTTTAGCTACCTCATGTTACTTTGAAAACCATCTAGTTAATGCTGATTGGAACACCTCTCTGGCAATCTCTGTGTTGATAAAAGTGATTTAGGTACTTTAAACTTAAGTTACTAATACATTTTTAAACCAGTCACATTTAAATTTTATTTCCTGACAGATCTTGAACTTGTTATACAACCTTCTATCTCTAGACAGATTAATTTTAAGGATGTAAAACCATGGAACTTCATTGCTGGGATTTCTTGGACCAGAACTATGAGGACAAATATGGGGCATATTAAGATATTTTTTATCAAAACTTCATTACGAATGAAAATCAGCCTAAATACCAAAGGGATATACAATACAATAATCTTTACTTATTTTACATCAAGTATAAATTCTTGTTATTGGATCAGTAAGGGTGGAAAATCTCTCTGACAGTAGATCTATGGGTGTTTCATATCTGATTGCTTGTCATGCACATGCACATGTACACAGTGTGATGTAAATATACAAGGTACAGAAAGTACACTGTACATTAATAGGAATGAACAAGTATTCATCCTTGCGTTGCGTGTAACGTGCAGAAATTTTAAATGGCCCGAAAGCCTCTAAACCACAGGCTAAAGTTTTTATAATACTACGCCGACAGCTCACGCAGGGGATAAACACGACGTAGGACGTCCTCTGGTCACATGACACCGTGTCACATGACGGTGTCACGTGACGCAGCCCTTCCTCAAGCGACAGTGACCCGTTGAAAGGCCGGACAATATGAGCGAGGAGCATTACCTGGAGCTGTGCGAAACCCCGGTGCAGTTTGAAAACGCGTCTGCCGTCAACAACGTATTTTTCGATGAGGCGAACAAGCAGGTATGTCGTGTGTGCATAAAGGAATCTGGGATATCTTTATTTTGTATTTGTATTGCTGTTGGTGCATCTATGACAGACTGCATACAGTAACATAAAGTGGGTTTGTTTTTTTCTTTTGTTACACGGTGTATATATGAATAAGATTAATTTATTTTAGCGTGTCTGAGTCTTGACAAGTGTCAAACTAACGAAGACCGCTAGCTAGCTAGCATGTTCTGTGCAGCTGACTGCCTCCCAGCATACTTCTGTCATTATGTCAGCTAGTTAGCCATTAGCTGTCTGCTTCGTTTTGTTTTAGGGGTTAAATATTGACGGTTTTCCTGAATGTAAATGTAAATATAAGCAAAGAAACTCGCGTCTGCGCTCCAAACGTGTCCATGCATTGGCCATGGGTACATTTTACTGAATCGTCTGCAGCTTTAAAATCAGGAGTGGCAATATTTGACCAAATGACATCTATAATTTTAAACTCTTTTTCTGAAGGTGTTTGCGGTCCGGTCGGGTGGTGCTACTGGTGTTGTGGTTAAAGGACCCGACGATAAAAACACAATTGCATTCCGGTATGTATGTGTTTGCATGCATGCATGCATGCATGTATGTATGTATGTTTGCTTAAATGTAAGTCAGTACAGACTGTTTAGGGACCGTCTAACAAATATTTAAAAAAACGATATTTTTTTCTATCCAGAATGGATGACAAAGGAGAGGTGAAGTGCATTAAGTTTTCTCTTGAAAACAAGATTTTGGCTGTTCAAAGAACCTCCAAGTCTGTGGTGAGAATAAGCTGATTGTTGTCTTTGTATGTTGGAAATATTCTTGTAATTATTATTATGTTATCATATTATTATGTGGTACAAAGGGTAAAAGTTTTTTATTGCTTACTGTGATTACCTCAGGACTTCATGAATTTCATACCAGATTTTCCACACTTGGAATTCTCCCAAGAATGCAAGGTATGCTTTTCCATGCATGTTTGTTATACATTCCATGCATGTCTGTTATTGTTGAGTTTACTGTCGTTCTCTCAAACTACAGACAAAGAATTCCTCTCTGCTCGGATTCTGCTGGACCAACTGGAATGAAATAGTTTTCATCACCGACCAAGGGATTGAGTTTTACCAGGTAGAATATATTAAGATGGCATGGTTTTTTTTTAATGGGCAGCTCAGGAGAATGATGGAGGATTACATTAGTCTGCACCAGGTTGTAGATCTCTAGTCTGGATGTTATGAGAGATGTAACTGGAGATTCCAGAGAGAGGCGAGCTGCTGTCATGTAAATGTGAACTTTGGTTCTGTGAGTCTTTAAAACTGCTTATAAAATGGATCATAGAGTAGTGATACGTTATTGATCCCCGTGGGAGATTCATCTTTCACATATCCCTTTATATCCCCCATGAGACATACATACAGGGGCTGGAAAATGAAACTGAAACCACAATGATTTATTAGTATGGTGTATGGCCTTGTTTCGCAGCCAGTACAGCATCAGTTCACTGCCGCACCATCATTAGCCAGAGGGGTTCTGAGCCGTTCTTCTTGCAGAACAGGATGTGAACGTGCATGGTTCACATTGTCCACAGCCCAAGATTTGCATTTCTGGCACCACTGAAACCAACATTTGGCACTGGCACGAGTGACCAAAGGTTTGACTATAGCAGACCATGAATATTGACCCTGTGGAGGTACAGACGAACGGTTATGGTGGAAACAGGAAGGTCGTGGTGCTCATGTAATTCTGCAGTTGGGCAGCTGTGGTTTTATTTATTTTTTGGGATAAAACCTGGGATACTGCCCGGACATCCCTTTCAGACAGCTTCCTCTTGCATCCATAGTTACTTCTGTTGGATGGGGTCCATCCTTTGTGGCGGTAAGCCATTGAAACCAACAGTTTGTCCTGTTTTGAACTCTGAAATGTCTCCCATTATATTGTGTGGGTTGCAATATTTTATGTACAGCTGTGCCATTGCTCTGATGATTCAGCCTTCACACTCTGCTCTTACTGATGGAATGTGCAAACAGTCAAGAATTGCCATCAGGCCACAGATATATAGGCATAAGGCGTCAAACACTATGTTTTCAGTTTCATTGTCCAACCCATGTAGGTCAGAGCAAGCTTTAGGGTCGCATTGCAGTACCCAAGAAATAATTGAGATTAAAGGCCTTGGTTGAGGGTCCAATGACCACACCAGACAGCCAGTTTTGGTATTTAAACTGGCAATATTCTGATTACTCGCGCAGAGTCCTAAACTAGTGAGCCACAGGTCACCTTTGGATGCCTAGAGAGAAGTTTCTGATACTAAGTTAAGAAATCAGTAAATAGCTTAATAGATGCCTAAAAACCAAATGAATGAAAGGTGATGGTCCAGTGTTGCATCGCTAAGACGATAAGTATGTCTCCCATGAGGTGTTTCCCGACAAGCGCAGTCTGAAGCTCCTGAAGAGCCAGAGCATCAATGTGAACTGGTACATGTACTGCCCCGAGACCTCAGTCATCCTGCTGTCCACCACCGTACAGGGCAACGTACTGCAGCCATTTGCCTTCAAGGTGGGTGGGGCCACACCACGGGGAATGTTCTAGTTCGGGGCTCTTCAAATCTGGGCCTCGATTCCAAATCCAGGCCTTGCTTTAGTTCTTCCAGGTAGTTTGTTTAATAATTACTGATTCTGTTTGGCTGGAGGCTTCACACCTGGCTGAGAGGTAAAGGAAAGCTGGAAAATCAGCAGGGCTCAGCCCTTGAGGACCGTGATTTGAATAGCCCTGTTCTGGTTCATTGTGGTTGGGTTCTCAGCTGTGACCCACAATGCTGATTTCAGTGTCATCAAGCCTGCTTAGAAGCTTAGTGTGACGGCTTGATAAGTGGTAGAAGTTTGTTAGTTAAATAATGTTTCTATTTTGCATTCTTAATTTTTCATTTTGCGTTTGCACTCTTAAATGTAATGGTAAAAATGATCCTTTGATAATAGGTGCAGGTTGGGAAGCTAATTGATTTTGCCGTTTGGCCTCTAGCTACCTCATTTTACTTTGAACACTGTCTATAAAAGTGTGGATTTGCACACCTCTCTGGCATTCAGCTTTGCAGCTGTTTGTGTCTGTTGGCATGGTACTATTTTTCTTCTTTTTTTTTTCCGCCATCCAGAGCGCGACTATGTCCAAAATGTCCAAATTTGAGATTGAGCTGCCTGCCGTCCCCAAGCCTGCCAAGCTCAGCCTGTCAGAGCGAGACATCGCCGTGGCGACCATGTGAGTGACAGACTTGTGATCGCTATGCCGTGTTTTTAGGGCTTTTTACTTCTGTGTGTACGGCATGATAGTATGTTTGTTTGTTGTGCACGCTGGCACTTGTGCCAAACAATTTACCTGACTGACTTTTTGACGTATATGTCGCTTAAGGACAGGGATACGTTCTGAGAAATGCATAACTTCTTTGTTCTGCAGTCTTCCTGGTATCCTTACACAAACCCCGATGGTATAGCCTACTATACACCTAGGCTAGTTGGTATAGCTTAAATAATGGCAAAGAGTACAGTATAATAATTGCGTAAACCAGTAACATAATGCTTGATTTTAATAAACTATGAACTTCCATACTGTACGTAATTGTATGTTCTATACCTTCATACAATTGACAGTGCAATAGGTTGTATTTTCTTTTTCACACCGTAATGCGTTATGCTGTGACATTACGATGGCTAAGACGTCACTAGGCGTTAGGAATTTTTAAGCCATTATGGGACTGCCGTTGTGCATGCAGTGTGTTGTTCACCAAAATGTCTTTCCGAGGAACGTGACTGTATCATAGGTTTATTATCTATTTTGTGGCTTTTCTTTTGTTTATGCTTTGTTAAAATGATAAGTTAGTGATTTAGAGAGAGGCAGAGGTAAGGGGCATGTGCTGAGACAGCACATCACTGCACACAACCTGAATCGATTATGCCATCTTGGATTTTTCCTTTATGCTTGTAGATATGGCCAGCTGTACGTAATGTATTTGAAGCATCATTCTAGAACTGCCAATAGTCCTGGTGCCGAAGTGGTCCTCTATCATCTCCCAAGGTTTGGCCTGTTGTAACACTGATTTGTTTGAGTTCAGTGCTTCTGCAAGGGAGAAGGTGCTGAAGAGTGTCTGTCTGTCTATTTAGGGAAGGCCCCTGTAAGAAGACCCACACTCTGAAGCTAAACACAACTGGGAAGTTTGCCCTGAATGTGGTGGACAACTTAGTGGTTGTGCATCACCAAAGCACTCAGGTGAGCGGGTCATGTGACTATGGATGGCTGTAAGTTGAAAATCTTGAAAATCTTTTTTAATTTTGTACATTGCATGCACACAATATTTTCTGTGACTGAGTGATTTTCTTTTCTAGACGTCCTTCATTTTTGATATTAAAATGAAAGATCCGGACGCCACTCTGAACGTCCATCAGCCCGTTCTTCCTCCTCGATCCATCCATCCCTACAAAATCCCTCTGAGTGGTACATCTCACCAGGACGCTGCTTTCAACACAGTGAAATACAGTGTAACCCTGTGACTGTGGTTTATTTTCATTCTGTCCTCTTCCTCTAGGTCCAGTTGCTGTGGCCACCCAGAACCCAGTGTCCTGTGAACTTTGTATCCTTTCTTTATGAAAATGTGGTAAATATGAAAAATTTGCTGCTCCATGCCTGTGCTTGGAAGGTTGCTAGTTCAAATCCCTTGATTGGCAGGGTAGTTGCATCCTATGAGCGAGTCCCTTAACCCCAATAATGTTTTATTGAAGCTGTATAAATGGCAAATGGCATCAGTTCATTTTTATTATGGCTTAGGTATCCACAAAGTAAAGTAATGTATGATTAATATTATTATGTAACTGTAATAATTAGCACATTTGTTTGCTGTTAGGACTGTGGCATGTTTTTAGTCTTCATAATTGGTATTCATCATTAATGCAGGAGTTACAGTATTAATGCAGGAGTTACAGTATTGTACCTGTAATAAACCGGGAGTTTTTGCATCACTGTTTTTATTTTCCTGAAATTTCTTCCAAGGCTCCAAAATTATTTTTGTTTATTTAAAAAAGGAAAATAATGTGAGGTTGGTTGTTCCCATGTTCACCTTGACTTTCAGACTCTTCAACTTGGAGTGTCTTTCAGCCAGACATCATCATAAGTGCCAGTGAAGGTAATATCCTGAAATATTATGGGGAAAAAGCAGTCATTCATCATCTGACACTTTTCAGTAAATCCACATTTGCTCTGTTTGTTTGTTTGTTTGTTTGTTTGTTTGTTTGTTTGTTTGTTCGTCTGTCTTGGGGTTT
>JAODKM010000001.1:26516862-26530759 GCA_026780845.1 Petrocephalus sullivani
TTAGATAATTGCATTAATGAGAAATTGAACAGGTGTTCCTAATAATCCTTTAGGTGAGTGTATATATATATATATATTTAACCTAGAAGTACATTTCTAATGAGCAAGATTTAGACAGCAAAACATGCAATTCAGTCAGTATTACAAATAGAAACTGGAACGTTTTAATGAATTTTAACAGTAGTTTCATAGCAAACGTGTGACTAGACATTAAACATGTGAAATACTGTTTATGTCACATAACATTTTACTGTGTCATCAGGTTATGACAGTTGCCATAAGCAGTCCTAACCTGTTATGACATGTTTATAATAATGAAAGCATCGTAAAAGGAGCCTTTAAATGGCTTAACAACTGCACCAGATCTCTTTTAAACAACAAACAATTAACAGTAACACCAATCGTTAATACTTCTCCAAAAGCAAGAGAACATTTCGGAACAAAGATGAAGTGTAAAACAAAATTCACAGTGTTTATCAGGTTATAATATTCAAGTTTAAGGTCAAAAGAAAAGACTTGCAGTATTCTACTTCCAAAATGGAAAATAAAAACGAGTAATTCTATTTGCGTAATGCTATATGAGGTCTATGCAGAAGAATATCCTTTTATTCAACTCTTAAAAGGAATCTATTACAAGTAATACAAGAATATTACCAAACTCAATGTCCATCAGTCCATCCATTCATGATTCTTCTAGACCATTCATCTAGCTGGTTATGGAGGGTGCATGAAGACCAACCAACCCCATAGCTACTAAGTTACTCTTGGTGAGTTGCAAAGTAAGGGCAGGCCAGTCTCCCTGTGTACATTTAGATAAACGTTCACTGTTTGTAGAACACATAGTATAAAGACAGAAGTCGATTGAAGAAAGCAATGTCACCAATCTTCAATGAGATGAAAATGCCACATTTTCTGCAGAAGAAGTATCTGGGGACAATTATAAGGAAAGTTATGGAGGAAAATGAAAAGATCAGGCTAAATGTGAAGAGAACAGAGTTTATGACCACAGGAATTGCAGCTGTGTTTAGCATTTCTGGTGAAAGCCTACAGGTAACGGATGACTTCTGGCTGCTTGGAACAAACGATCCTCAACAGCAATGATAAAAATCCAAGAGAAAAAACTTCAAAAGTACTGAAGTATCTCTAAGAACAAAGATTAGAATTGTCCAGAATAGACTGTTGATGGATGTGAAAGTTGGACAATGAAGAAGCTAGACGGCCTTTGAACTGTGGTTTGGGCGAAGACTTCTAAGAAGACGTCTTGCACCACAAGGAAAGCAAACAAATGATTCTTCATAAAACTTTCACTTGAAAAGACCCATTGCGTTTTGACGTTTAAAATCTTATGAATGGTAAAACTGGTTTAAAAAATGTAGCTGACCTCTCAAATCAACAACTTGCTACCTGAAGTTTCAGCTCTGGTCTTCTTAGTAAAATTGACAAATGCTCTCACACATTCTTAAACTGTCCTCACTCCGTGAAAATACATTTTACAGAGACAGGCTGGAAGTATAAAAAAGGTCATTAGCTTTAAAACACATTTCATTATATTGAAATGGCATTTTCATGCTTTACCTAGATTAAAAAAGCAAAGTAACATAAACACAATTGAACATCAATTATTAAAGGCTAATTTCAAATTCAACCTTTGGGAAAAATAAATTATTATAAGCACTTCGAGACTGAGTGCCTTTTCCATTACAAATATTGTGCTACTGCATTCTTAGATTTGCTACCCTATCCTCATTTGAAATGAACATTGATTGACACTCAATCCTAAATATTAAATTATATCTATGTAAAGGAGTTCAACAAGGAATAGCTAAATCACATTGAAAAACAAGAAGATGGAAACAGTTGATTAAGCGTTTTGAATAAAGTTAAATCCCAATAATATGACAGACCTTAGTATCCCAAAGCATAGATAATTTTGGCATTGAAATAAAAAATATAAACGTACCATCATGGCAGTTGATACAAAAAGCATGAATTAAAACCATATTAAAGCGTAAATGTTTGGCTGGATATCAATACATTCTGACATAAATACCATATGACACAAATAGCATTCTTTATATTACACATCCTGGTATCCAACAAGGATGACAACAATGTCTTCTTTACTGCTCATCACTGTGTATGTGCCCTCAAGGCCAAAACTGTGAAACTATAACTCTAAGTCTAAGCTATATTTGTCCATATGTGCATTACAGATGCGTTTGTTCTTTCTTCCATTGATCCACATCCTTCTAATTCACATTTTTTGAAAAGAAAAAAAAAACAGGAGAAATCAGGATAGTTTCTTTCTGACAAAGTTTTTAAAGGGCCAATAGAATCATCAACATTAAAATAACTGTTTTGTACTGGACGAAAGCTGGATTTATACATGACAATCTCAGATCCTTGTGCGAAATTTTTGCACTAAGCGTCTTAAAGATAAAAGGTGTCAATAGCTTGAAATGTACTCTTGGCCCTGACACCTAGCCTCAGGGCTCCTCGGGTAACCATTGAAGAAGAGGTTTCAAGATGCAACAACTAAGAGCTAAATAACGGAAGTGTCATTTAAAGGTCAGAGTACTGCATTTCGGTTGTTTCTCCTCAACAGACAGTCACTGGAGCCTTCAAAGCAGACTTCTATGACATTAAACAAAGACAAACACAAATGAAAGCAACCTATATCATTTCCAAAACACTTTCTGCTACACAAGCTGGAATCCCAAGAGTGTGGGGAAAAAATGGAATCTTTCCTGAAATGTTCATTCCTCTCAACTCCACTAGTGGACCTCAGCCTGTACAGCAGTTGTCAAGCCCAAGTATTCAAAGTTCTCTGTAGCTGGCAGGTAGTGCCCATTAAGTTGAGATTTATCCATGGGGGAGAAGTTCTGTTGATAGTCTGGGTTGTCCAGGCTAGTCTGATAGTCACCGAGACGGGGTCGGGTGAAGGTGGCCCGGGGGAGGGTGGGTTGTGCGGTGTTCAGGTACTCAGGTCCCTCAGATATGCTGTTGAAGGATTTAAGATACTCAGCTTCTGTCTCCTCAACGTCTCCCCCAAGAGGAGAGGACAGACTGAGGCAGGGAGGCCCGGGATCTTGGTAGTTCGGATTCATGACGTCTGATAAAGCAGTTTCACTCTGGTTCACATATTCTAGAAGACAAACACTCAGGCTCAATGGTAACATCTTAATAAATTACTTAAAAAAGTAAAGATCATTAGAGATCAGCTCCCTTTGCTTGGGAAAACTCATCAATTTGCTACATTTAGGATTTCATTTATAAAGTTATAAGTATTTACCTGGAATAGGTTGCAAGTCCTTCTCAAAGGATCCATCTGTGGGGTCTGTGATGTAACGGAGGATGAAATTTGGATATCCATTCTATGAAAGAACAATAACAGAGGACAGAATATTTGCAAATTAATGTTTCCTTCTGCAGAAAAAAACTAAATGCAAGTCTTCCAAAAATAAAGATTTCAACTGCATTAAAATTACTCATTGGTCATTGTGAGAGACTTGTATATATCCAAAAACACCTAAACAAGGTGTGAAGGCGTAAAGTGTCTAGAAGCCATACAAGAAATTAGTAAAATATAGTTTACATGTTCTTCCTGTACTGCATGGGTTACTTCAGCTTCCTTCTACAGTACAGAAATATGCATTTAGGTGAACTAGTATCTTTAAATTATTCCTAGTGTGTGATTTTCTATGTGTGTGATCTGTGCTGTCTCGGAGAGGCCCCAGAAAACTCCTGCGAACCTGCAGTGGGTAAACAGTTACAAGATGTATGGATGAAAAATAGCTGGCAATACCATGAAGCTGAGATTGGTAAACATAAATCACTGAGACCACTGAGATATAAAAAATGTTTCTTGTTATCAAATAAGCAATTTTTATTCACTCCAGTTTGCCTATATGACATATACAGTATATGAAATCTCAACAATCTAACCATGAGAAAATTGTTACACTTCTCTAGCAGAGGGCTTAGATGACAGGGATGAGAGCAAGTCACTCCTTGGCAAATCCAAGTCGTCTCGAGTTAAAACATTGCAAGTCCAAGTCAAGTCCCAAGTCATGTGCCCTAAGTCCAAGTCGAGTCCAAGTCTTTCCATCATTTTTGCGGTTGAGTCACAAGTCATAAAATTTGTGACTCAAGTCCAAATTCAGTTGTGAGTCATGTAAATTTAATCCTCATCTAGGTCAGTTATTTTTCCTTATACTGATTAAAACTCGCTTCAGCAAAACCCAGCCACAGTAGGATAAGTCTTTCATAGGCAGAGATAGATTGAAAAGAGTGTCTCCACACTGTTATGATTGTCCGCACACAGTTTTTATGTTCAGTAAGAGATGTATCGTTCCAATTATCTCAGGAGACCTTGCAATCAGCCAAATGAAAATGCAAACAGCAGAGAATTAATATACACTGAAACTGTAAAATGAATGCCATGGTATCCACAGGAGGGACTATAACTTCAAGTCTTCTTGAGTCATAGGGTCCAAATCGAGTCCAAGTCTCAAGTCACCTGCCCTCACGTCCAAGTCGAGTCCAAGTCTTTCTGTAAGTTTTGTCAAGTCAAGTCACAAGTCATCAAAGTTGAGCTCTGAGTCAGTGACTCGTGTCCCCACCTCTGTTAGACAGATCTAAAAAAAAATCTGGTCTTGAAATCTCACTTATTGAGATATTCTGATCCCTGATCCATTTATCAGTCTCAAGCTGATTACTTCCCATTGACTGATATACAAAATTTCAAAACCTGTACAAATGCTGTTTTATCTATTAATTTCCATTTTTTTATTTTGGATAAACCCTTCAGACAATAAAAATCCTTTGGCTCTCTCCCAAGAAGCATAATACTTTGTGTATGTTACCATGGAGTTCAGAAGATGTGGCTGGGTGTGGGGGGTGTTGGGCCCACTGAAGAAACCGCGGTATGGGACAAGGTACTCGTCGGCATCCACCACGTCCTCCATGTCTTCACCACTGATGAGCGTGCGGTAGAATTTTGTGTCGGTGGGTGTTGGAAGGTTCATGCACTCATCCCCCTGCGGCAAAATCACGGTGCATAAAAAGGAAAAATAGCTTTGAATTAACATGCCAACTCCTTATTTAATGTCAGACTTGGCGCCACAAAGGGGCAGGGGGGGTGCGGGTTCAGACCCCGCTTAATGAAAATCTTGGGCTAGGACATCAGACTTATGCTGGCGCCAATACTGCATAATGTGAAAATGAGTTTGCACATTCGACACCTATTATTATACGACTATTTAAGAAGATTTACAGTTCTGGTTGCCTATGGATTTGTTCATTTAATGTTAATATAATAAACACAAAATATACTATACTGATCTCGGGGAAATTCTTTAAAATGTCTATTATGAATAATTTACAACCATAGTACAGACATTAGTGGGGCTGAAAGTAAGTAAACCTTCTTTGAAGAAAGTTAATTCTGTACTTATTTAAAATCTGAATAACATAATTAAATTATTATTACAATGAATAATAAATTGAATTAACTTCTAATAAACTGTCAAACGTGATTGGCTGAGCAGTTATGTGTTCTTTTCCCTCACTTAATAATTACTACGTGTAATTGTTTAACTTCCAATAAACAAACCTGACTGGTTGAGCTGTTATTTATATGTTATTTTACCTACATCAAAAATTATGATGTGTAATGTTTTAACTTCCAATAAACCATCAAACCTGATTGATTAACTTGTTATATGTTATTTTACTTTATTCAATAATTACAATGTGTAATTGATTACCTCCCAATAAACAATCAAACTTGATTGGTCGAGCTGTTATGTATGTGTCCTTTTACCTGAATCACAAGGTATCGCTGTGGATCACGGGCCATCTTAGAGAACTCAGCCACAAGCTCTCGGAAACGAGGTCTGCTCTCTGCGTCGATCATCCAGCCTGGTGGGAGCCCAGTGAGAAAAAATGGCAGTAAATCACAATTCACAGTAATGCACCATGGATCATGCTGTGCAGTAAATCATGCCTCACAGGAATGCATCATGGACCCTATTATACAGTACATCCAGTCTCATGGGAATGCATCATGTGGAATATTACTGAGTCAGTCAGGCCTCAGGGGAATACTGGGCCTCTCTGACTTGACGTCTTGCAGTTCATCAAAGGAACCTGACACTGTTTATGGTACATAACATTTATCTAGGAAATCTGATCGTGAGAATGCTTTCGGGGTTAGACTAAGAGATACTCACACAAGGCATTAAATAGTGTCTTTAGATTATGCTATAAAAACTGAAAATTAAGTAACATATAATGAAAATAGCCCAGTGTCAATATTTTAATTTTACAACTCCTGGTTTATATACGCATGTGACTAAATTTTCAAATGAGCTAACAGGTTTAGCGAAAGTAAAAAAAAAAAAAAGTTGCCTCCCTGTCAACAAAAACAAATAAACTATGCTGATATTACTACAGAATCTATGGAATTATGGGCAATAAGCCAACTTCATACAGGAAGAAAAATTACATTTAATTTAATGTACGAGCAGCAATATATATAGGTTTGTTGTTTTGTCGAATTTCTGTGTCACAATTAACTGACTTTCTGTGAGACATTAAGCACATTCAATGAAACAAAAAATCTTTGTTCAAAACATACAAGAAACGAGCTTACTTGTCTGTTCTGTAATTTTTTTTTTTCTCAAAAATTACAATGAGATGACTGCTACTGGTCCTTAAAAGAGCATTTGTGAAATAGCTGAGCGCAAACACATGCTAATTTTACTGGCTTTATATTGATGAGGCTGCAGTGTCTCGGGTAGGTCGTTGCGCTGTATAACGTAAAAGGACCGGCCGACTCACATTTAACCATGATCATATAGACATCGATGGTGCAGATGGGCGGCTGGGGCAGACGTTCGCCCTTCTCCAGGACCCCCGCAATCTCGCTGGCTGGGATACCGTCATATGGCTTTGACCCAAAGGTCATGAGCTCCCACACTGTCACGCCTACCAAGCAGAAGCAGAAGCAGCCATAGAGCCATTGCCTCAGGAGTGAGGATGTCTCCGGCCGTCACAATAATTGCAGTATGTGTGATGAAAATAAGCATAAATGTAAAGTCTGCCCCAGGGCAGAAGTCAAAATCCCAGAGCTGTCCTGACAGGAGTACAGCATAGGAACTTGCCCAGATGGTTTTATATGGTAATTGTGCAAGGTTCAGGCTGGGGGGGGGGGGCTTTTCAAGTGAATTTCCCACAAAAAAATTGCACAGCGACCCATAAGCTCATTTTGTTGTCCTTTAAAAATTCAACTGACTGTAGCTATGAGATTAATGGTACATTTAAGTACAGCCCTGTTTCTAGAAAGGTTGGGACGCTGTGTAGAATGCAAATAAAAACTGAATGCAATCCTTTGCAAATCATATAAATCAACATTTAATTGAAAATAGAACAAAGCCGACATCAAATATTGAAAATGAGAAATTTTATTTTATGACAAATAAATGCTCAATTTGAATTTCATGCCAGCAACATGTTTAAAAATTTTGGACAGGGGCAACGAAAGACAGGAGTGGGCAAATATTGCAACAATTTAGGAATAATGTTTCTCAGTGTAGTAGGAAGGAATTTGGGAATTTCGTCATCTATGGTGCATAAAAGAGACATGATTCTATAGTAGAAATCTTTGCATCAGCTCAGGACACTTCCAAAAACCACTGTCTGTGAACAAAAGTTGTCGCTACATCCACAAGTCTAAACATCCTCCAGAAACACCGCTGACTTCTCTGGACCGGAGCTCATTTAAGATGGACTGAAGCAAAAAGGAAAACTGTCCTGTGGTCTGAGAAACCAAAATTTATTTTGCACCATTAATGCTAAACGATATATACAGGTTATGGAGCTGCTATCCAAACAGTGTCTTTTTCAGAGAAGGCCTTACATATTTTTTGCAAGACAGTGACAAACTGCATTCTGTCTGTATTACAACAGCATGGCTCTGTCACCCACTGAAAACATTTAGTGCATCATGAAAAATATGATGAAGGAGAACCTGAAACTGCTGAGAAGTGAAATCCTATATCAGACAAGAATGGAACATTTCACTTTGAAAATTCCTGCAACTGGTCTCAGTTCCCAAATGTTTATAGAGTGTTATTAAAAGCAGAAGTGATGCAACACAGTGGTAAACATGCCCCTGTCCCAACTTTTTTGAAATGTGTCACTAGCATCAAATTCAAATTGAGCATATATTTGTAATAAAACAATAAAAATTCAGTTTCAACATCCGATATGTTGTCTTTGCTCTACATTCAATTAAATATGGCTCATTTGATTTGTAAATCACTGCACTCTGTCGTTATTTAGATTTTACCCAGTGTCCCAACTTTCTGGAAGCAGGGTTGCATTTCTGGTCTAAGGAGTCTGTCTCCACCTTCAGAGAAACACAAAGCTGGGAGCCACAAAGCTATATGAGCTACATGAGCATGTGCTGACCTCTCAGATGATGCTTTTTACTGGGGAGCAGCCAATCCATCATATATCATACATACAGGAATAATAAACCCATCTCAAAACCTTTCTGGGAGTACTGACTGTTTATGCGAAGAATAGAGCTCCTGTCTGTGGGTGGACCCTGCCAAATTTGTTCATACTTGACAGACAATAGGGAACTCTTGGGTTTTGAAGGAAATCATCTCAGGCTGATTACTGCTCTGAGCCCAGGAAGCAGCCTCAGAACAAAAGGGACCTACAGTGTTATACAGGCTTTGAATTTTGAATCTTATTAGCCTTTATTTGTAGGTTAAATATATGCAACTAATACAACTAAGTAAATTGTCAAACACATGGTTTCTTAGTGTCACTTGGTGTTTTTATCGGTTGTCTGTTGACCTCACCTGCTCCTTGTTGCCCCTAGTTCTTTACAGCCCACGCCTGCCCCTTGTTAGTCCCAGTTATCTGTGTATTTAAGTGCCCACCTTTGTTCATTTCCTCAGTCAGTCATTTTAGTTGTTACTGTGTTTGTTTTGTGGTTATTTTCCAGTCTTACACCCTGTTTTTGCTCTGCTCCCTAGTTGTGTTACTTTTAGTTAGTTATTTTGTTCTTGTCCTTTATTTTCTGGTTTCCCCTCTTTGTGTTCTGTTTTAATAAACCCTGATTTGTTGGAGCTCCTCTGTGGATCATTCCTCTCTTCCCTACTCCATCATTCCCCACTGTAACACAGGTTTGTAATAGTGAATTATTACTGGAGCTATATCTAGCATCAGCAATGCCGTGTGGCCAAGTATGGAGAATTGTTTACATTTTTGTTCTGGTCATAAAAACTGCCGTCAGTTGCGTGCACTCTGCACAGATTTTTCTTGAAAAAGTAGATTTACATCAGAATTTGGTTTTTTTATGGGATTTCGAACTATGTTACAGAGCTTGATCAATCACATTACACCTACCAAAATAATGCTTGCATTTGGAAGATGTCTGTATGCAGTACTTACCATAACTCCATACATCACTCTGGTGAGTGTAGGTCCTGTGCAGAATAGACTCCAAGGCCATCCACTTGATTGGTACCTAATGACAAAGGCTCTTAAAGTTAAGATCTCATGCTTATTGACTTTAATCATGTCAATAATCATGTTATTAAAGTTTTAGCTTTCTGACCAGCTGTTTTGTTGAATATTATCTGTAACAGTAATATACAATATACAGCTCATTTCCAGAACTATACAAACGAATAAGAACAATCGACGTCTGTGTCTGTGATTGGAAGGTTGTTGGTTCAAATCCTGTAGCCGATGTCACTTTTGGGCCCCAGAGCAAGGCCCATAATCCCAGTTGCTCCAGGGACTGGTTACTTTCTGATCCACATTTGTAAGTCGCTTCTACAAAACTGTCTATTAAAAAAAATTAATCTGATGCTACAAATAAGGAAATCTCACCTTCCCACCGTCGGCATGGTACTCCTTCTCATCGGCATTGAGTAGCTTGGCCAGGCCAAAGTCAGTGATCTTGACATGCTGGGGGGTCTTCACCAAGACGTTCCTGGCTGCCAGGTCACGATGGACCAGGTGACGCTCCTCCAGGTAAGACATGCCCTAAGAACAAGATTCAGGTTTTCAAACATCATTTGTGAAATGGGTCGTTCTGAAGAGCTCGGTGAAGTGTGTGAGGCACTGTCATTGGATGTCATCTTTGCAGTAAGTCAGCTCGTGAAATTTCTTTTCTGCTAGATATTCCAGTCAACTGTAATTGGTATTATTGCAAAGTGGGAGTGTTTAGGAACAACAGAAACTCAGCAATGAAGTGGCAGATCACTAAGTAACAGAGCAGGGTCGCCGAATGCTGAGATGCATAGTGCATAACAATCGGCAATGATCTTGACTCAGTAACTGCAGAGTTCCAAACTTCTTCTGGCATTAAGCCCAGCACAAAAACTGTGTGCTGGGAGCTTTACGGAATGGGTTTCCATGGCTGGGGTATATTTTAGAAAATTAACCTTATTTAAAAAGAATAAATAAAGAATGAATGAATGAATCCTTTTTCTTAACATGCTTAAGTCCTTCTAAAGCCATGAGATTCGTTCCAACAGAGAGCACAGAGCAGAGGTGAGGACATGCAGGGAGGTCTGCTAGACACACTCTGCCAAAGACCGCCTCAGCGCAGTGTCCGGGGTCAGGCCTCACCTTGGCGATTTGCACACACCAGTTGAGCAGGTACTGGGAGCCCACGTTGTCCTTGTTCTCCTTGATGTAATCCAGCAGACAGCCATAGGGCATCAGCTGTGTGATGAGCTGCACGGTGGAGGTCAGGCAGATGCCCAGCAGGCGACAGACGTAGGGGCTGTCCACGCTGGCCATCACGTAGGCCTCCTGGAGCAGGGCATGATGGGAACACGGCGATGTATCAAACAGGAGTTAATCTAACAATAGCAATGGAAGACTTTCCCATTTGTACATTTTAAGCAATTCTAAGCAATTGTAATTTAAGCAATTGTACCCCTCCTGAGATAGCACCCTGGTACAGTCTTTCAGTAAGACAATGCCTGTCCAAACATGGCACGTGTCTATGGACTGCCTGCATCATGTTTATGTCCTCCCGTGGTCAGCCAGGTCCCCTGATCTTTCCCCCATCAAACACGATGTCAACTCAACTCAGACCAAGTGCCTGAGGCCTATTCCGGGAAACACAGGGGGCAAGGCAGGGGACACCCTGAACAGGATGCCAGTCCTTCACAAGGCACAAGACAGGGGACACCCTGGACGGGATGCCAGTCCTTCACAGGGCACTAGGCAGGGGACACCCTTCATGGGATGCCAGGCCATCGCAGGGCACACACATACACTATGGGCAATTTAGGGATGCCAGCTTGCCTACGAGTATGTTTAGTAGAACACCCTGGTGGTGTGAGGCAGTGGTGATGCCACTGTGCCACCTTAGATAATACGATACCAAACGCTGGGCGAGCTTGCAAGAAAATCTCCACACACAGAGAAAGCAAGGGCAGGTCCCAGATCCCCAACCCCACTGTGTCACCCAAAAGAGCACAACAGAGGACTCACATCCAGGATCTCCTTATTAGCTTTGGGGGTTGTGGCCTCTCTCAGCACCTTGATGGCCACCGGTATCTTCACATCCTCTCCTTCTGGAACCCATAACCCCTGAAAGCAGGTCATGACCACAGCTGAAGCATTTCACTTAGATAATCTTGTATTATATAGCTGTAGTTTATTTTATTTTTTACCTTTTTACGGTAAAGTTCTCAACATAAAAAATTCACAACTATTATATCTATGCATAATTTTTGATAAATTTAAGTGTATAAAAAGAGCTCTATTTTCCATGTCCTTCTGTTATAAAATATATGATCATAAGCAGTTTTGCATTTAACTACATAGTAAAAATGTTTCTCTCTATTCAAAATCTATAAATTCTTATTATTATTTTAATGATGGCTGGCCCTATAATAGACACTACACTGCATGTGTATGATATTAGGGCTATCTCCGTGTACAGTATATCCTATTTTATATATTGTGTTGAGGATATGAGTTTTATGAGTGTTATCACCTTAAAAACGGTCCCGAAGGCTCCGGAGCCCAGCACCTTCACCTTCCGGAATTCTGTCTCCTTCAGAATCCGAAGCAGCGCCTGGTTGGGAGCCTCTCCGCTTGGAGTCAGTGGCTCTACCAGCTGTCAGATTTGAACAGAAGCACATCAGGACTTTTGAAGAGAGTCAACATGACATGCGGATGGTCACTGAAGCCATGCACAGCTCCTCCTGATTAAGCCTCTGTGTCATACTTGCCTAACCTCTCTCTCCCATTGGACCCTTATCTCATCATCTCTGACTTGTTAGCCTATTAGCACAGCCATTGAAAGGCCCTGTGATTTGCGTCTTACCTTTCTCTCTATTACATAACCTATTACATCTGACTTGTCTGTGACTCCACCCTTTCTCTGTTCAAAGGCCCTGGGATTGCCCTCTCACCTCTCTCTCTCATTGGACCCTTAACCTCTTGTTTCTGACTCATTGGCCAATCAGGTCAGTGATTGGTCTTTCTTTGGCCCCGAGATTGGTCTTTCCTCTCTTTCTTATTGGACCCTTAACCACTCATTCCTAACTCGTCAGCCAATCGGGACAGTCGTTGTAAGGCTCCGGCACTGGCATCTCACCTCTCGCTCTTGCAGCAGCCGCCGCAGTGTCCTCTTCCTTGTTATATGTCGCCTCCGCAGTAGCACCAGGATGGCCAGGGAGAGGATGACAAAGGCCAGAAGCCCCCCCACCACACTGGCAGCAATCAGAGGCAGCCGAGAGCCACTGTGTGCCCATAAGACATACCCATTAGATCACCATACACACCAGCTCACACACATTACACTCACATCATATTTGCTGTGATAATGTCAGGCTCACTGTTACAGCGATTCCCCCTCCACAACCCTACAAAAGGCTTTCACACCTTCTGAACTTCTTAAAGTTTTTGTTTAAGTTTTAAAGAGACTTTTATATATCAATGACACTGTGCTTCTTAAAGAATTTAAGTGAATATGTTTCTTGTAGACAAGCATCCTATTCACCCCAGCCTTTTATGCTTTCATTCCTGGCTCCCCATGACCTGGACAAAAAATTAGTAGTTGGATGGTGGATGGATATTATTAGTTTGAATACATGGCCCTGATCCTTCATCCTTACCCTTTGGTGTCACACCCTGCCAAACCGGGACCAGTGCATCTACAAAATGGAAGAGAACAACATCAATGCCAGTACGGTTCCCCCCAAAATGGCTGACATCTTTTGTGTGCAGGACTGAGCCTCACCCTTGAGTGCAGTTCTCATGGCACGGCTGGCAGACCTTCATCTTATCAGCGTACTTCCAGATGTAGGTGTCCCTCTCCCCTGGCACTCCAGAAGGGCACTTGGAGACGCAGTGGGAGCCATCTCTGAAGTGAGCACACTCTAGGCATTTATCAGGACCCTGGAGGGACAGAACATCGCATCAGTGGGCGGAGACCTGCTTGTACAGTGTAATTCGTAGAGTCAGCAGGTGGCATAGTGATTAAGATGCCCTCTTTCTCTATAAATTGAAATTAGTTTTTTTTTCTTGCAATTTAATTTGGTTAAAAGAAGCTATATAGTATGAAAATAACTATTATTGCTAATAATAATTACATGAGCGAAGGCTAAAGATATGACAAAGGACAACAGGTTACTGCATATCAGACATATGCTCCTGGGATCCAGGGGTTTTGTAATGTAATTTTTTTTTAAACAATAACTAAGTGTGGGGATGGTATTCAGCATACCCCACACATGTGTTGCTGTCTTTATTATCTTTATTATCACATGACCACACTTCCTCTCCCCTCTCTTCCCCCCCCCCCTACCCCCCCCCCCCCCCCCCCCCCCCCCCCCTCCCTCCC
>JAODKM010000001.1:26537075-26552243 GCA_026780845.1 Petrocephalus sullivani
GCAATGATGCCCAGTCTCTAAACAGCAAGCTATATTTTACTCCCTCTAAATAACACAAGCCCAGACAAGATCCCTGTCACTTGACATTTTCCTTGAATACATACTGACACAGCAATGAGGCGTGAACGCATTTACAAAAGCACTTCTTAAAGCTACAGCGCTGGCTTAAAGCCCAGTGTGTCTATGTCAAGGTGCTGTCATGTTTACCCGCCTGAGACACGGCACCATCTTTAAATCATATAACATTATGTGTATATAACATATAACAGTGTCCGGGGGTGGGGGGGGGGCTGTGTCGGTTCCCTTTCCCTCTTTTGGGCCTGTTGTTCTCACACAGCATGCTCTTCCCAGCATGCTTGAGCAAATATTGCCAATACTTTTCATGCCTTGTGCTTCTCCCTCTGCAAACTAAACACTCCCAATGAGAAATGAGAACACAAACAAACAAGTAACATTTCCAGGATAAAATTCTAAGTTCTAAATTAAAATGTAACCAAAAGTATCTTCCCCATTCGATCCTTGCTAAATGTATTCTTTTGTGGTGATATAAAAGCTGATTAAAAAAAAAAATTGAATAACTGAATATAATTTTAGTAATATTACTTAAAAACTGATTTGCCACCTACCCGTCTAGAAGGTTACAGGTGCCCACACAGCGCCCCCTACGGATGAAGTAGAGGCAGCTGAAGCACATAGTGGGCCCCGGGCCCCAGCAGCCCTCCTCTGTGCACATGGTATCACACGTGTCGTTGCGCAGCTCTGGAAGAAAGCGCACAGAAATGTCCATTTCTCTGGGGCTCTGGAGTCTCCAAAATGCATTTTAAACTGAGGCAACAGTAATGTAGCTACAGGTATGCGCCGCCAGGCGTCCACCTTGCGTTCCGTGATTCAGGACGTTATGCCAAGTGGACACTGTGTGAACCACAGTATATTGAGTGTGATATTGCTTAGTGCTATAGTATAACAGTAACTTGCTGATCTATTGTTTTACGGATGCATGGAAAAGACATGCGAGCTAACGTCCTTATGTCCGCTACGCCCCCTTATTTGGTTGATAGTTTTTTTTCCCCATTCAGTTTTTTAAGGCCACGGACGTTAAAACGAACAGACGTAATCCAAGTGGTCGCTAAGCGGCGCATACCTGTACTAATTTATTGTCATACTACGCGCCCCAGTTTAGCTGATACCACGTAGTTTCTATAACTAGCTTCATAAAAGAAGAGACTTACTACACATTGTGGAGTCCGCATTCCCCTCCACCTTAGACCTCTGCTTGTCCGATTTGAACAGCTTCCTCCACTGCTGACTGTTGGTGTAGCACAGCTTGGAGTTGTTCCTGATAACCACGTCGCCATCGCTGATCTCTGTCAGGGAGCGCAGGCCCAGGTGGCTGATGGGGATGTTGAGTGCAGCAAAACTGACCGTACCGCTGGAGGAGACAAATGACAGTAGTAAGCGAGCCTTTGAGAGAGCACTCATGAGTGCCACTTGCAGGATGGTATGAGTACCTACAGCAAATGTGTAGTATGCACAATAAAGGATTTTATATAGAATGCCAATAAAATGTTTCTCATATTGGAAATGGTATCGAAATCATACAATAAACAGGTTAACTTATTGTTAAGTTAAAAAAAAATATTATTTTACTGTTTCTTGTACTGGGCATTGGGTGTGCTGATTATTCCAAAAGTGAGCTTACAGCTGTTTGGTTCTTCCACGAATTATTTCCAAACTTTCAAAAGGACTGAGGGAGGTTAGATGTTCAGGCCAAGACTGAATCAGCAGAAATCCTTAAAAAAAAGATGAGTAAGAGGGTGAAACTTATTACACCATCTTCCTCATCAGAGAAAAGACTTTGATCTTACACATAAATATAAAGGGTGAACTAGTTAGAAATCGTGCTCGTTTTACCGGAAATTTCTCTCACTGTTTTGAAGATGTCAAGTTTGGAGGGATCCAGTTTCGGTGTTTTGGTGTAGGAGTCACTGAGGAAACACATTTTTACATGTTTAAATTATATTCATTTTTGTAAAAAAAAAAAGTTTTGTTAAAAGTTTTGGAGCAAAAGAATAGCTAGACAGAATTTTTTATTTTCAAGTCATTTTTGAACAAAAAAAATTGTCACGACTTGTGTTTTGGTTTTGACAATTATCAAAAAAATAATAAAATCTACTAAAAGGTTTCAATAACCTACCCATTAAATGTGGTTGAAATTATAGAAACGTCTCCGTTAATCTTGGTGCAGTTTCTGAAAGAGTCTATATTTGATGCGTTGATTGACAAGACGCCAGTTAGCGGCCCCATTCCAAGCCCGTTGCACACTGGAAAAGAAGCATAACAATTTGAAAATAATTCATAATAAAATGCTTTCTTAGGCTTATCACATACATCGGCTATTCTCTACAGTTTTTCATTTCTTAGAATATCGTCATTCGGTATGCATAAATCCATAAATAATCTATGTAAATGTGGATATTTAAAATAGGTGATTATGTGCAATACAATGCAATCTATTTTCATATTAAAGTTTACATGGGAAAATAAGACATGAATAACACCCTCGTATAGGTTAAAAGGAGAACTGGACAGCAGGACTGGGTCATGGCTATGATTCATCTCAGACTCAATAGTCTTGCATCAATCAGTCAATGGAGTCAGACACATTATAATATCTGGTGGTACTTCTGGGTGGGAAAGTTCAGTGAAAATATGCAAAGTAGCTTCCTTAATGCCTTAATTCCCTAACCGTCCCTTCCCTAATTGCCCTAACCCCAAATGCACAACGCCAAACTGTAACCCTAAAATTCCAAACCTAACCATTTAATACTAAACCACAACCATAACGCTAACCCTTAACCGTAAGCATACAATGCCAATCTCTATACATAATTTTACATTGTCGACATTGTCAAACGCTAACCCTGACACCAACACCAAGCATCCATCTATTGCTTTATTATATTCAAATGAAAAGATACATTTGTTTATTAAAATACAATATTGTAGCGCTGGAGAATGCTGGGAATACTGCGTTCGGGTAATTGTAAATACTTGTGGTATTCCCTATTGTCACATGTGTCCTTGCCTGTGTCATATGTTAACCCTGTCTGATCCTCGCGTGTCTTTAGTCATCGTATAAATTACCCACCGTGTGTGCCTTACAGTCCAGTGTCTTTCTTCATTATGAGCAGTTTTGTGGTTGTTTGATGCCTATGTTAGTCCTTTTAAGGTGTTAAAAGGGCACTGCTTCCCCTGCAAGCAAGCCTCCTCATCTTCTGTCGCCGCTGTAATGCCTCGCTCTGCCAGACACTACAATATATTTGCCTGATTTCCTTGTTCAATGGCAGCCAAGGAAAAGTGCAGTGCTTAGTTATATTTGCCGACAGACTGGTTATGACAATTTGCAGGAAAAAAAGAGCCTCTCTGTGGAAACATGTCGACCTGTTTCAAAGGATATGGTTGTGCCTCTCCATCCTCTCCCCATCTCATTATGAAGTTTTAGCAATAAAACTGCACCGGGGACCAAGTTAAGCTCATTTTTGGCATTTCCTTGTTCTATCCTGTTAGTCGAGCCACTCTGGATGAGATTACACACTGGATTACGAGAGCCGGAACCTCCAGCCTACCTTTGGGACATGGCCCCTCGCATTTCTTGCACTTCCGGACCCCGTTCTCATCCGCTTCATACATGTCTGCACTGCATGTTCGTACACAGGCCCCGTGATCCGTCACCACGTAATTATCTGGGTAAAAACAGCAAAGCGCTTTTTGAAGGTCACGTGACACCATAGGAGCCCCGATCCAGTCGGGAAGAAGCCAAGAAATGAGAAATGTCACTAAATTAACATTTCCCCCATCCAGATTCCCTGTTACACTTAGAATAGTTTCATTTGGGCAGAGAATGTATTACTCAATGACTCTGCACTGGACAAGCAGTTGGAAGAATGGATGGATGGATGGATGGATGGATTGACAGTATGTATATGTCATTATTTATCAATAAGGTCAATAATTTAGCACAATAACATAAACATATAATTCTTCATTTACGTGTATTTATGTAATCACACAATTAACTGAAATATTTTTTGTTGTCTTATGAAAATAAATCAAAAACAAAACTGCAACCTGTCCTAACATGCTATGACATGATGTTAGCCGAGACTCTCTTACGCGGACACTCCTTAACGCAGGTGGCCCCAAAACTGTACTTCCTGTCTGGATTGATGACCAGCTGGTGAGTGTTAGGGTTATACAGCATGCGGGGGGGGCAGGTGTCCTTGCATGTGTTGTCATCCTGAAAGTCTCGGCAGGCCTGAGGGCCACATCACAAGAATAAAAACATTTTGTTGAAAAATAAACCCTAGAGCAATTGGAATTAAAAGTCACGCTCAAGGGCTCAACTGTAAAATCAGTCTACTGACCAGGGGATCTGAACCAGCGACCTTCTGATTGCGGGCACAGCATCTTAACCTACTGAGCCCCACACACAACTCCCGAAGCTCAGTGTTTCTCAATCCAGTCCTCCCAGCTCCTAACACACCTGTGCATGTATTCTGTGTTCTTGATTGTTTGGTTTGTTCTTGGTTGTTTGGTTTGTTCTTGGTCGTTTGATTCAAGAGTGCTGGGAGCAGGGATGGGGCTGTCTGAGAGTCCCCTAAGACTGGGCTGAAAAGACTGCCCTATCTGGTCGCTGGAGTTTCAAACGTGACGTTTCTCACCAGGCAGTCCGTTGGCCTGGGCCCGGTGCATCCTGCAGCGCAGTGCTCGTTGCAGCAGTCGCTGGGCTTGGGGCCTTTACACCTCCGGGAGCACTGTTCCGCACAGTTTAGCTTGGTAACTGCAAACACACATGCTCCCTGGATTACTGTCAGCTACAGCCTTACCGTACTCATAATCCACTCATTAATTACACACTCTGTCATACTCATGTGGAGTTTTACACCAAAAATCCTTCATTTCACTAATTATGAAACCCAAAGTTCTTTTAGCTGAAAATGTTTCTTTTTGTGATATTACATAATGGCGACTTTGCCATAAATGGGTTTATTGAAACACAATGAGTGATGTGTAAAGTAATGTGTAATTACAGGTTTGACAGTCTTCTGGGCCTGGTGCCCAGCACGATCCATTGAAGCAACCAGGGTCACACTTTTCACCTGCCAAAAAAGAGAAGCATTTTAAAAGACATCAACTACTAGGACAAAACTGTGTATTTGTTATATAATAAGGAAAAAACTATCATTGAATAATAATACAGAGGTCAAAAATTCTGTCATTCTTCCATGCCACTTTAACTTTTGTTAAACTTATGACTAAATCAAAACAAAATTATAGTAGAACCTGTCTTCTTATTAAAGTCACCATGCTCTAATATGCTGGTTTAATTTATTCATTTGTGCCTGTTTATTGACGCACAGCTGCTGATACTCACAGTGTTGGCCATTATTCTCTAATTTTAACTCCATGGCTGGATTGCTGTTCTTGTCGACGATGTCATACCACTGAATTGTCTCCACGTTACACAGCAAATGGTTGCGGGTCATTTTCACACCCCCTTTTAGAATCTCTGTGTGAAACAAAGGAGTTTTAAAGCCACTAATTATTTGGGGTGGTGTGTGGCTCTGTGTTAGGACTTAGTGATCCTATACAGATGGCTGTTGGTTCTAATGCCTTTCTAGGCAAAGTCATTTTACTGTTCGTCCCTTGACCAAGGCCTTAACCCGAACTTCTCAAGGGATACTGGCTGGCCCTGCTTTCTGAACTTCTAAGTAAATGTATGCTTTTCAGTGACACAGAGGTACTCGTGCCCATAAATATGCAGGATAAAATATAAAAAAAGATCTGACTAATTAAGCGTCTTTGCCAGGGGGTCGTAAAGCAGTTCAATGTGTTAATTAAGAAGTGAGATACTTAATGAGCCATATTAACACTGATACTGAAACGCTTCCATATTTTACATTATGCTAGATGTGTACTTTCTGCCTTTCCTATAGCAGCCTATGATAACACTGCCTTGGCCCGTACTTTCTGCATGATAGGATTCTGGAGCAATACCAACCTGTCAGGCTCCTCAGGGACAACTCCTTCACACCCTTGGTGCAATTTTTCGTCTCTGTGGTGAACTTGTCGTAGTTGGACATGATGGCCAGGGCGAACACGTCCTCGTAGAGGGTGTGGCCTCTTATTATCCGAAGGTTATCCAGGGGGATGGTGTCTGCCGTGTTGAGGGCGATCAGAACGTAGCCACCCACCTCCTGGATTGTCTGTTTTTTTTTAGGGGGGATATTGCCTTGACTCTCCTCATTCTCTCTTCCAAATGTTGAATTAAATGTTTGTGCAGGGTTACATAAATACATTGGTACTTTGATTCTACAGATATCACACTGATTAAAAATAACAGGAAATCGGGAAACAGGGAATCCTGTGCCCAAGATATATCAAATATCTAAGATTCAATGGCCAGACTCACTGGCAGCGTATGCACATGTGTTTTGGCACATGAAATTTTTTCCAAGGTAAATAATCTTTAAAATAACTTTAATGCTTTAAATAACCCTCATCTTCACTTGCTATAATAGTGTTGCCTTTCATTAACATTGAAGCATTCTGACCTATTTAATTAAACACAGCCACCATAGTCAGACTGGCTAACCCGGATTAGGCTGCCATGCCAAGTATAGCTCGCAGGGAGCTATGGGAAGTGCACTTGCTTTGCCTACTAGCAAAATAAGCAAGTTCCATCTAGACCATCTCTTCCAGCCTCTAGCCTCTGGCAGAAGACACAGAGCCATCAAAGCCAAAACCACCAGACACAGAGATAGTTTCTTTCCCATAGCAGTGTCTCCTACCAACAGTAATCAGTCTGCTAACAACAGACACTTTGCATTTGCATTTTAGCCAGCTGGGAACCTATAACTCCTCTTAGCTTCACCCATTTACTATCTAATCAATCGATCGATCAATCAATCTATCTATCTATCTGTCTGTCTGTCTATCTATCTGTCTGTCTGTCTGTTCATTTATTTCATCCTTTATTTCATCACATGGTGCTTCTGACTTTTGATAGACAGTCCAGTGTTAAAAGTATGTGTAATGTTTCATGTGTATGTGCTTGCAAATTGTTCATAAATCGCATGTTATATGTTTTACCGAGGCGCACCCACGAAGACAAATTCCTTGTATGTTCAATATACTTGGCTAATACAGATCTTTCAGATTCTTACAGTATATTGATTCTACCTAGTACAATATAAAATACCCCAAACTTTGCGTGGCCAAACGGAAAATACAAGCGACCAGGTCTGATCCTACCTCACCTAAAGTAGCGGTGGATCAGGATCAGAATACCATGGACTTCAGCTACCCAGAGTTATAAATTAACATCACTCTTAATGTCTCTCTGGTGACTTCCGCTAGCTAGGGCAGTGGCCTAAATCACTGTTTGGCTATGCTGGAAAGAAAAAAAACAGGCTAATGATCTCAACCATCAGAAAACTGGGGTTACGAGAGTTTTAGAGCAGCCTGGGATCCAATCTGCTAGTTAATGAGGGAGGGAAGGGTCCAGAAGCAGGATGATAAACGGACCGTGGGATGCTGTGGCCATCGCTGATAGCTCGTGGCGTCGAGGGTGTAAAACTCTGGGATATGATGTGAAATGTACCAGAATATGAAAGTGACAATATGACATATAAAAGTCACTGCACCTGTAATCTTTTGCCATTAACATGGTATGCTAACAGTAATAGAACTATTCGGTGTGAGATCATTTAACACCTGCGACACAGTGGAGAAAGGAAAAGATGGACAGGTGGCCGAAAATGCCTCCCTCTGGCAACTCTGAAGTAGCAACAGGATGATGTGATCAGCTACAGTATATATGATTCATCTCTGAAAAGGTACACTCCTGAAGTGTAATCCATGAAATCTTTAGTATTGCCTGATAATATCAGTGGTGAAAAGTGATCATTTTTACACAAAGTCTGAGGTGGATATTCGTTGATTTAGAACTTCATTTCGTTTCGTAATTCTTTTTGTGAACCTGATTTGCGTTTTGTTGGGTTCCCTGGTTTATTCTATTCCAATATAACAGAAACACCAGCCCTTGAGTTTGCTTATGTTAGGTTTCAGCTGGATGGCCCTGAATAAACTTACTTTCCCACAATGATGAAGACTCCAGTAATGCAAACATGATATTTTGTAAATAAATTTCTGCATATTTATATATATATACACCAAATCCCCTTTAACAATCAAACAAGCAGTACAAAAATTGTTTTGTTATTTGGCATAGGATATGTTAGAGTGGTATCATGTAAAATTTATACTGTTCTGAGGGCACATACCTGCAGAAAAGACAGATCATGGTGATCCTCAGTGTAGGTGATCTCCAGATTCTCCAGCACTACGGTGCAGTTGCTGTACATCCTCACAAGGTTCCTGTAATGGTCTTCTGCTGTCCCCAGGAGAGTCAGCTTGTTGTTGATTCCCTGGCAAACTGAAAAAGAAAAACAGGGATGGAACACAAGGTGGCATTTTCCATTGCCAGTGTTTTTTCTTCGGGGAATATAAGGGCATACCATACATTTAAATTATCTGAAACAGGGTGTGCTAGTGGTCGACATAAAAAAAATACATGTGTTGGATGGTTGCTGTAAATACTGGGGTGACTTTAGAAGAGGTTTTGAAATGGCTAACTTGGCACACTGTTTACTTTTAAGACAGTTTAAACAACATTTTCTTCGACTGTCTCAGCCTTTTGTATATAAACAAGGCTAGCCTCAGTGTTAAAAAATATTTCACCACCCATCCATCCACCCATCCAACCATCCATCCATCCATCTACCCAACTCCACCCACCCATCCACATGTATATCTATTCAAATCATATTCTCAGTGCAAAAGATCAATAATAGCATGCGGGGTTATATAAGCTGGAATAGTAGTCAGTGGGCCTGCCTGGGTTCACCAAAGATCCTTCTTGAGGATTAGCTGAATTCCCCATCCCCACAGTCCCCGATTATGTGCAATGTGCCTTTCCAAGGCCCTGCAGTATCTCCGTCTACACCTAGGGTGTCAAACCCAAATCCTGTCAGGCCATGTGTCTACAAGTTCCCTTTCCAACCTATTAACCAGTGCAATTAGTAGTTAATTATCTGCTGGTTTATGCTCTGTTTACACTGAGCCACTCTGGGCCGCTTTCCTCTCAGCCGAAACGCTGAAATGTCACGACTGCTTTGCTCACTAACTGACCAGAGGAAATAGATTTTGGGTCTAATATAGGACACAGTGCGTCATGGAAAGGGGAGTTCCTTAATAATTGTTTGCTTATTTTAGGACTATAATGGAAGAATATAGATTTGCTGTAAGGTTTCTGGCGTAAGCTTGAGAATCTGCAAGCGTGAGATGGCAACCCTGATGACACAGCATTGGGAACCAAAAATCTCTCAGTGCTCATGTAATCCAAGAAAGAACTTTCATTAAATTTCCAAAACTCACTAAGTGCCCAGAAATTGTCATGAAAACTAATTCCCTGGACTGAGTGAGTTTGGGAAAAGAACCATATGCGCAGTGGCCGCTGGCCCATAGGGGGCGCTCAGGCACTGCCCTTCCAGATGTGTGTGGGGGGGGGGGGATATAAAATATATAAAAAATATATATGTATATATTTTTTTCATCAATGTCAGCTTTACTTAATAGTGTGTGCCTAAGTGCAATCTGAATTATTTAAACAACATTTCCACCAACTGACTCTCATTCAACAGTGACTTTCCACCGACAGATTTCCACCAATCATTTCTCTTCTTGGGCGCTCATTAAAGCGCCCTAGAAGTGCATCGAAATAGCCAATAGTGTATGGTTGCTTGGCGAAAATAATAAAGGTTTGGCCCATCAGCATCGCCGAATTAAATGGTTTTGGGGTGCTGGAAATTTCACCCCTGCTACAGAAAATGCAGGAAAGTTTTGGATTGCTCTCAGGTCAGTCAGTCAGAGAGAGATGATGGCGGCGACGACAGTTGAGGGGCAGCTTCCACCAAATTTGGTGAGATCGTTATTGAATTACCCTTTTGCGAGAAGGACGATGGTGGAAAAAATCCACGTTAAGGAGCTGGGACCCCACAAGCCCGAAATAAACAACACTCAGCCAACTAATGATAAGCATAAATGGAGCCTAATATAACGGTAAATTGTTAATTTACTTGATCTGTGAAAACTGCTGATTTTGAGAAGGAAATTAAATTATGATTGTGAAATTGTCGTCACTTTCTGACTGTTCATTTAAATGCTTATACTGGACTAGGAAGGGAAATGTATTGGTACATCAGCCCCACCAAGAATTTCTTTCACCAGCCGCCACTGCGTACAAGCATGACATATGTGATTTGTACAGTCTGGGGATGTCTGACAGAATAAATAAATAATAATTATCATTTGTTTTTAGACATCTCAGATCAAGTGGACATACAGTGTCCTCTCAGACACAAACAGTTGCCGGTTCCTATCCCAGGACTGGCAGAGTGATGTTGTAGCAGGAATGGTGGTGGTTAGTGGTATGAGGCTCTGGTTATGGACCGAAAGGTCACCAGTTCAAATCCTACCTACTACCAGTGAGTTGCTGAGCATGACCTTTAACCCCATCTCACCTCCGTGAGTAAGGCCCCTAACCCCAGTTACCCCTGGTTCTACCTGACCTGGCTTTCTCAACACAAAAAGTATGTTGCTTTAGTTGAAAGTATATGCTAAATTCAGAAAATTTTAAAACAGTTGTACTAGTGTTGCTAGAGACCTTGTTAAGCTTGACCATTTCCCTGAGTCGTAAAAGTTACTAATCACTAAATATTACCAAAACATGGTATGGATCACTTTCATGGGCATAATTGCTCATTTGCAGTAATGAACCAAAAGTAAGACAGTCGCACAAATATGTGCAAACATCATGACTAAGTGCACATGGATTAAGTAAATGTATGAGAGAAAAAAAATAAGTAAAAAAACTGCTGAAGTAATCAGAGAGGAAAATGCTGTGTCAGGTGAAGTGGAAAGGGTTCCCCCTGTGTGTGGAACAGCCCCGAGATTCGTTGCCGCACGAATCCGGTGGGGAGTTCAGCCTCTTGCTAGGGGCGACGGCATCGTTTTTAAATGCAGGCCAGCAGGTGTGCTCAATTTTAAAGCTTTGCTTTGGAGGAGCTGAATACCGGCAAGTCACGCATGCCAGGACAAAGCGTTCGAAGCAATTCCCGAGCCAAATTTAATAGCTCAAAATATTCTAACATTACCAATTTCAGCCATTCATCACAATAAATGCAAGGGCAGTTTTTTTATATTTTAAGCTGGTGAGTATCGTTGATCATTGCATGTATTAGAAATGATATATACCATATTTTTCGGACCCCCCCAAAAAAGGGGAGAAAAAGTTACTGCGTCTTATGGTCCGAATATTGCTCTGCTCACATGCTTTAAAGAAGAAGATATACAGTAAAGCGCTGGTCCCTATGCTAGGGCTAACCCACCTTTTATGTGCATGCATATTCTCCGTTTCATTCGTAATTCTTAGCCCGGCCATTTCCTCCTCCCAGTGCACGGCGGGGAGAAGCGGTTACAGCTTTAAATGTACTGTACTGTCACGTTATTACGGGACAGTGCCATGCACGTAAGGACCGCGGCACGTGACAACGGTTTGACTCTCTTGTAGTGGAATGCGACAGTGGCACGCGCTGCATGACAGTGGCACGATGGAGGCACGATGGAGGCACGATGGAGCTCCATGGATAGCCCGCAGACCGCTCCATTCGCGATTCTACGGGCCGCCGCCGATCGCCCGCGACCGCTCCATTCCAGTCCCTTCTCTCATAACCTGCCCTGCCTGTCACCAAATAAATAAAATTTAAAAAGACATAAAATTGTTTAAAATAGATAAAGAAATTAATTAATTAATTAATTAAAAAAAAATGTTATGCCGGTGAGAAGAGGGTTAAAACTTATGTATATGTGAGAGATGGTCTATGGGATATTGTAGATACAATTCTTGATCAGAATCGTTTTTTTCTTCATTTCCCTCCTCTAAAACTAGGTGCGTCTTATGGTCCGAAAAATACGATAAAATAAAAATAAGAGAAAAAAAATAAATAGTGAGGTTTAGTAGATTATGGTTTTCAGATGTCCCAGATGTGTCAGACAACAGCCAGGCTGTGGTGGCATTTATATCACACATCTGTTGATTCACCTTCAACAGTAAAACACTGTTACTGCATCCTTCTCCAGGTAGACGACAAATTACTTTTCCCTCTTTTAACACAGCCATACTTCACGTCCCCTCCGTTATCACGAGGCGCCCATTAAGACTAGGAGTAGGACATAAATTTCATCTGGTGTGGCACCTTAAACACCTGCTCATTTACTTTATGACTGATGCAGACCATGCAGAGGGAATGGGCACCGCTGAATCTGTTTACCGGGAGGCAAGACAATCTGAGAAGGACATTGTTCGTGAGACAGGCAGGCTGGGACAATTGCTAGTGTTTTGGCTGCAGGATCACAGAGCCGTTGGAGCCACGTTTATCGGTTCTGCTGCATAATCAGCAAAGGTCAAACTGTCCCAAATAAAAAGGTACACAATGCACTGGTGTGGAGCTGCCAGTCTGCCTCGTATGGTGCCATATGGAAGGCTGGGCCACACAGTCATTAAAAAGGGATTCCACTCCATCTGCCTGTCAAAGACCACCACACCCCTGTAGCCAAAACACACCCCTGCTGCACCTCGCAGGCCCTAGGAGCTTGGCACAGGCTCTCGGAGCGGGCACCAGCACCAGGGCCGCCCACTGGGGGCTGGCGTCGCAGCTCAGCACACCCTGCTCCGTTTGTCTCGCGGCCTACTCAGTCCGGCCCGCTGGGCCCGTCTGCGAACCTGCTACGCTCCGTTCTGCCGTGAGCCGTGCACCCTGGCAGGCCACTACGGTTCTGTCTGGACCTGTGTCTACTCAGAATGCAACCGCCACACCGGAAAACATTTAAGTACATCTCAGCACTATAAATACAGCCATCAATGGGAGGGGGGGACCTAAAACTGGTTTAGGCATCCAAATCAGTGCCCGCACAAAATGTTTTGAGTCATGTTCAGTGTTGGACCGTCAGATCCTGAGATGAGGAAGGTGTCTGAGTCTAAGAATGGCGTGACTAATTGCGGCACCTTGCAATAACAAATGCACAAATTGTTGGCATGGTGAACTGAGAGTGGATGGCATTTATAGACATGCTAATGCATTGTAGCGTGTGGTACTGCATGCATGATGAAACTCCCCGTAGACACTAGGACATCATTCATTGCTTAACTGGCATATAGGGAATTAGTGCATTTAATACCAGATGAAGTAATTAAACTAAAAACTATTAAATTTAGAGTACGACTTGAGCAGCGTTTGTTCATTTAATTGAATTGTAATGCACTTTACAATGCACATTCCTTATCAATATTCATATGTATGTTTTATATTTTGTAGTATATTTGATGCATGTTTTTTATGTTGTTTGCTACCGCCCTTCTTATATATATATATATATATATATATATATATACATACATATATATATCTGTGTGTATTTTACTTGTATATGTGATATGTGTGTTTTGCATCTGTATTGTGCACCATGAATTTTATTGTCTGCACGTATGGCTAATAATTTCTTGAACCTTGAATCAATTTACTGTTACTCATAAATTCCTAAAGTCAAGCATGGAGGGCTATGTCTTAGAATCAAGAGTGACAGGTATTGTTTAAAAACACACAAACTTTCAGTGATGGGGTTAGTTTGAGGTTTTTCAATTCCAGAATAGCTTGACATAACAAAACAAACAAACAACGAAAAATAATTCAAGCAACATAATTCCTGAAGATGAAAGTCTCTCTTATGGTTTGGAGTTTCTGAAACTAAAAGTTTTATAGTATCAGGAACATTAAATCAATGGAAAAAATAGATAATAATCAAAGTGAAATGAGTTTATGCACACAAATACACAGAATCAACCTTGTATACTTTTCCAAAATATGGCTGTTCCTAGCACTGGAAAAGGCCGGAGCCAAATGTGATATCCGATTTCAACCACGTCAAACTGCATCATTTCATCGATTTTGCACTGGGAAGAGCACTAAGCAGCCCAAAGCAGCCTTTGTTCATCATGCTGCTCACAGACAGACATATAGATGTTGTGCATGAGTGTGTACACATTTCAGGAAAGTGATTTTAAATACTATTTCTGCACTGAGCGCTTGTGAGTGGACTGTAAACACGGCTGGGACTTGGAGTTGGCTGGATGGATGCATGGCGTCCGTCTGTTAGAGCAGGTTGTTGATCCTCCCCATCTGGACATGATAAAAGGGGAAATCGGAGGATACTGTTGGGTAGGGCTAGGATTCTGTGAGTAGCTTTCGGGGGCCATAATTATTTATTCATTATAAATATGGGTCTTTATGCATGTTATATGTGCATCAGTGCAAATTCATAGATGAAAAGGGACATCCTGAAACTTCAATTGCTTACATTTGAAATGCACTCAGGTAGTTACTCTATTTGAGTACTCATAAATCAAGTACTAATACATCCCAGTAGTCTAAGCAGGGTCTATGTGATACAGAGCACATCCCAGGTATATAAAACACAAGGAAACACCATGTATGGGACACTAGGTTACCACAAAAGCCACACACGTCAAATTCAAAGTAACAATCCTTCAGCAGAACGTTCGGATACTGGGAAGATTCCATTGGAAACCAATCCGGACAAGAGAAGCTAAAAAGTGTGCATGAAGAGAGCTAGAGTAATAACTGAATCCACAACCCAGGAGGAGTTGCAGCTTTATGATCATCAGAGTGCCTGATTCAGGCTTCTGGGCTACTGTTGGCCCAGCGACAATAAGAACAACACAAGTTGTGGCAGGAAATGGTCTTGATGTTTCAGCTCAACATTCATGTACTCTCTGTGAGGCGAGAAGCACAATATCATCACAACCTTCCAGTTCTCACTCTGTGCCTGCTGTAATATTTTCCCCCAGTCTTAATTTATCACTGAAACTGGATATGTCATCGTGGCCGGTGCAAGCTTCCCAAAACATGTTTACTTGGCGTGTCTCGGTCGTATGGGCAGATGCCGCTGCCAGTGGGGAGTTCATGGGGT
>JAODKM010000001.1:26556007-26586005 GCA_026780845.1 Petrocephalus sullivani
ATACCGTTCCACATAACCCAACATTGAATTTAAGTCTGTGTAATAAGGTAAGATGGTCAACCGTATCAAAAGCTGCAAAAGCTTATGGTGGGTTCATCGGAACGTAACCCTTCAAAATCGAGGAGCACCTGTGTAGATGCTGTATGTCTGCCTAATTATACTACACAAATCTGATAAGTTAAAGAAGACATCATAAAGACCCATGGACAGGTCATCCAAATAAGTCTTAATTCCCTATCAATAACAGTTGACTCCTGGGGGGCAGAGGGCCATGAAGTGACTTTTTGAGTAGAGCCCCAAAAACAACATATATATCCCTTGGTTTAGCCTCAAAATGTTTCTTCGCTGTTCTGAAATGGCTTCTCTTAGGACTGTGGCATGCCATGGGCACGCAGTACATGGACCACATTTTCCCAGGCATCGACCCTCCCTCATGGCTGTGGAAAATGGGCCAGTCCTGCCATAACCTCAGCAAACAGAAATTATTGTCTGATTACCTCTTAGAAAGTTCTGGACGTGCACGCCTGTACGCCCTCGCATCCCATAAACAGAGGCTCTGGGCCTGTAGATCTCTCTCCCCTAACGGCAAACAGGACACGCAATGGAAAGGATAGATTTCAGGCTGCTTTTCAAGTGTATCAAGGGAAGGATCAGAAATAACCCGCACAGTTCACAAACTGCTGCAGTTCTCCCACTGTATTCCCAGCCAGGCTGATGAATTCCTGCAGTTTCCCAACCCTGCAGAACACAGAACGTTAACTCTACTCCAGTCGGGGTTACAAACATGTCAGAAGCATTAAGCGACAAATGACTACATGCCAGACGAGATACGCACGCTATATAATAATATGAAATATATATCCAGATTATTTTGCTCATACTTCTTGTTCTGCCACCCCTGTTACTCTGCCGAAAGAGAGAGAAAAAAAAATGACATAAATATAATACACTGAACAGCTGACAGTAAAAACTGCAGACAGGAGTGAGATGGCGATGGCAAAAAATGCCGAGCTTGGTGTCAGCAAATTTTACCGCCACTGATTAGCAGAACGTTACATTTTATTACATTTATTAATTTTTTTATTTTTCTCCGAAAAGCAGTTGATCAGTCCGCTGGCCAAATTTAATAATAATTACATAGCAAATCATGGGGCTTGATAGAACCATCTCATAGGCTGGATCTGGCCAGAGGGCTGGTACTTTGACATCCCGGATGTATTGTATGTTATATTAGCTTATTAAGGTTAATTTGCAGCTAATTCCTCAAAAGCAGCTATTCCACTACTTAAAATTTCCTTGTAATTTGCAATATATCCATGAGAAACTCATATGGTCATCCCGTTCTAATAGAATGACATATATTCACTAGGTGTATGGTCGTATGGTCATCCTGTTCTAATTGAATGGCATACAATCACTAGGTGTATGGTCGTATGGTCATCCCATTCTAATAGAATGACATACAATCACTAGGTGTATGGTCGTATGGTCATCCCTTTCTAATAGAATGACATACATTCACTAGGTATATGGTCGTATGGTCATCCCATTCTAATAGAATGGCATACATTCACTAGGTGTATGGTCGTATGGTCATCCCGTTCTAATAGAATGGCATACATTCACTAGGTGTATGGTCATATGGTCATCCCAATCTAATAGAATGACATACAATCACTAGGTATATGGTCGTATGGTCATCCCGTTCTAATAGAATGACATACATTTACTAGGTGTATGGTCATATGGTCATCCCGTTCTAATAGAATGACATACATTCACTAGGTGTATGGTCGTATGGTCATCCCATTCTAATAGAATGACATACAATCACTAGGTGTATGGTCGTATGGTCATCCCTTTCTAATAGAATGACATACATTCACTAGGTATATGGTCGTATAGTCATCCTGTTCTAATAGAATGGCATACATTCAATAGGTGTATAGTCGTATGGTCATCAGATTTCACAAACTAGGGCCTAAAACTGCTGCTCGGCATCTTTAAAGGCTGCCTTTGGCAGGAGATCTCCAAGCCACCCAGGATTGGCAGCATTTATGCTAGTCCCATCAGTGCATCACACATTCACAGTGCATCAGGTCCCAAGTGGTCAAGCTATAAGGTCAAATGCAATGAATCCTGGGAAGATGGCATATGTAAGCCATAAACAGAGGGCCAGGGTCTAAGGAAACCTGGCTGGCAATGATGGCCAGTGCATTTATACAAAAAAAATCCTGACTGTTATCTCACGCTGTTGGGTCTCTCCCATCAACAACACTGAATGTCACCAGCCACACGTACAGGTCCGGGCAAGGGAGGGTGTTTAACACACTGCCACACGGCCTGCAAATTCATGTCTCTGATCTTTAATCTCCATAATCCCCATCCTCACATGCTGTTCCCTGAGGACTAAAGAACAAATCAGCTTATAGGGAACCTCGTCAAATTCACAATACCCTACACTTAACCCCATACCTTTGTCAGTGTAAGGTTGTAGGCTTCCCTTTTACACAACACAGACAGATGTGTTTCTGGGGGTGGGGCTGTGGTTAAGGGGGATGGGGCTGTGGCTCAGTGGGCAGGGCTGTGGCTCAGGAGGCGGGGCTGTGGTGCAGTGGGCAGGGATGTGGCTCAGGAGGCGGGGCTGTGGTTAAGGGGGTAGGGCTGTGGCTCAGTGGGCAGGGCTGTGGTGCAGTGGGCGGGGCTGTAGCTCAGGAGGCAAGGCTGTGGTTAAGGGGGTGCGCCTGTGGCTCAGGAGGCGGGGCTCTGGTGCAGTGAGTGGGGCTGTGGTTCAGTGGGCGGGGTTGTGGTGCAGTGAGTGGGGCTGTGGCTCAGTGGGCGGGGCTGTGGTTAAGGGGGTGGGGCTGTGGCTCAGTGGATAGGGCTGTGGTGCAGTGGGCAGGGCTGTAGCTCAGAAGGCAGGGCTGTGGTTAAGGGGGGTGGGGTTGTGGCTCAGTGGGCGGGGATGTGGCTCAGGAGGTGGGGCTGTGGTGCAGTGAGTGGGGCTGTGGCTCAGTGGGCGGGGCTGTGGCTCAGGAGGCGGGGCTGTGGTGTAATGAGTCGGGCTGTGGCTCAGTGGGCGAGGCTGTGGCTCAGGAGGTGGGGCTGTGGTGCAATGAGTGGGGCTGAGGCTGAGTGGGCGGGGCTGTGGCTCAGGAGGTGGGGATGCGTCATCAGAGACTCTTTCCTCAGAGAGACTCTGTATCCCTGTTTGACTGTGTTCAAATGCACCTCCAGTGAGAGCTCAAACAAATGCTAATTGGTAGCATGTGTGCACTTTGGAGGTCACAGAAGAGGGGCTGGGAGGTCCAGCAGCAAGGCAGAAGATCAAGAAACACAAAATTTCACTTCCCAATTGACAGAAGATGTCAGAAGTGGGATGCTACAAGGATGCTGTTGAAGAATACTGGGAAGCTGATCCCAAAAAAACACACACATCTTACACTGTGGGGAAAAGCATGAATAACAGAAAAAAATATTCATAAAGGTCCCGTAAGGTTTCTAGGAAATAAAAGTCTTATAAAAATCTAAGCAGTTATTGAGAAAAACATTTTACTGATCTATTGGCATTTGCTACATGAATTCTACATATCTATCAACTGCATATTTATTTCTATAAAAAAGACAGAGCTTTGAAAAAAAAGTTTTCTACGTGGTGCATCTCTCCACACCTATATATTACCTGTGTCACTTCCTGAGTCTGTAGAGACCTCAGATCCCCACATCACTTCTTATTTCCTATTTCTTATGTCCTAAGATGAAGAATCAGCAACACATGACCGTAACTGACATAACTACCTCAGAGGTTCTAAGGTAATACACAGCCATTCACAGAGCAGGAAACCTGCTTGGAAGTTATATTTGTGGCTGATGACCTGGTGTTGTTCAGTTACTGGGAAATGAGGATCAGAAAAACAGAAGACACAGATGACAAAGACACTGAGATTAGGTTAGAAATAGGTGAGAGAATGCATTTATACATTTTATATGGTGTTGCTTTATTATAATGTGAGGTTTATTTAAACATACAAAATTTGAAATATCTTGGGATAAAAAATTCTGATTAAACCTTTGGGGGGTTGTAATTGCTCTTCTTACTCTAAATTTTGATAGAAATTTTTCCTCTGTTGCCCCCGAAGCCATCATAATTTATTAACTTACCAATTTAACTTGCCAGCCAGTCTCTAGTCAGTGATGGTCTATGTGGCCATTATGTTCCAACTCATCAGTTGAATCAGGCTCTTAATCTGACTCAGCGACGTTAAACATGAAAGAACGTCCTCCATTGGTTCTCCATTTTGCTCTGACTGTCACATGACTGTCCCTGGCATCGAGCCAGGGTGCTTGTGTCACGAGTGCAAAGCCCGTGATGCCAACCGTATTTCAGCTATTGGCTCTGAACTGGCGTGACTGTCTGGCAGAACTGTAGACATCTGTGCCAACAACTCCTTATCTCTAGTAACGACAAAGCGCACAGATGCTTAACAAATGTAGTATGAATTCAGCATGAGCTCACTGGTCTCTGCACCATTTTCAAATAAGTAAAAAGCCTACTGTATGTGATGAAACCTATGTGTTTCTCAGTTCCTCTAACTGATTATAATTTTGACACCATAACAGAAATCAATCAATGCTGTATAACAATGCTTGTAAGAAAATACAAAATAATACTTTGTAAATAAATATAAACATATATTTATAATAGTGCTGTGTTCCGCTGGTTTGTGCCTTATGCTGCTCTAGGTTGCCCACAAAGCAGTACTGATAGGAACTTGGATGGATGGATGGATTTCTATATATCATTTGAATTTTATCATAGCATATAAATTCATTAATTTAAATTCAGTGTTAAACTTGCATTTCGTTGTGCATATGACTGGTAGGCAATTGGTAAATTTTTAACATGGCCCAATGAAATACTCCAAATCCACATAAATTGCTCACTTGTATTTTTCTTTTTAAAATTATATGAGAAGGTCGAGCTGTTCCGTCATGTGTTGGGTCTCACTGACAAAAATCTCACGGGAACTGGCGGTTTTAGAATTGCGCGGGCTAAATACAAACAAAAGGGCAGAAGGATGCCCCCAGTACACACACCACTCTCCCTGCTGGGGGGTGGACGGGGGATGCATTTTTTACATTTTGCTAACATCCCCCCCATGCCCCCTCAAACCACCTACTGCTTATGCAACTTCGTAAATACACCTCGCTGGTCAGTGGAACACTCTGCACCTGGCACTTTGTCATTATTCTATTTCAGCCGTCCTTTTCTTTTATCTTATATTTATTTCATATATGTATAATTTATGTATAATCAAGTGCATTTGTCTTGTTTTATGATGTCCAATGATATATGTTACTGACTAGATGGCATGAATAACAATTCCTTTAGCTCTGAGCATGGACTTGAGGAACCTTTTAAAAAGGTACCCATGAATGCAAACACATTGTGTCAATCAGTAATAAAATATTATCTTGGCTTCCCCAATATGAGAAAATAGAGTATATAACCTAAATTTTTCACTTTTGCCTATAGATTTTCTGCTTGGATTGCTATTTGTAGTGTTGTAGCTGTATTTTAAGGCAACTCACACATTGATTTTGGATGTAAGTTGTCCTCTCAACAGCTACATCAGTGTCGGGTATTGGAGCTTTATACAATGAATGAAACCCCGAACCTGGTCCAAGAATGCATTCTAACCGAGTATAATAAAGAAGCTAAAATAAAAGCTGGCAGCTATCAGTAAATCCAACGCCACTATTTCAACTGGCACGATACACTCCATTGCAGAGGCAGCCTGTACCACAGAAACAAAATAAATAAAATAAAAATTGGTCAAAGGGACGATCTTGGCCAGAGAAGAATTTCCAAACTGACAGCTTTAAAATACAGAGCTCAACACTTCTCAGAAAGAATGCCATATCCCCCTAGCAACGGCGTGCAGTTGACTGGCACCATCTTAAGGTGGTGTTATAGCTCTCGCTTCTGTCTTAGGGCCATACGGGTTGAGCGCTCAAAATTTATTGCGCTGAGATATCAAGGTCAGATTAAAGGAGGAGTATAATGGTGTAATAAAAATATTCTTCATCATATGATCTGGGAAATGAGACTGTTAACCTTGCTAGTGTTCCCATTCACCTTGTACTTGGTTTGCGACTCTCAATCAGACAGTGCATCTTTTCCATCCTCTCGGATCCGGGCCAAAGAAGAACAGAAGAATCTCTTTCTCTTGCTCGCCCAGCGGGTCTCTGTTAGACTGTATTATTATGACTCTTTTGCAGACAACCAGCTGAGAAAATAGGTCAGCTGGTTAGAGCAAAGTCAAGTTCCTGCAATGAAAGCTGGACATTTCTGAAACTGCCATGGTTTTGTTTCTTGGTGTGATTTCCCATCGTTTCATTCAAAAGGCCGCTAAATGTTAACTGGTGTCTAAGTAAATAGAAATCTAATCGAATAACATGCTATGTTAAACCCAGCATTCTCCCACGATTGTTGGATCAGCTCTGAAATAAGTAGCTATTCAGTTTCTATTATACTGAACTCTACAGTGAGCAGCAGAATGTTTGTATTTTAATTTATAAAGTTAGGAAATTGCATAAAAACCTCTGAGTTTTTACTGTCAACCTTAACTCCCTTAAGTAACATGTGTGATGTCATATAAAAATGTACAAAATTCATTTAAACAACACACAGAATTGCCTGAGAAAATCTGAAAGAAGGAGACATCTAAGAGAAGATCTTTAGAGACCTCATTACAACTGGAAAATTACCTCCGCAAAACAAATGCTCTGCAGACTCACCGTCCCTTGTGGAAAGTGTTTCTTAATGAGACTGAATATGAAAAGTCTGGAACAATTTTGTTCAGTGTTTTGCTAAGCAATTAGAATACAAAGCACCCCTGTGGTCCAACAAGAAATTACATGTTAAATAATAAATAAAAAATGCATTTCGGCGACATTTAAATCTTTCTTATCTCCATTGATTATTGCAGCTTTTAAAATAGAGCAGGGACACAGTAAAATATTTCCTAAAAGAGAGGAATGGTAATTAAAAATGAGAAAGCTTTGCATAGATGGCATTCATTAAACGGGGACATTCATTATTAACAGTGATAGCACTGGGTGATTTTATCCATAAAAGGCAGTCTTTTTATGTGATAACACCATGGGCGCCTTGCGGATGCAGAACGTTGTCATCTGTCAAATTTCACTAATACTGTCCCTTTGTTAGAAAGGCTATTCAAAACCACAGTCGCACTGTTATGTGTACAGGGCACTTTCTGTTTTTTGCACTTGGTAACCAGGGGAACCAAGGAGTTATTAGGCAGGCTAAAATGAGATCCCAAAACTTTGCACCGCTTGGGAAATGCCATTAAGGGTCTAGGATGGATCGAGGCAGAGATAAATCAGAAGATTTCTGAAACAAATTCTAACCGGAGCATATTTCAGATGGAACAGCACATTGATGCAGCCTTTTTATGACATATTCAATGTGGAGAAAGACTTGCGAGAAAACTGCATGCTGGACCTTTTGTGCAAATTTAAATTAAAATGATAAGAGTATAAAAGAATGAAGAACTGTAGCTGATCCAGAGATTTAGATTTTTAGTCTTGAATCTTAGGGGAAAAATTGAAACAAGTGAATAAGGACAGGACAGGACAGTCTGGATTAACACACAAAAGTCAAAGGCGTGTTCTCCTTCTCAGAGACGAACTGGTTGGAACATTCTGTCGCCCTTCTCTCATAAAAAATTTTCGCTGAAAGTGGCCTTGAGCTGTGCAACATCAAGTCCATACCTGCACAGACCCTGCTGTCGAGCTGGCAGGCAATAAAGGCGCCCAGTGCCCATTTTTCAGATGCTGTGGAATTTCCCTCCGGCTGCAACCTATTTGCCGTATAGCGGCATTGTACGAATAAATCTAGTTAATTATGGCCTGCTCTTTGAGGCCAGCTTAATTTTTGAAAACAATGTTCCGAATGCTTTTTGAAAGCCCGTTTGCTATGGATGGTTTAATTATCTGTATTTAATGCATTAATTGAAGAAGGTAAAGATGTATAATGTGATATTAATTGATGGTTACGTAAATGACATGTTTGAATGTTTAGAATGTGGACAAACATGGATTTTCAGTGGGCGGCGCTATAACCTCCAACCTCTAGGGTTGTGGGTTCAAATCCCGCCTCTATTTCTCCCTGTATCACATGGGTTCTCCCCCCACACTCCCCAGTCATGCAAGAAGGCTAATTAGCATGATGTTTTCATTTCAGCTGTGTTACACCTACATTATTAATCATTTTTAGGATTAGCTGTCAAAGGAAAACAAGCTACAATCGGGAGAAGAGGTATGTGAAGCCGCCAATGAAGCTACATTTAAAGCCCGGAAGCTCATAAACGCATAAGTGAGCCTGAGGATACTAGCAAACTGGTTTCTCCAAACACATTATATTATGATTGTTATGATTCCCAAATAACCAGAAAAAGTTTTCTACACAAATGTTATTACCTTCATCTAATATTCAGCTCAATTTTTTATTAAAATAAAAAACTGCATGAAATGTGATTGTGGATTCATTATTGTAATGTAATAAACTGAACCCAGCATCCAAATAATTGCACGTAATTTTTACTTCCTAGCACTGAGAATATGCTGAGTATGCTGAGAAAATCCATCATATAGGGAAGGATTACGTTGAATTAATGAAATTACTTTTGTGAATTTGATTCTGCGAGTTTTTGAATGATCCAGCATTACAGAAATGGAAAATAAGCTTTAGAGTTACTTCAAATAAGCTTTAGAGTAACTTAAAAAATCAACATAAGTGACAGTCACGTAAACAAATTCATATAAATATCATTGAAATCAAATGATGATGAAAATTCTTGTCCCCCATGAACAGCTGTAAAACTCAAGCTATTATAGAACAGGTTGGGGGTAAATTCTGAAATATATTGCTTAATAGAGGGGGGTCTCAAAGTATAATGATAGGTGGGAGGAAGGCTTATATTCATTTTTTTTTTGTTTTTAAATGCGCATACATTTATAATTTATTACTGCACGTTTAGCATCCAACAATATAATTTAATTTATAATTTATAATCAAGAATGATTTTCTAGTGCAGTAATTGACACTTAACAGAAACAAAGTAATTTCGGGCATCCCTCTAATCCAAGACGGTCCACTTCCTGCTCAACAAACGTGACGCAAATTCTCCAGGTGAACAGAAACATTATTCATTAAATACAGCATGCATGCTTGTATCAGGCTGCAGGTAGCTTAATTGGATTTTAACAAATGCCTCTGAATTTACTGCTCAACATGGAATTGGAACTGCCTTGAATGGCAAAAGGAACTCGGCAGACTTGCCTAGTAAACAAGCTGGATACAATTAGTTGTTTTCGTTCTGTATTACAGAGGGCATTTTACACCTTCTTATAACCCAAAAAACATGTACACTCAATTGAAACCAGAGCTCACAATCGACAAGCATAGTAACTCAGAGGCTTCACACTTTAAAGATTCCAAAATATTTAAAGTTTCTGGGTTTCAAAATTAATATATGATTTAACCATAAATATAGAAACTATACCCATTATTAGCCCAAGCCTCAAACCTTAATAAGTATGTGGGCCTTGTTTGAGGCTTATGAAACAAGTTCTTCTTTAGAGGCTGGGTCAAAGTTCCAATCGAGGTGTCAGTGAACTCAAGGGCAATAAACCTTCTGCTCTGTGAGACAATAGAAATTATGGAGTAGAAGTGGTCAGACATGTCAGATATTACCTTCCATCTCAGAGCATGGCTATAACGAATCAGTCAATGTATTATCACACACTCAGCTTGTGTGCTGAACATACATCAGAGTTACCCTTCAACAATTAAAATTAACTCCAAACAAAAAGGACCGGCTTTTTAATATGGGCTCACTTATGTACTGAATTTCTTCAAGTCTTTTTTGTGTCATTTTAATTCTAACTAAACAACACCAAACTACCTTGAAACATAAAGACTTGTTTTTGGAGGAGTATTCAGAATGTAGCCCTGTCTTGTGTCCTGTGCTTCCTAGGATTGCCTCCTCCCCGCTGTGACTTTGACTAAGATAAGCAGTTGGAAGATGCTTGGACGAATACATAAATGCCAAATTGATATCATTCTGTAAAACATGTAATCAGAATTTTATTAAAGATAAATTTCATGTTTTCTAGTAAACGTCCACAGGGAATACTTTCTACCAGGATAAACGGGCGTATTTAATTTGGCAAACACTGTAGAGAAAAACAGGGCAGTGTTTCTAATAATCTGCGATTGCTCAATACATGTTGCAAGTTTACATGTCTACACCATTTCCGCATCATTTCTCAATTATTGTGTTGAGCCTCAAGCTTTGATCAGTGTTAACAGCTGAATATTGACAGTGTATGAATCAGTTTATTAAATTTCATTGTTGGATGGATGGAAACAAATAACAAACTTTACACTCATGAGTTTCTGCATGTTTTCCAGGAAAAGTCTATTGACACTAAAGGTCACTACAGGAGTTGGCTAACGGAACATCGATAGCATTTATCATGTTTTGTCAACACAGTGTTTGAACTGTACTTTCAAGTGAAGTCACAGCTAACACTCCTATCAAAGATTTCTAAGAACATTTGTGACATAGTCATTGATTACTTTCACAGGACAAATGCAAAGTTACTGTAGCAACATAAACATCTGAATCTGTGAGGCAGAACATCAACAAAAATCTAAACAGATATAACATTCTGTGTTACATTGTTATTTTGTCATATTAATTACATTGTAAAATTATTTAATAATCATTTTAAGTGTAAAGGGATGTTCGTGCTGTTTCCAAGAAAGACCCAGAATTGCAATAACTGGGCAATAAAATATAGATGTAACACTATTCAGGAACACCAATCCAAATCAAAGGTTAAATATACTTTGGTTAAAAACAACATTATGGCTAACAAAATCGCTTCTGTCATAGTTAAAAACGTGATGCTAACTGAGGGAATCCCGAGTGTAGGCTAGCTAGTTTCTGGATTATGCCACCGGCCTGTTTTAAGTTCCAAAACCATGCATTTAAGCTTCTGTTAGATTTGTGTGTAAAAGAGACATCCCATCCAGGGTGTTTCAAAGGGTGTATCACATTATTTGCCTTAATGTTTGAATTGAAGTTTATATAGTGCCTTTCACAACAGAGTCGCCCCAAATCACTTTACATGGGTGTGTTGTGAATCATTACAGCTTCATTAAGAGAGAGTAATACAAAACAGGGAATAGGAAAGACAAATAAATGAAGGAAGGAAAGATAGAAAGAAGGAAAGAAAGAAAGACAGGCAGATGACAACAGGAGAGCAACCAAAAACCTCCAGGGGTTCAAGGTCAGCTGGCTGCCCAACCCCCCTGGGCATAACATCATTGAAGACAGAAAGAGTGGGCTTGCTTGCTAAAAGCAAGGTGTAAACCGTGGTCGAGGGCAAAGCCAAAGTCCATCAATGAGTCTGTTCTCCTTGTCGGCCTGTGTAGGTTGGCAGATTCAAGGCTGCACCCGTGATGTTACACTTCATAGGTTTACAAGCTATACTGTTTTACAGTGTTCATATGCTGTTAGAGAATTTGATGCTTGCACAGCCCAGCTTGGTACCCATGAGACAGTGAAACACACACATACGTGTACAAGTGAGACTGAGGCTTGGGGTCAGATCGCAGGGTCAGCCATTTTTCCTACGTCCCTGGAGCAGTTTTTGGGGTTAAGGGCCTTGTTCAGGAGCCCAACAGTGATATGATCACTGCCAGCCACAGGATTGTAACTGGCAAGCTTCCTGACCCAGGCACAGATCCCCAAGCCACAGTGCCACACACAGCCCCAAACAAAGCCACAACATACAAACACACATGCTGGAGTGTCACATACAAAGTGTAACAGAAGGACAGGCAAGATGACTGAAGAAGCAGAACCCCGTTCCCAGAGCTGCCAAGAGATACCAAGGGAAGGCTACTGTAAACAACAGCGACCGGTTCGGGAAGACATGCTGCCATTCGATGACGGCAAGCATATCGAAAATATCAGTTATTTACAGAATTCAAGACAAAAGGGAATACGCCATATGGCCGAGGACAAGATGCTGTGCGATTCTGCCTTATTAAGATGCAAAAAACAGCTTCTCTTTTCAGCCCGAATGCTTACGTGTCTTTACAATGTGGAGTATAATGCACAGGCCTCCAGGGAACTGCATTTCTAAATGACTTTATTATTATTATTTATTATGATCAATTTTATAAACGTTTCCTGCACTTGTTATAGATTTTCACAGGAAAACCAAGGAATCAAGTTAAAACGAGACATTTAAAGCAATCCACGACACCATGATGAATATGACCGATATGTCCCATTAAAATGCTGTGAGGTTTTGAAGGTCATAGCAGCAGCAGGGAGCTGTCCAATAGGATGAGGTGTGCAGGAGCATGTGATTGAGTGAGCTAGGTCAGGCTTCTTAAAAATCAGCCAGGCTCCTGATGCTGAGACTCGTCTCCATTGAATTGGGGGGGGGGGTTGGGAGAGTGTCACTGTCAAAATATGCCATTATTTTCTTATTTACTTGGTATCAGTTATGAGATTTTTAACCTGACCTTCAATTCTTCATCTTCATTTCGCTTAAAGTAAATTGAGAAATGGGAAGTAATAATTATCAGATAAAGCTGATGACGTGTTGTGCAGTTACGTAAAGTAGCTACTGTGCTTTTTGTGCTCCATGCCAAATATTGAAGAAAACATTTGCTGAGGCCAATAAAAATCCAGGTTTTGAGACGGCCAAAAAGCCTGCTAGTGGTGATTAACATTTCCATTACGCCAGCCTGCTTTCGGGATCTCCACAATTAATTAAAATGACCAATGAATAAATTAATTTAATTTCTTTGCATATGTTAGTTGCCAAAATGGATACAAGTCCTCACCTTATCCTTCTCACATCCTTTACTATACTTTCTGGTATACAATTCATTTGGACAATAAATAAGTTTAGCTACACTTACCCAAACCGACCAATGGACAACACATATTGTATTTCAGCAAAATCTTACCCAGGACAGGGCTGGGATTAGAAATTGGCCCTGGACTTTGGAGTCCCCTACGGCCAATTTTGCCGACCTGAAGGGGGGGGGGGTACCACATGCCCATTGGCCCACTAGGAATGCCCATTGGCCGGTATGCCAGATGGCCAGTCCAGCCCTGATTTTCACTACATTTCCAGTCTGTAAACCATGGATTCTTGTGCTAATGCTACCTGTAGTGTTCCCGAATTACCTATTAATCCTATCATTGGTGTGTTCATCCCAGCCTGCCTCCACTTTGCTGGTCGGGGGTTGACAGGGAGATCGAGGCATGAAGATGACCACACGTTTACTTTCCGAACAGCTGCTCCGTGTTTCTGTGTTTGCTTTGGACTCACTGGCAGACAACAAAGACTTTGCATCTCACTGATTGGACGCCCACATTTGCAATGCTATTTGTGCTGGCAAGATGTGCACCAAATTCTGTATAAATGCCAACCACAAATTTACAAGATAAGTGTTATGACTAAAGTTGTTATTGATAACAGAACAGCTGGTAATTGTTTGTCTACTATCATTGTTGTCCTGAGTCAAGCACAACAGCTATCACTAATTTGGAAGGTGCTAGGAGGTCGTGATCTGAAATGCACATGCGTAATTGGCTGTTTTTCAGTTTGACAGACTAAGCTATTTCTTAAACCAAGAAGCCTGTTAAAGCATTTTTTTTACAGCAGTAAAAAAAAAATATGTTTTTCTTGTCAATTACCATGCAATCACTGGAGGGGAAACCTTTTGTTAAGAGCAATTATGAAGACTGGCTAGTAGTTCTGAGATATAAGCATTCCTGTTATTTATAAACTGCAAAAGGCTCAAAATGATTAATGAATGATAAAAATGTAGTTCATGGTGGGAAACTGCCACAAAAAAGGAAGCAGTCCTCATTACACAAAGCAAAAATAATACAACACGGAGAGAGGAGAGGAACATGATGTGACTTATTCTCCTTTCATGTATGATGCTTATTTTTCTCAGTTGCCCTTTTTGATCATTTCTGGTTGCATTACTCCTAAATACTTGGCATATTCAGTTCCAGGAGATTAGAACATCCAGCTACGTCCCAGAACAGCTTCTTCTTCAGGCAGCAATTGGTCAACATTTGCCAAAGAATGAATTAAGAATGATTCAGACCATACATAAATTATTTTGTATACAGTGGTGTTGAATAAATCCGGTGACGTTGAACACAAGAATACTTCCATGAACAGCAATTCTGCAGTATTTTGGGGGGATAATTATTGTTGAAGACGCACACAGCTGGACTTGTCTATGAACGAAAACCTAAATTTCATTAAGTGGCATAAACACAAATTGGAACCATTTGCTGTTTGGGCAGAACAGGAAGATTTCTTATGAGAAGGTGTGATTCTTTCTTTCTAGAATAGAAAAAATATATTTAGCATAATCAAGATACAATCAGCCCTGGAGTACATGGCCTGGTGCTCCTCCCCGGCTGTACTTGCTCACACGGTACAAACACACACACTTTGGACAGACTTGTGCCTTTATACTGCCTGGAGTGTGAGCCTATGCATGATCCTGTACAGGGTGAGCCAGACCTCAGGCCCGGTGCATCTTGGTACAGGTTCATGTTCATAACGACCTCGCAAGGGGTAAATAGTTAGAGAAGGTAAGCAGAAAATTGACAAAGCAGGTCATCGTGAGCATCTTAGCAGAACTACCTAAGTGGAGATCTTGTACAGATAAAAAAGGACATACTAATGCATCCATTAGGGGAGGTCAGAGGTTGACATTATTACCATGAAGTCATCGTACTCCATATTAATTTGTCAGAGCAAAAGAAGTACAACATGTTAGTAGAAGAGTAAAACTGAAATGTTTCTTCTTCACTGTAATATATGCCTCACTTGTACATCGCTTTGGACAAATATGTCTCCTAAATTAAAAAAAAGAAATAGTACGGTACTGTGTAAAAGCCTTGGGCTGTCAATGAAAATGATGTTTAAATGATCTTCATGTTGGTGTAGAACTTTAATATTACATCCGTCAAAGTATGCCAGCTCAGTCATTTCAAAACCTCTCCTAAAGTCACCACTAACACACTTCATATTACTAATCAATACATCACTGACTTTTGTTAACTAATTAAATTAATGAATTAAGTGAACTGGTGGGGAAATTTATCGAATACCTGGAACAGCTGAGGAGCCCCTGAGGAGAGGTTTGGCAACCAAAGTGGAGTTCATCTAGCCAGCCAACAAGGCATCAGTACATTTTTGGCAAACAGAAAAAAGTCTTGTTAGTTTTTATTGTGTTACTTTTAATTTGCATACATTCTAATGTTAAATTGTGTGTTTTTCCGTGCTAATATACAATTAGACTTTTGCACAGTACTGTAAATGTATTTTGAAGACAAGGATGAGTCTTAAAGGTAGCAATGATAGTAATTGACCTTCTTAGATGCTTCTCTTACTCAGATCTAGAGATAAGCAGGGCTTTTTATAATCAGGGTAGGTGAAATTGTGAAACTGTAAGTGCTTCAAAAATCAACAAGATGTATCACGCTATTCTCTGGCTAATGTTTGTATATTTCTAGGAAGGACCTACGTAATCACAGCAAACTGGCAACCTACAGGTATTGCACAACCCCAGACAGTGTCAGTGGAGCATATGATATCTGTTGAGAGTGTTTTCATGATAATGTTATATTAATGGCGAGTAGTGTGTGATCAGCAAACTGATTGTGATCAGAAGGTTGCTGGTTCAGATCCCAGGGGCAGCAGAGTTACTTCACCATTGGGCATTGAGAAAGGCACTTCTGGGATTGACTGAATCTGCTTTCTCAAAAAAAAAAATGTCTGCTAAATAAATAAAATGCATAATATATTATATACTATTACTTTGGGTAATTAGATAAAATCAGTTTATATTACCTTAATCTCGTTAAGAGCAAGTACTCAGACAATCAGTTGTACTGGCCTCCTTAAAGTGACATTAAAGGGCATAAGCAGAAAATGGATGAATGTCCAATTCAGAAAGGTGAAACAAAGGTGTTATAATAAATTTTAGGACATATGAACAGGTGAATTTTGAATTTACATTCATTCATTCATTCTACCAGACTGCTTATCAAAATACTACAGTTAAATATTCATCCATTTGAACAGGGTCGCCCATTCATTTGCTATCCCGCTTATCCAAAGAGGGTCGCGGGGGGGTCCGGAGCTTACAGGCACAAGCCAGGGTGGGGGGCCCAGCCCATCGCTGGGCACACTCACTCACACAGGGAATTGAGCAACATCAATCAGCCTTCTGCATGTCTTTGGACTGTCAGGAGAATCTGGAGGAATCCCCACAACAGCACGGGGAGAACATGCAAACTCCACACACATGGAACTGGGCAGGATTCGAAACCCCAGTCCCAGAGGGGTGAGGCGACAGTGCTAACCACCATGCCGCCCTTACAGTTAAATATATTCAACAAAATTCAAATTGCAGGTGTCATATAATTATATGAACTGAGTTTTCCCTAAGATGTTACTTCCACGTCAACTCAGTGACGAGTTTGCTAGGTACACCTGAACAAACATCCTGCTCCTCCAAACTGTCAACCATGCAGCTGAACCAGATCACCCACAGCTCCCATACAGGGTCGGGGGGGGGGGGCTAAGCATTAGACCAGCTAAGATGCCTGAAATAAATGACACTGAATGTGATGTGAGTGTTGGCACCAAACATGACAGTCCCAGCATCTCAGAAACAGTGGCCTTGCGGGGACATTACAGTGTCTGGGAGAGACACCACCCAGTCAGTGGCTATCCTGTGCGTTATATATATATTTTTTTTGCATAAATCTTAATTAAGAAATTTGCTCATATTACATACAAATAAAATGCTATAGATGCTGGTACTAAACTCAACAAATTAATTGCTGATGTCATTTTTCTCTCAATATATCAGAATATATAAAAAATAATTTTCAAAAATGTCCCTTGAAGCAAATAGGAGAAATCCTGTCCACATGGCAGAAAATCATGCAACATGTAACGCTGGAGAGCTGCTGATACGCTCCCAGGAATCCCAGTTATTTGCAAAATGGGATTACAGGCTTAAAGAATAAAGAATTTCCGCAGTACTGCTAAGGTACACAGTAGCAGTCATACAACAAGCAGCCACTCAGGCTCTCTTCAGAGAGGCAGCTCTCCATATTTATTCAAGATGAATGAATGCATATTGTTTTATTATATGAATTACCATGTGCAATTAGAGGCATTCATTAAGTAAATTTGGTTTAACACTATTTTAAAAGCTATGTTCTTCTATATTCTTGGCACACAATTAACACTGTGTTCATCTATAACTAATGCAATATTACAACTGACTGTGTATAAACTCTATTACTTATAGTTTACATACATACACTTTGCACCACATATATAAACCCTTGTGTCCAGCCCCCGTGTTTACATGTTTGCATATTGCACCGTGGTCCTGGAGGAATGTTGATCATGCCATGTTACACCCCTATATGGATGGTATTACAGTAAAGCTCGCTTGACTTGAGTGAAAGCAGGACAGTGTATTTAGGGCTACACTGGGAAGAAAATGAGAGCATGTAGGCAAAGGCATACAAAGCTGACCCCTGAATGAATGAAACTTAAAAAGGATGCTTCCCATTTGGGATCCTCTCACTACATTACAGCAATGTCCCCATGCCAGTCATTATACTGTAACACAAAAGTGTCCTTTACCACCCAAGCTCTGCTGACTTGCTCTGACTGTGCAGATCTTTCCAATGACAGCAGAGTATGGTTTGTGGTTTGACCACTGATTGATGTCTAAGCGACCATACTGAAGTGAGTCAGGGAAAAACACGAGCATAACATTCATCATATTCCCATAAGAAGGTTTCTGCTGGGTGAGCACTGATAGTGAAGGCTAGCCTGCCAGATCTGATCCCGCAGAGTAGTAGCACAAATTAGTGAAGAAGTTACTGCTGGTTATAACAAAAAAGGTGTCAGAACATGCAACGCATTGCAGCTTGCTGTGCATGGTGCTGTGCAGCTGCAGACTGGTCAGAGTGTCCATGTAGACCCCTGTCCACCACCAAAAGTGCCTACAATGGGCATGTGACCATCAGAGCTAGACCATGGAGCAATGGAAAACGGTGGCCTGGTCTGATGAGTCACGTTTTCTGTTACATCCTGTGGACAGTCAGGTGGTTCTGTGTCTATCGGAAGAAGGCACGCTGGCAGAGGCAGTATGATGCTCTGGCCAATGTTCGGCTGGGAAATTTCGGGTCCTGACATTCATGTGGATGCTACTTTGACATGTGCCACCTACCAAAACATTGTTTCAGACCAAGTACACCCCTTCATGGCGACTGTATTCCACAATGACAGTGGCCTCTTTCAGGGATTGTACAGGAATGGTTTGAGGAACATGAAAAAGAGTTCAAGGTGTTGACTTGGCGTCCAGCTTCCCCAGATCTCAATCCGATTGAGCATTTGTGGGATGTGCTTAACAAGACTGATAACAAGTCCGATCCATAGAGGCCCCACCCCGCAAGTGACAGGAATTACAGGGCTGCTAACGTCTTGGTGCCAGATACCACATGGCACCTTTAGAGGTCTTGTGGGGTCTCGACATGTGAGAGCTGTTTTGATGGCACAAGGGGGACCTAAACAATATTAGGCAGGTAGCTTTGATGTTAAGGCTGATCATTGTAGATCTCTGCACTTATATAATGATAACAAATGTGTTTTCCATTCTGTTGATTGTTAGGATAGCAACAGATAGTTGACTACAACAGATAGCAAAACAAATTGAAGTGGGTCATGACCGGATTTATACCAAACAAGTTAATATTTTAAAGCATTTGGCCCATCACTGTTGTAATGCTAGTTTCCAGATATATTTTTTTAAATAAGACTCCTTTCAGGTTGTTTCTTTTATGTCAAATTAATATTTTAGGATTTCATTACATTATAGTGTTCTGGGAATTCCATTCTGTTTTGTTTACAAATCCTGTTGCAATTAACAGTCTGACACATGATTCTCTCATGTCTACCTCCAAGGCATCTATTGCCCATGAAAATTCCACGTGTTGTTTTGTAGTATTTCTTTTAAATTAGTGTTTTTATTGTGCAGGAAGCAGGTAAGAGCTTACTGGTGATTTGTACACATTAATGCAAAGGGCCTGGATCCTATTCCAGGCAGGACAGGGTAGGTGTACACCCTGGATGGGATGCCAGACCATCACAGGGCACACATATGCAAAAATATACAATATATACTCTTGACAATAATAATCATCATCATCATCATCACAGGAAGAAGAAGAACTTGTACCTACTTTTGATGTGTCTGTTTTCTGGTGCTTACATTCAGGTTTTGGATGACAATGACAAATGAGAAAAATACACCATCCTGCTACATAATTTTTTGCTACATTATAAAGAATCATGTTAGATATTCTTTAATACTGGGAAAAGCACGTGGTTTCTATAGCTTCTATAATGAAGATCAACAGCACTATTACACAACTTAAGATCACCATGTGAAGGGTTATTTCACTGTTGGTCACATTCACCTTTTCACAGAATCCAGATTTACAGCAGACGGCAAGAGAAGCTTGGCCGTGCAAACATCACCTTTTCTGCGGTGACAGCTTTCACACCCACATCCAGCCGGGCCGCGCCGAATCTGGCCACATTCTGCAGCATTGCAATATTAAACAGCCGATAAGCTCGTCTGCTGAATGTGCACAGTACAATACAGAAGTCTCAGGCAGTCGAAGAAAATTAAGTCGAAATGATCTTCATGTTTGTATTAAACTGTGAAATTGTGTCTGTGAAAGGGAGTCAGATTAGCCGTTTGGAAACCTCTCCTAAAGTCGCCCTGTTATTTACACAAGCATCCAATATGCCCATGTATTTGTTGACTTGACCACTACCCCACCTTGTGTGGCTAATCAATACCCCATTGAGTGATTTAACTAATTAACTTAACTGGAGGTGAAAATTAAATACATGGAGTGCCCCTGAGGAGAGTTTTGGGACCTGATGTGATGTTCATCTAGCCATCCAACAGGATATCAGTAACTTTAGTAATACTTTACATTAACTGCACTTTCCCAATGCCTTTATAAAGCATTCGTACCTGAACAGATTTAATATACATTAATAGCAATTATACAATGGTACAATTATACATGTTTTTATTATCATATGTTTATTATTAATGTATACTAAAACTGTTAAGATATGTTAAGATGTTTTGCTATACTTATGTGCTGCTTATGAATGTTCAAAAGCGCCCAGTCCAACCAGTGCTCACCTTCCCCTAAAAAAGCACTGGAGGCCTCCTTGATGGTGGCAGACCTTTGTCTGCTCTTTGTCTTCATGCTGCCTTGGCATAGGTCCTGTGCTGGCTATCGACTGCAATTAAGGCTCAGTCATATTGCTGATAGTTGATTTATGTGCGCTCGTATGTCAGGCTTTGCTCCCCCACCGTTGAATATTTGGATTTGCTTAGTCTTCATTTTAGTCTTACTTCATAATCAAGGAATGACTGTGCTCATGCAACAACCCAAGATACTTCAGGCATCAGCTCTGGTACTCAAACAACCAGAGCCAACCCATTTATGGTTTTATTTCTGGTAAACTTTCTCTAGAACATATCTACAATGGCAGGAATAGCGAACGGCTGATTATATGGCTGATAGGGGCAACAAATCCATTTGTACAGTATTCCTGTTATACCACAGGTATCTAGGACATATCTGAGACCCAAAAGGCTGAGTCCTGTTCACTGTTACCTTTTGCCCTGGCAAAAGTAACAACAAGGCAGACGCTCTCTCCGGGCAGCATGAACCTCCTCTTAGTTTTTCAGTTCCTGAGACTATATATTGCCTTCCTCCTGCGTTGAGGCTCCTGTCAGATGGGACATCATGGATGCTCTCCAGGTGGCTCTCTGCATAGATCCCAGTCACCCACATACTCCCTCCAGTAAGATCTATGTTCCAGCCAGCAATCATTATCGACTTCTGCAGTCGGCTCATACCTCCCACTGTGTCGGCCACCCCAGTAAAACTAGTACCTGGGAACTACTCACTCAGACGTTCTGATAATCATACCTTGCTGATAGTGTCAAGAGGTTTCCTGTCCTGTTTGTGCTCAGTCTCCACAATCATTACCAGCAAATATGCTCCCATCATTATCCATTTCACAGAAAAACATGGTCGCATACCACAATGCATTTTACCGTTGACATATTGGCTGTGTCGGTCGGTACCTTCTCCAGGCCCGTCTTGCTCTACCACTGCCAGTTTAAGCTAGTATTTTGGTTCTTTGATACTCCAAATGACAGAGAATCAGATATAGGACCATGATTCTGAAGTGTGGAAGGTGTTCTGTGCGCAGCTGGGTATCAACGTTCTCAAACAAATAGCCAGACAGCATTTGAGTCAAGATATTGGAAGTTACTTTCCAATTTAGATGTTTTAAATGTTGGAGGGAGCACTTATACTAAGTCCATGCCCTGTTGGACTCTATGCATGGCCCTAAGAGGCAGTCCTGTGAAATGTTGGACCCATTGCTTGTTGAGGACTTGCACCGCTTGTATCCAGACTGCCCTGCTCCACGTCCCTGGAGCTGTCTGTGGGGTAAGTGGTCTAGGGCATTGCGGGCCACCCGTGGAGGTGCAGTACCGTCACACCTGCACACAGCCAGCTCTCAGGTCAGCCATGCAGTCTGGCCACGTTCCACCTCACTGGGTTATTAACACACCCGGCACTCATGGGCTCATTTACTAGATGCATAAATTAGGACCTTGTTTCAGTTGTGAAGTATTGTGTATTCCACCATATTGAACAAACGTTATTGTTACCTGTGTAGGACTTGTGCCTGAGTAATCCGTTTTTAGTCTTAATGTCTTGCATTGTTTTTCATTCAGCAATGAAACCTCACCTAACAATTTACTGCCTTTGTCTTCACTATGGTTTGACTACAGATGACGATTTGGATTTTGTTTTTAATTTTTTTTTTCTCTTTTTGTGTGTGTGTGTTTTCCCTGGCTTACTGCAGGTGTTTTGGACTACAGCTGTGTTTAGAAAAAAATAAGCTTGTTGCTTCTGCACTGGAATCCTCTCTCAATAAAATAATTTATTTGTTTAATTTACAAAAAAAAGTAATTAATAGAAACTAGATTCAATTAAACTGAAAATTTTGCAAATAAAAAAAAAGATTTACATTGGGTCTAAGATTAATGAACCATAAACTTTGGTTGTATATTTAAGAAATAAAAAGTAAAATAATTTTTCTTTTTCTACACGGCCCTTCATTTTGAAAGGAGTCTGCCATATCAGTGACATACTCTGCCATGTCAGTGACATACTCTGCCATATCAGTGACATACTCTGCCATATAAGTGACATACTTTGCCATGTCAAGTAGACCTCAGACAACTTGAGAATTGGAGTAATAACTGCTGATGGCTGAAGAAAAACTCAGAATTCAAACCAGTGAACATGCAGACGGGCATGATCTGTAGCCACACACCGCCCCCTTCTCACTTATCTGTTACTATGTGTGATTTTCACCAGTCAGTGTTAAAAGTAAAGCTAAAATAGGAGGCAGGCTGACTCTGCAGTACGCATGATACCGGTCACCAGCACCTCGAGTGTAAACAGAATAGTGTATGCAAAACCAGCAACAGAAAGACATCCTTGTAGACCCCTTTGCGAAAATTACCATAATGTAAAAAAATCACTGAAAACTTTGAGCCTAAAATGAGGAAATGAGTTGACTATCCAAACGCTTACATTCACCAGAATTGCAATCTTCAAGATTGTAACACAAATCATAGCTCTCAAGGTCTGTAATGTTACTTGTCTGGAGATAAAGCAACGTTTGATCTTTCCAGACAAGTGTAAATGTAATGTTCTGGTGTATCTGATTTGTTGACTGGGAGATGCGAGCTCTTAACCGAAAAGCCTTAATTCTTTAGGGGTAATGTTTGCCAGACTGACTTGCCAGGAACTTGACCAAATTGCACTTTGTGCACAAACACATCCACCTCGCTGGATGCGCGTCGATTTTACTCGCTCGGCGAGCGCGCGGTGCAGAACAGTGCTGAATGAGGACAAAATAATCATTTACCAGCAAGAAACCATCATGTCATGAGATCGGGATTCAATAATGGATCCGAAATATCTAAAATGCAGCAGGCATTATTAACCACAAGGAGCAGACAGAGAGCAATAAAACAATCCTGCCTTAAGGAAGCATCCAGGAGTGATGCTCACAACAGGTTGACAGCCTGCAGGCTCATGGACACCCATATATATTACAGCCAGCGGAGAGGAGAGGTTTGGTGAACTGCATAAAGACGTCCCCTGTCAGATTAGATTAGATTAGATAGATAGATTGATTGATTGATTGATTGGGTTCGCTGTAAAACATATTGCCAGAAGTGATGAGTATTTATTTAGCAACTTGTTACACAAAAATCACCTGAGACGCTTGAAGCGATCGTGCCTGTTGTCGTGATTAATCCCAATGTGTGGAAGTGCGTCTAAGCGACGTGCTTTAGCACACAAACCGCGCTCCAGGTCGGAGCCTGGCTTCGTTGATTCAGCGTGACACCTAATACTACACACAATAATTAAACAGCCTTGTAGAGCAGTAATTTACAAGCAGATATGCACCTTGGGCTATGCCATCGCTTGTGTCAAGTTACGCTCAAAAGCCAAGCAACTGCGGAAAATATGGTAAACGAGCACAGAAGGACAAAATGTATACACACAAGCACAGTCGTATCAGAAACAAAAACTTCAATTTACACGTTTCTCAGAAAACGTGTATTTATTTCCAAATAATGACATCCTAATTCATTTTGCCATTTCGGTATGGCCATTATTAGAACTGAAATCTCCAAAGTTTCAATGATATCACGACTAAATGATTGGCAAACGTGCCAAAAACTATGTTAAAATAATATCAGATACTTGTAAAATCTATTCATTTGCAGATGCATGACTTTTACTCGTCTCATCACCTGCTCCTTAAATGATTCTGCAGGTTATACTGCGGTGGTTATAAATGTTGGTAAGTATATATTTAGCTTCTGAAACTAATCATCATTTTGAAAATTAAACTAGTTAGGCTACCACGCCACTAAGAAGCATTTTCCCGTGGATAAATGAGAACTCTTTAAAATTAAATGTGCTTCTTCAAAGCCGTACCGCCACTGAATTCTTTTGTCACGCCGCCTACATTCTTAAGAAAACCACGTCAATGGCAGGACGGCTTTTTAACACCATGTCGTTTTAATGCAGCTACTGTGTTGTAGAAAATCTTCATGAAGTAGATATTTCTGCATATTGCAGTAAAGTGCATACTGGACTTTAATAATAATAATTAACAATAATAATAAACTTACCCTTTTTGTCCGGTAATGCGCAGGAACCAGCGGCAATAATCACCGCGAGTATTACCTCAATTTCAAAACGCATCGTGGCGGCTTTTCCCAGTATCATTATTCCTTTTTTGCAAGTTGGATAGATATTTGTCTGGGAGAAGTCGTCCAGAAACGCGTGAGCCGAGTTGCTTCTCCCCAGGAGGTGTCTCCTGGAAATGAGAGGGATTTCAGGGCGCGGTCTGGGATATGACTTTCTTCCTTAAAGTTTGACAGCTCATTGCGATCTGCCGAATCTGTCCATGCTGGAGATCGCCCCCCCAAGCCGTATCATTTTCCGACGTCATGGAAGGGGGTGGAGGACGAGTTCCAGGTGATCGTCGCTATAGTTTAAAACTCCGTAACCATCCCAAGTGCGTAACCGGCTGCTGGGAAAATATTTATTTAGCAAGAGCTCCTGTTTACGCTCAGAATTGCATGGTTTTGTGCATCAGTGTCCCGGATAGCTGCCCTGCCCACTGTCTACCCAATATTACCTTTACTGTAATTGTTTATGGTGTCGTTTTAGCAGCTAGAGGGTTTTATTTGTTATGCCTCACACTTTAGAAATGCTGATGAAACATGAAATGCTATACTCCATGGAGGAATAATGAGAGTTTGACAGTGTCTTCATATCTAACCAAAGATTATGCATGATCTTGGGCGACTTGTAGTATCACCGGTATTCGGCAGTACAGGTGAAAACGTCGCATTTCACTACGCTGACATCTTAAATGCGGTTTAGCGTTAAAAGGTAACGGCGTGGGAAAACAAAAAGCTGTCAGCATAATAAAATATGTTTTAATGGCTACCAAACCTGCCTTATTTCTTTAAATCTACACAATTTCTCTGTCAGTCACAGACCATTAGGGGGTATACAGTGGCTGAGCTTATCGGCCACTCTTCATTTTGAATTCATGGCGTATTTGGCATGAATAGCGTTGGTTGACAGAACTTTAGTTTTCAAGCTGTTTGAGTGTCTGTTTGCTCCTGATTGATTGATTGATTATTTATTTGGCGGGTTTAACGTCATTTGTTTCTGAGTACAATAACGGACCCCTACGAGAATATTTGGAGACACTGACTGTCTGAAAGGCTGTGACAGAGTCAAAAGCAGTGCTGTCAGTCACACATGGAGTCCAGCTGGAAATGTCTGGTTCCGTTACACGTGGATCACACGCACAGACACATGTCTTTAATAGTGAAAACTGTCCATTCATTCGTTACCTTTTTATTGTATATAAGTTCGTATCACTATGAATATTACATAGAAGACCAAAGCAAACCAGAGGAAGCACATATTAGAGCATGATGTGTGCACTAAAGCCTAATGACACAACATATCCATGGGAAGGAATGTGACTGAGGCCTTTGATGGACTGCCATCCCATCCAGAACATTCCCTGGCACGTGGCCTGTGCTTCCTGGAGTGGAAACCCTTTACTGGAGATGGATGGGTGGATGGATGAATGGATGATGGACGTCACAACACTGAGAGTTCTCACTTTTTTTTAATAGATTCCACTTAAGCAGATGACAAAGATGGATGTAGCTACAGTCAAGATCTCGGTGCTGAGAACAGCAACCATTTTCCTGAAATCGGGTATCAGATCTGGATTCCTCAGGCACACAAAAAGTTGCAGAAGAACTGGCTCTGGTTATAGACCAAGAGGTCACCGGTTCAATTCCCACCCACCACCAGTGGGTCCCTGAGCAAGACCCTGAACCCCAAGTTGCTCCAGGTAGATTGTAATGTACTGTAAGTCACTCTGGATAAGGGTGTCAGCTAAATGCCATAAATGCAGACTGAGTCTTGTTGTGGTGATGGTGACAGAGCAGATGCTCAGTACATCACATTGGTTTCAATATTAATCAGAAAGCAGGCAGTGTAAATAATGTAATGGGAAGGGCGGAGAAGAAGAGCCTGACCAACGCAGATCTTTTCAAGACTTTCTGATGCATCTGCAGCTTTTGTTTTGCGCTCGCGATTTAGGTGCTGTTAATGCCTTCCTTTTGCACAAAGGGGAGCAAGCAGTAATGGCTGTACAGAAGTACAACACAGAAGTTTCATGTTGACTTCAAGACTTTAGTTGACTTTATTTGACTTATTTAAGATCCACCTTTTCAGCAGAGGACTGGTGAGTAACATATTAGAAAAATTGTTTCACCTTTTAAATAATTTTTCTTGCTTGACATGTTTCACTCATGTAAATCTAATATTGTTTATGTGAACCAAGAAAATCTGTATGTTTTTGCCTTCCCCATTATGTGGATTCTGAAAAATAACCACACTTAAGAGTTAATGTAGGCCGTGTAGAAGCTATATAGGTAACACTGTGGCTTCACACCTTCAGAGGTGTGTGTTATATCACTGCCCAGGCTCTCTGTTTTATACAGTTTGCTTGTTCTTCTTGTAATTTTGTGGATTTCCTCTGCTGGGTCCGGGAATTGGCTCCAGACCTGGCATACCTTGTGTGCGATAAGTGGATTTGGAAGATTGACCAGTGACTGTGAAGTAAATGCTGCATTTGATTTAAGCAGTCATTTTTTGGAACTTCTCTGGATGTTCTCATTAACCGTCAGTCTTTGTTTCCTTGTCAGTAATTCCTAGATCTCTAAGCAGATAGAGAGCTTGTTTTGGGAGTCCACATGTGAAGCGGCAGCTGATGTGTGGCAGCGCCGTCAGCATGAGGCGCATTCCTGAGGTGCTAATGTGTGTCCCACCAGTGCCTTCCTTTCAAAAGCTGTGAAGATCTGCATGCTTAGCCACTGTTGTGAAATCAGACAGCAAGACTGAATACTTTTTATATTTGTTGCTCAATGGAAAAACCCCTTTGTATGGTTGGTTTGTGGCTAAGTGGGTTAGGACTTTGTGCTTGTTACCGGGTGGGTGCTGGTTTAAATCCTATGACCCATAAAGTAATTTCACCATTAGGCCCTTAAGCAAAGCTGCAAACTACCAATTACTCCAGGGACTGCCCAGCCCGGCTTTCTCCGTTACACATAGCTTTGGGTAAAGTTATATTCTGAATAATTGAAAATTCCACTTCACGAATTAGGGAGCTCTCAGAAGTGCTCTTATTAATCTGCCTTAGGTAAAGCCACAGTAGCCCTTTATGAAATGGGTTCATGACAAAAACTGCAAGAATTTTAACGTTTGGCTGATTTTTTTTGGACTTCGCAACACTTGCTCAGAAACATGTACTACAATATGGTTTTAAACAAATTGAACATTTTAATATATGCACATTCCACTAATCAACTATAATTATTATTCTTTAAAGAACAAGCAAAGAAATCATAGTGACGCAAATTAACATTTTGCACAATTTTCCTTCCAAGGAAAAAATATGTTAATGCAACATTTATTTAAGGAAAACGTGGAAGGAAATCCAGCCTTTAAAGCCCCATGCAGCATGGCTGGGTTTTGGAGCCAATCTTTGGAAGCCCAGGGCGCACGCTGGGTTTCACACTGAAGGCGATGTGAAGACATTCTCACACCCGGGCTCACACTGAAGGCGACTGAGAGTCGCGATTCACTTAAACAGCAGGCCTCTGGAATGTGGATGGGCACCAGGACACCCTGAGGATCTGACAGAAAGATGAAGCAAACATGCAAACTCCACACACAAAGAGCCAGGGTTATATTCAAAACGCTCTGAGGCATCTGGCTGCCCATTGAGTAACATACCAAATGATAATAATAATAACAATAAAAACAAGGACAACAGTAATAATAACAATGTATAATGTCTTACAGGATTAAAGCCTCACTAGTCTTATTAAAGTACACTACACTGCTAACTCAAATGACAGGAGTAACTTTTTCTTTTTTACATTACCTTAAAATTGCCAAGATAGTACTAAAACTAATCATTAAATATATCTTTATCTAATAAAGCAATTTCCATTTCAAGACTCAAGTTCCCCTTGTCATATGCACAAGCAAACATTTTAATAAAATGCTTTTCCACCTACTTTCAGGAGATTGTGCTTGAAAGGAATAATGGAATAGAAAGTAGATATTACATAAAAAAGGTGGAAGAGAAAATCTAAGATGAAAATAAGTAAAACAGTAAAATAAGGAAAGATTAATGATACAAATAACTACGATGAGAATTTGAGAACAATGCTAATCCATACATAGTTTGCAGCAGTCAGATTGTTGTACATTGACAAAAGTACCGGTACACTCCTCTTAATCATTGAATTCAGGTGTTTCATTCACATACATTGCCACAGGTGTATAAAATCAAGTACCTAGAAATGCAGTCAGGTGTACAAACCAAGGATAGGAACAAGTCACTCCTTGGCGAGTCCGAGTCAAGTCTCGAGTCAAAACATTGCTAGTCCATGTCAAGTCTCAAGTCATGTGCCCTCATGTCTAATTTGAATTTTTAATCTTTAGTGATTAAAACTTGCTACAGCAGAAACTTTTCATCAAACTTCATCTCAGAAGACCTTGCATTCAGCCAAATGAAAATGCAGACAGCACTACACTGCACTAAAATGAATGTAATGGTATCCAGATTGGAGAATATAAGCTCAAGTCTTCTGCAGTCATAGGGTCCAAGTTGAGTCCAAGTCTCAAGTCACCTGCCATCAAGTCCAAGTCGAGTCCGAATCTTTCCATCAGTTCTGCCGAGTCGATTCACAAGTCATCAGATTTATGACTTGAGTCCGATTCGAGTTGTGAGTCAGTAACTGAAGTCCCCACCACTGGTACAAACATTTGTGAAAGAATGGGTTGTTCTGAAGAGCTCAGTAAATTCAAGCGTGGTACTGTCATAGGATGCTTTCCTTCTAGATATTCCACAGTCAACTGTACGTTGTATTATTGCGAAATGGAAGTGCAATTTGCAAATGTTATTTATATAGCGCATTATCACAACATTATATTGTCTCAATGCGCTTTACATTTGTGCCACATAAAGACCCCCCAGTGAGTAAGCCAAAGGCGACGATGGCAAGGAAAAACTCCCTAGAAGGAAGAAACCTTGGGAGGAACCAGACCCAAATGGGGAGCCCATCCTCCAGGGGCCAGCAGAGGAGTCAAACAAAACAAAGTTAATACATGGGCTGAAATTTCAGTCTCTATGCAGGGGCAGACTGGTGCTGGCATGGGGTGCTTGATGCTTGATGGCAAGATCAACAGTGGCACAGCCGCAGGGAAGGAAGGAGAGGCATCACAGGAGCGAAGGGCAGGCAGGCAGGAGGGGAGTTGCCGGAAGTGGATATAGTGGTCTTGCAGACAGCAGAGATATAAAATCTTCAATCTCATGGGTCTCCAGGCAGCACACCCCAAAAGGGGTGGGGGGAAGTAAGAAAATAGTGGATTAGCCAGAGTTGAGGAAACTAGAGGCAATGCAATCAAAGTGACCGAGTGCAATAGCCATCTAGGCTCCGGCAGATCTGGCTATAGCAGCATGAAAAAGAGGGAGAGACAGGTGGGAACACAGGCATGGGGAG
>JAODKM010000001.1:26586105-26599821 GCA_026780845.1 Petrocephalus sullivani
AAGTCTCAGTAAGACATAGGGCACCAAGATTAAAATCAGTAATGATTTCATTTACAAGCAATGTCTTAGGAGCCAGCCGATCTAATGTTCAGGAGTCCAAGATTTAACTTTACGTTACACCTACTATGCAGTAATGAATTGGGTCTAGTTTCAATGAGGTTTTTAAGACATGCACTACGGCGGAATGAACCTCCACGATTAAAATTACGGGGAACAGACACAGTCTCAATAATATGAACCCTGGGTGAGGACTCTAAGCGACTAGCAGGCGGTCGGTTAAGTCGGTTTGCCTGCCGCCTTGGCTTGGCTCTGGTTAGGCAGCGATTTGCCTTGAGACTATGAGCTATGCTTTTCGACAGGAGATCGGCACCAGCCCACGAGGGGTGAAGCCAAGGCCTACCCCAAAACGTCCGCCAATGGTCTATATAACCCACACCATTTATCGGGCACCATTCCAACAGCCAGCGATGCAGCGACGATAATCTGCTGTACATTTCGTCACCACGCCTAGCAGGGATGGGGCCAGAGCACGTTACTGACGCGGACATCTTCTTCGCAAGGCTGCACACCTCTATGAAATTTGCTTTAGTAATCTCCGATTGCCTGGATCGGACATCATTAGTGCCGACGTGGATAACAATATGCGAATACTTACGTTTGCTCTTAGCCAGCACTTTTAAGTTGGATAAAATGTCGGTCGCTCTGGCACCAGGGAGACGGTCGCTGGAGTCGCTATATACGCTCACGTTTCTCAGCATAGAGTCGCCGATTACCAGGGCGCTTTCAGCAGGCGGCTCAGCGGGTGTTTCGCTGAGTGGGGAGAACCTGTTGGAAACGCGAATGGGCGAATGGCGCCGGTGCGAGTCCTGTTTGGACTTGCGGCTATGCCGCCGGGTCGTCACCCACTCGCCTTGCTGCGAAGGCTGTGCTGCCGGAGCGGGGGGAGACTGGCTGGCTATCGCGGACATATCCGGAGCCGCTAATACCGAGTCAATAAAACTCTCACTCTCCCGGATCTCCCGTAACGTCCGGATACGTCCCTCTAAATCTGAGATCTTCTCCGTCAGCCTGGCCACTAGCTGACACTTATCGCACGCAAACGTACCGCTAATGACGGGAGAAGAATAACTAAACACACTGCACTCAGCGCAAATGACAGGAGCCATAGCGATCGATACACTTACGTTTGGCGGGGAAAACTCCGGGCTCGGAAGGTGAAGTCCTGGAGAGCTGACGGCGTTCGAACTTGCGAACAAGTTATAATTTGGTTGAATATAATAAAGCTAATAAATGGCTTTTAAAGAGATTTATAAATGAATTAACAGATTTGTTGGAATAGTCTAGAGCGCTCTAAACTGCTATGCCTTCGCTCGGTACACGGACGTGACGGAAGGTATCTCTCATTCAGTGTGTAGTACAGGTGCCAAGTGTTTAGGAACAGAAACTGGCACAAAGTGGCAGACCACGGAAAGTAACAGAGCGGGGTCGCCGAGTGCAGAGGCACATAGTGAGGAAAAGAGGCCACCACTGGAGCAGTGGAAACGTTCTGTGAAGTGACAAATCATTCTTCTCTGTCTGGCAGGCTGATGGATGAGTCTGAGTTTGGTGGATGCCAGAAGAATGTTACCTGTCTGACTACATTGTGCCAAATGTAAGTTTGGTGGAGGAGGGATAATGGTATGGGGTTGTTTTTTAGATGCTGGGCTAGGCCCCTTAGTTCCAGTTTAGGAAACTCTTAATGCTTAAGGATAACAAGGCATTATGCATAATTCTATGCTTCCTACATTTTGGGAACAGTTTGGGGAAGGCCCGTTTCTGTATCAGCATGACTAGCAAGCGAGGTCCATAAAGACATGGTTTGATGAGTTGGCTGTGGAAGAACTTGACTGGCCCGCACAGAGTCTTGACTTCAACCCAATCAATCACCTTTGGGATGAACTAGAATGAAGATTGGAAGCCAGGCCTTCACGTGCAACATCAGTGCCTGGCCTCATAAAAGCTCTCCTAGATAAATGGACAAAAATTCCCACAGACACACTCTAAAATCTTGTGGAAAGCCTAGAAGAGTAGCAGCTGTTATAAGGGGGGGGGGGGGGGCAACTCCATATTGATGCCTATGGATTTAGAATGGGATGCCATTAAAGTTCCTGTAGGTGTAATGGCCAGGTGCCTCAATACTTTCGTACATATAATGTGTGTTCCATCGAAACACATGAAAGCAAGTAAGAGTCACAGGTATGTATGTATTTGGTTTCACTAACAACTCGGAATTCACATATTAACTAGCAAAACAACTGAAGGATGTATGCGTCAATGAGCAGAATATAAATGAATATGAGATGTCTATAGAGAATGAAACACGCATGCAAATTCTTTGCTTAGCCTTTCATATATCATTCCAGCACTTCACCGTTTCAGCATGACAGGTTTCCACAGAATGCTTGAGTGGCTGAGCAACTCTAAAGAGCAGAATTAATCTTTCCCTCTAACTCCTGTGAAAGACCCCCCCCCTCCATCTCAGGCACTATATTTACATGCTGGCATTACACATGGCTCTTTAGATTAAACATGAAACTGAATTTCACTGAATCAAATGAGCTACAGATGCGCAGATCAAACATATATTTATTTAAATTTGTCTGTCACATTTGTCATTGTCTGTTAGAGCACATCATTTTAAACTTCCATGTGTCCTGTACACATGGCAGGATTGACAATAAAGACCTTTTGACATGACTTTGACTTATAATAGCTCAGAAGAGTTACTAGACGAGAAAAAAGAAAAAAAAACCTCTCCAGATTTGCAATAAAGTTTATTTTGGGGATTTTTTGTTCTAATACAAATTTGTAGTACACACCGCCTGTAAGAGCAAGCACGGCTCATTGACATTTAAAACACATGAGGAAAAATATTTAAAGAAAATGAAGAAAAGTGAATGAAGATTATTTTAACATTTTTTATAGTCGTTATAGTTGGTGTCACTTGGGAGGTTACGTTTAGTAAAGCAGAGCTATTCCCACGCCTTAATTTTTCTTCCCATTAAATATGTCATGGTTAGGTGAATCTGTGTGATTGCTGAAGTATCCAGTGTAACTTCACTTTCAAAACACACAGCAGGGATTCATGTACGCTGTATCGTGACACGTTACTCCTGTAGTCACCATCAAAAAATATCCATGTCAATTTTCATGTCAACAGTTCAACACACTTTGTTCCAGTTTTTGTTTTTTGGGGATTGAGGTTTTCTTTTGTTTACTTTAGTTACGAGCTTGCCGAGAACTCTTTCTTCTGGAAACTCCATGAAGACCACTGTTGTATCAGGCATGTTATATTGCAGACCCATGAAAAACCACTTCAGGGTAAGCCAAACCTACAAATGCCTGGGGCCCTGTTTTACATAACTGACCAGTTTTTCAAGCAAGTCAATTTTTTTTCCTTTCCGTGGATCTTGGCTTGCCTTGAAATGTTCAATTTAACTACTATTTTCACACAATGTTTCTGACAGCTGAACCTGCTAACTCAAAGCATTTCAAAAATCAAAGGCCTGACATGTGAATCGAATCAAACCACACTTTCAAATCAACTGGAGTAATAAGGAATTTTCCAGATGGCTGTCAGACTTGCATATTCCATATTCATTTATAAGTTTTCACTTGCAAGAAATGCAAATAGTGTAATTATGTAGTAAAATCTGCTGAAGGCTGTCATGTTTACTTTTATAGCACGTACTGCAGTTAAACTTCTCAATGATAGATTTATTGAAACTTACACTTTGAGTTGAGGGTCAGACCCAAAGTTTTTAACACAATGTATGTCTTTGTAACATAAGCAGTTCCATCCATCTTCAATACCTGCTTGTTCTATGCAGGGGAGCAAGGGTCGCTAGCCTGTCCCAGGACCTACAGGCGCAAAGCAGTAAATAACCCAGTATGGGGCTCCTACCCATCCTAACCCGTACTACGTTTTACTTATTTGGTAGATGTTTTTTTTATTAAAAGTGTTATACATCTATAAATAAGATCAGTTCCATGTCACAACACACAGGTCATCGAGCCCTGTTGCATGTGGGCTATGCAGCCTCAGGCCAATCAGAGTACCCATGCACATTGACCGACTACTGTCGAAAGCACTTACAATGGACACACAAGCATCGGAACTGGACTTTGAAGCAGCAGAAGAAGGTGGCCTGGTCCAGCGAATCCCATTTTCTGTTGGATCATGTGGGCGGCGGGGTATGTGTTGAGCATCTGTGCAATGCGTTGGAGCGACAAGTCAGATCCATGGCTACGTAACCCCATATGTAGCGTGTGTCGTGACACATTACTCCCGTGATCATCAGACTTATCTACCATTTGTGCCACAGTCGCCCTTCTGTTGGTTTGTGCCAAATGGGATCGCCTTCATTCACGTCTGACATCGCCGAGTCTTGGCCACCTAACACCCTGTCAGCAGTTCCTGGTTTTTCCCCTCATCTGACTGCTCTCAATATTATTAATTGTTATTTTATTAACTTTCATATTTATAAAAATAAGGGTTGGAGCAAAGCCAATGTATAAATATGGAACCAGTTTCCACAATACAACTGAACAAATCCAATGGATATTTTTTTTCAGTGCATGGAGAAAGGAGGGGCATACTTCCAACATCTTCAGAGCTGTCGGCTGGCAGGGAAATATCAGCCAGCATGTCTCTCATGTGGCGTGTCAAGAACCTGTTCTGTTATCTTACTGCTAAAGGTGAAACGCTCATGAGAAAAATTAATTTTATTCTGCAGGTTTAATCAAGCCCTCACACGCAAAATACACTGTTTAAATGGCTTTCAGCCACTGACCAATCATTTTTTCCTAGCAGATAATGGCAAACATATTTGAAATCCTCTTACGTCAAGGCTCACCTATAGTTACGTTAAATAACAGAATGTAATAAAGATGTTTTAATCTTATAAAAAAGGCTATTGTAAATATTCCAAGAAGAATGCCAGCCCTTTACATCATAGGTATGCACAGGTTGATTAAAATAACATTGTATCTCTGATAAAAAAAATAATCTAACAAAGTTCTACAGTATATGCCCACATCAGGGCACCCGTGCAACAGGTCGGGCACGAACCAGCACTGTAGGTGTCATGTTTCATCAGAACTAACAAAACCTTGGAGTTGGTTCCAAAGGGCAAATCTCTTCCTGTTTATTCTAAAGACCCTTGTGAGGACGAACAGAGGGCTTTTCCTCCCCAGGTGGAATACCGAGTGCTTTACCGTCCTTGTCTTGCCACTGACCTTTATTATATAGTCAGACCCTTGACCCTCAGGAATAACCAGCTGAATAATCATTAAGTTCAGTATTTACTGATTTTTTTAACAGGCATCATTATTAAACAAGCAATTATTTATACAATAAGGGATTCTAGTCTTTATTATCATCTTCTAACGTAAATAATTTGAGTGAAAAACCTTCCTATTTAAAGAACTCGGAACTATTATAATCTTTATCATCTGCTAATGAAAGTATGACTACTACTACTACTAATAATAAGCCAGGTTTAAGAACAATATAATATAATATAATATAATATAATAATCAAACATCTATTTATGCTGGAAAAATAAAACATTCATTATAAAAAGAAGATTCATAATGTCGCCTAAAAGAGTCAACTCAGGGATTAAGGCTAATTTTAGTTGTGAAACACTGGATCCTTATGGATATTCCTTAATGATTGGGCGACATAAACAAAGACCTTTAAAATACATAACTGCCTAATTACAGTAAGAGCTGTTTTTTTTTCCAAACCACACAGACGCGGTATGAGCATGTTGTATGACTCAAGTGTGTTAATGGGTTGATTATGAATTCTGTGAGTTATAAATGGTGTGGTGGAGTCAAGAAAATATTTAACTTGCGGGAAAAATGGTTGCTGGATTCTGGTATGTTTTTAATTTTCATAAAATTTTAAATTAAGGACAAATATAGTATTAACAGTTGCTATATTAATAACAGCGTAATACTGAACTGTATTTATTACATTGCTACTAGGCTGATGCCTCTTTACCTTGCCTGAACATTCTTGATGTTGCACCATTGAATAGTTTTATTAGTTTCATGCTTTGTTGTGTGGCTCCTGCTCCAGTGCTGCTCCAGTGATGGGATTTGACTCTGAAAATAATTCACTGGCAGAGCACAAGAAAGACATCTGTCATGAGAAGCAGTCCCTGTGTTTTAACCCACTTAAGGGCTATACCACACACTGAGTAACAAGTCACAACTGCATTTGAGATCTTTAACGTATTTAAGAGAATGTGAATACAGAGTCTGGGAATGTTTTTGAAATGGCAGCACAGTCAATTAAAAACACACCAGAATCCAGTAGCTATTTTTCCTGAAAGTTAAATACTTTCTCAGCAGCACCACACATGTGCCCTATGAGGAACTATTTCAAGTCACAGCAGAGATAAATAGCAACACTTTATTCATCCCCATGTGGAACACAGTGTTTGCACAGATCCCATCTTGCACTCTTTGGGATGCATATACAGATGGGAGTGAGTCTGGCACACACAAAGAGAGGTGACATCACTTCAACAAGCACAGGATTCATTCCCATAACCTTCAGCTCACGGGTATTGAGTCCTAACCCACAGGGCCACACACAACCACATGAGGGGAAGAGCTTCTTTTATGTAAATCTAAAATAATTCAATATTTCATCAGGTTCGGTCTGAGTCAGCTCACAAAGACTTATGGTTTAAAATAATGAATCTATTGTGCATGCTGTTAACCCAGCTTCATACCCAGAGCAAACCTGACTTAAAATATCAAGGCAGTCATATGTTATGTTTTAAAGCTGAAGTATATTCTTTATTACCACTAACGAATTCAATTCCTCTATCAGTGTCATTCAAATAACTTGCCCTGACAGCTGTAGTCTGTGTTATAAATATCTTGTTTAATTTTTTAATTTCTCAGTTTGGCATGTAAGTTACATGCTGTATTTTGACAAGAGCCATTATGCTTGTTGGTGAAGAAACCAACATATTTATGAAATGCTTTGCACTTTTCTCCCAAAAAAACATGTACAACCAGACACAGTACAAGGCAGACGTGTTTGAAAGTAACATTTCAATAAATTAGTGAGTGTAGATTGCTACGAGTAGAAACAAGATTTGAACTGACATCTCTGGAGTTATGTGGCAACAGTGCCACGCTCTTATCTGTCCATCTCTCTGAAACGTGGCAGGTTTTAATCCTACTGCCAGCCAAGTAGGCCTAATAATATTATTTTTGGGCCCTTCAGCAAGTCCCTTATCCGCAACTGCTCCAGGGTCCAAGTGACCTGCTCTCTGATCCTTGCATTGCTTTAAACAAGTGGCTCATGGGAGTTTTACTCGCATAAAAAATGTTCAGAGGGCAGAACGAAAACTGATTGGTTCAGAGTGATAGCCAATTAGATCTTGTGTAAAATGCTTGTTGTTTGGACCTACCTACTCTACAATTTGATTGGTTATCTATCTGAATTTTTCGTTCTGCTCTCAGAAGATTTTTGTAAGTAAAACTGCCATGAGCTAGTGTTTGGTAGGAAAATAAATGCAAAGATATTTAACAATGAAATGATGTAATTAAGATAACACCACTGGAGTTTTTTGCTGGTGGACATTTTACCATCTCAGTGCTAAGCCATTGTTCACAGCCAGAATGACTTCTGATATCTACAGCTGGTATTTAAACGAATTCCAGTTGAGCATCCTCCCCGCAGTCCTTATAGTTCAATTCTTCCCAAGACACAGCAACCTCTTAACTTGGAGCTGACCTGCTTACCCACTATGGCGAACACTATTTTCGCCAGCTGACAGATACTTTGGAGGAACAGGAAAGTCGAGGAGTTGTGATAGTGCCACTAACACTGTTTTATGAGGCTGGCGGGGTAAGCGGTGCTGGCGCCCTCACACACGAAAAGATACACACACACCCTGTGCCCTGGCGCTCTTTTAATCATTTCTGCATGTCCCCTCTTGTGAGAGGCAGGACCGGCTCCTTCTGTAATTCACCAAGTGTTTCAGCCGTGATGATAATGATGTCTTCATTCCAGGTGCTGTCGCTTGCTCTGTTTTCTCGTTCACAGACACCAAAAACGGAATCGCAAATGCGGTTTGCTATTCCTGCTCTAAATCCTGTCTACGGATGGGTGACTATACTTTGTTTTGCAAAAAAAAGAAAGAAAAAAAAGAGGACAGCAGGGGCATGATGCAAAGAGAGACATCAAAGCAACGCAAATATGCAGACTGGAAGTATTTTGACTATAGAAAGCAAATGTCAAAATGAAACAAAGTGAAATCCCAGGAATTTCAGGCATTTTTTAGGTCCCAAGAAAGAGGACAAGTCTGGCAGAAAGAGGACATGCAGCCACGCGAGTGTACAGCGTTTGTTCGGTGAGAGTGTGAACCAGAGTGAACACTGGCAATTACATTTTTATTTAGCAGATGCTTTTAACCAAAGCTACACCCATCTTCTGAAGAAGTAGGGTCAGCACATGGGTCTGATGGTGAAATCACTGCCAACTTCTGCTCCCTGGCACAGCATCCTCACCTGCTGGCAAGCTCTATAAAAGACTTACACATAAGAAAACGATATTTTTATTCATAATCAGACTAGTCTCTTATTTCTAATTATTAACTATTTTACAATGTGCCTACTTTTGTCCGTCAAAAAGTTGCAAATGAAAAAAGCTTCATTATGACTGCACTACATTACCTGCCACTGTGGATCAAACTGCGGTACGGCCTGCTTTGTACAGCGGTCATCTGTGCATGTGTATCAGCCTGCATTTCTGCATTTGCAGGTTAGTGTGTGTGCGTCTGTGCATGTGTGTGTGTGTGTGTGTGTACATGCGTGTCTGCCTGTGGACGATGCCAGCACAGCAAATCTGCAGAAAAGGCAGAGGGAGGCAGGTAAAAAAGAGAAAATAAATAAGTAACGGAAAACTTGCTGACAGCCCAGAAAGAAGAATGTAATACAGGACGACAGCAGCGGGGAGCCTGACTCTCCTCCACCCCCCATCCACCTTCTCCTCCCGCCTTCCCCAGCCTGCTACACGACTGGCTGTTACTGTACATAGAAAGGGGAACGCAACAGGCATAGCTGCAGTCTGGCCCTGACCAAGCCTCCAGAAGCAGGTCCCGGCAGATCAGCATATCCACTGGCGAAAAGCGTAAAAACGCTCCTAAAATACTTCAGATTCCATGCTCTGTACAGAAATGTCACATTTTTTTCTCTTGCTCTACTTGCTAACCTATGCCTTGTGACCTTGCAGGTAATTTCAGTCGACAAAACTGAAATTATCCATTCAAATACAACAATCCAACAATCAACGGTAGAAATTCACCATGGAAATGAAAGTAAGGTCCCCAGTCATCCGGTCAGGAGGTCCCAAAACAGGCATTTCTTAAAAACCATTTGACATAATTCCATTATATTTTTGTGTCTTTATTTGGTATCGAAATAAACCATTCTGACTCATTAAACTTAACCTGGGCCAATTTTCAATTTACCTGCCTTTTCTTGGCAATTGTTTTGCTGTAAGTTTGATATTTCTGTACATTTTATTGAAATGTGTGTGACTTATGACAGGTGCTTGAGTTGTACTGAAATACAGGAACCACCGCATCTGGCACCGACAGTCTAACCATATTAAAAAGACTTTCTGCAATTTGGTCGAACAAAAACTGACTATAAAGTAAATTGTCTATAGTCTGTACATATTCAGTTACTGCCACATTAATAATAATAATAATAATAATAATAATAATAATGCATTTTATTTGTAGGCGCCTTTCTAAAACCCAAGGTCACCTTACATAGTCCAAAAAGACAAACAATAAAAACAAATAAAAACAATTACTCACTAGGAATTTGCATTAGCTTGCATTGCGCCTAATAAACTGGCCAACGAGTGAATATAATGTTGCGTTTCCCTTCGTGGATTTTGCAGTGTCTGTGGGCTATAATGATGCAACAAAATAAATTATTTTCTCTGTATAACTCCATTCATTTCCCAACTTTATGAGCATAAACACTGAGAGTGAAGATTCACACTCCTGTTTAATTAAATTGACATTAGCACAACTCACCAGCCACTCACATATGACTTAACGACAGCAATCTAAAACAAAGTCAGGTCAAGTTGGGGAGCATGCAGTGCTACAGCATTACTCAACCCATCACACGATGGCGACCCCCAGGCCGACATGCAAGTTAGAAAAAAGAAAAAATCATGTGTTGGACATCCCCTTGGACTGGTCCAGCTGCTCAGGTCCTCAGCGATGAGCTGGATCACCCTCTGGGAAATGTGGCCATAGTGCCGTAACTGGCACTCTCTCACAATGCAGGTAATGTGCCTCATTCACTCCCTGAGCAACCTCTCGCTCGACACAAAGTCAAACCAGCAGTACCCAAGGATTCTATGAAGAGACACAGTACCAAAGGAGTCCAGTTCTCAGGTCAGTGGATAGCATCCATGTCGCACAGCCATAGATCAAGACAGTGAGCACCAGGACACTAAAGACTTGGTCCTTCATCCACTTGCAAAGATACTGGGAGCACCACACACCCATTTCCAGAGACCTCATGACCCCATACTCTCCCAATCTGTCTACTGACTTCATAGGAAGAGGCACCAGAGACATGAATGTCACTGCCAAGGTAAGTGAACCTCTCTATGAAGCTGACATTAGCTCCAAAGAGGGGCACACTATGGATGACTGTGCCTAAGAGGTCAACAGAGGCTTGCATCTTGGTTTTGATCTTGGACACTCACAAACTGAGTGGCTCAGACTCCTTGCTCAGACTCTCGAGAGCTATGATCAGAGCCTCCAATGACTCTGTGAAGAACACAGCATCGTCAGCAAAGTCTTGATCAGTAAATATTTCCTCACCAACAGTCCCACAGCCAGGGACCCCACAACCCTGCCCAACACCCACTGAACAGAGTAGGAGCAAGAACGTACCTCTGATGAACCCCAGAATCCACTGGGGAAAATGTACAGGTTCTGCCTTCACTCTGCACAGCACTCACAGTACCAGTGTACAGGTCGGCCATGATGTCCAGCAACTTCAAGGGGATCTCGCAAAATCTCAGAATGTCTCACAGGGCAGCTCTATCAACTGAGCTGACCGCTTTATGCGAAACAACAAAGGTTTCAAAGAAACCCTGCTGATATTTGTGATTGTTCGTGATGAGATCTCTCAGTGCCAGGATGCTGTTAATGGTAGTTCTCTTAGGTGTAAAACCTGACTGTTGGAGTAAGTGATCATAAATCCTATTGAGGATTACCCTAGCAAAGATTGTACTCGGCAGTGAGAGCAGTGTTATCCCCCTGCAGTTGCTGCAATCCAGGCAATCACCATTCCCATTCCAGATAAAGTTAGGATGATGCCTGTCTCCCGAATGGAAGCAAAGATTGCATGTAACACCAAGCACCAGCCTGGAGAAGTTCACCCTGGATACCACAGATCTCTGCAGCCTTCCCTACCCTCAGCTGGTTCACCCCCCATGCAATCTCTGTGAAGTTAGGTGGATCACGGCTAATCACAGGATCAGCCTCAAGAACTGTGGGCCCAGAGGTGTTCAACGTCGTAGCCGGAGGATCATCTTTAAACATCTGCTCAAAGTAGCCAACCCAGCAGGTCACAACTGCAGTGTCATCTGTAAGGACCATTCCATCACTTGTGCTGACTGCAACTCTCTGAAGAACAAATTCAGATCTGTGGTGCTTTGATTCCTCTATAAGCAGGCCATTGGTCACTAGACCACAGATGGTGTCACTTGCTCACAGATCCCTCTATGGGATCTGCCTCCTTATCTGCCCTCAAAGCCTTTGCAGCTGTCCTTCTCAGTTTCCAGGACGGACTGGAGCTGTGTTTTGCGACATCTCTCAATAATATCCACTGAGAGATGAACCCTGCAGTTCTGTATTAGCCTCCAGCATCTGCCCACAAGAATGTGGTTGATCTCCTTCACCACAAAACCGCTATTGGAGTAGCTAGTCCAAAAATGCGCAGACCCTGACCTTTTCCAAAGTCAAGGAACATGTAGCCACTTTCATCATGGTCACCAGACCTGTTTGACTGACACAGTTCTGTAGTCAGCCCTGTCAGTTCCAGTAGCCACATTGAGGTCATCGATGACCAGAGGAGTGTCAACTCGTGGGCATGCATCAACCACAGAGTGAAATTTCAATTATAATATCTTCCTCACACAGATGTCACTCACCTCGGTCGAAGCATACATCGAAACAACAGACAAGACGTCCAGAGAGTGCCTTAACCAGAGTCTCATTATTTGCTTGCCGAAAGGAGTGAATTCGAACAAAATTTGGAGGAGCTGATCAGCCATAGCAACAGCTTCTCCTCAAGTATGGCAGCCGTCAGAGCGATCAGATCGATAATAGGTGTACCTACAGAGATCTAGCTACTAACCCCCAGATTTTTCCTTACTAGTTGGAGGGCTGCTTGCTGGGCCAGATGTGGTTTAATGTAATACCCAGGAGGTACAAACAAAGCCTGCTTGGAGAATGCCTACAAAAGTGTACAATCAGTGTAGGCAACTGCCATTGGACAATATATTTTTCTTATGTAAGCTAATGGACTACTGTGAACCCATAAATTGCTTAATCAGAATCTGTATATGCACATGGGACTAACACTCCTGCAGTGCTATAATGGTATGTGCTGACTTAGGTTGGTCAGGGGTAGGATTATATTCTGTAAAGGTTTAATTTCTGGTTTGAAGGAAGTGAGTAGAGAGATCTGCAGAATGTGGTCTGATCAAAAGTCTTCATATTATTTTGTAAATATTGGTGTTTTTCTTGTTTTTTAATTTCCCCAGTACTTTGCACTGTATGTGTTTATTTTTTTACTACTCTTGTCTACCCCTGGTGACTCACACTCCCCCTACCCACATGACCCTCACCAAGATTTGGGAGTGGGTTACTTCTGGGATATGTGTCAAATTAATCAGGTGAAACTAAATTAATTAGCTGAAACTTAATTTCTCTTTGCTTTAATTGAAAAATATTATTTTAAAGCCATTTGTATACTTCTACACTTATCCTTAGCATTAATTTGCAATTTAATCAATTAAATACCAATTTACTGAGAAGAACATTGGCCATTGTTCCGCTAATGCGGGCGCGGATCGTTACATTTATCGATTTCTCCAGAGTCCATTTTGTCGCAATCCGGTTGTTTACCTGTGACTCAGAATTCAAAGTGAAAAGGATAAAATGCTTTTGAAACCCGTCAGCAGTTAAAGCAACACCAGATTTTTATTTTTCTTGTTATTTTTTAAAATAACGTGATTCACTTTGGATGGAAATAGACTCTACTGGGGGTCCAAGGGGCTTCTGGCCCACCCCCCCAAAAATGAAAAGCACAATTACTACAGGTTGCTGAAGCATATGCAGAGAGGTTCAGTCCGAGGACGCCTTGAGATCGGCGAGGCAGCTGGTGTCGCGCCTGTCCGGGGGGGCTGCATTTCCCGTCTGCTACTAGCCGCTCCTGCCCATTGACGTGATGGCAGATGCTGGACATTGGGGGGGGGGGGGGGGGGGGGTTGGGAGAGGGGGCACAAGAGGGGGGGGGGGGGGGAAGGGCGGTCTGGAGGCTAACCTGCAATGAGGAGGGTGTCCATGCGTGGCGGGGGCTGCGGGGGCTTAAACATCTTG
>JAODKM010000001.1:26609716-26622973 GCA_026780845.1 Petrocephalus sullivani
AATTGGACAATAGAAGATTGGAAAAATGTTGCCTGGTCTGATGAGTCTTGATTTCTGCTGCGACATTTGGATGGTAGTGCCAGAATTTGGTGTCAACAACATGAAAGCATGGATCCATCCTGCCTTGTATCAACGGTACAGGCTGGTGGTGGTGGTGCAATGGTGGGGGGGACATTTTCTTAGCACACTTTGGGCCCATTAGTACTAATTTATCATTGTTGCAGTGCCACAGCCTACCTGATTATTGTTGCTGACCATGTCCATCCCTTTATGACCACAGTGTACCCATCTTCTAATGGCTACTTCCAGCAGGATAATGCACCATGTCATAAAGCTCGAATCATTTCAGACTGGTTTCTTGAACATGAAAATGAGTCCACTGTACTCAAATGGTCTCCACAGTCACCAGATCTCAATCCAATAGAGCACCTTTGGGATGTGGTGGAGACGGGGGATTCGCATCATGGATTTGCAGCCGACAAATCTGCAGCAATTGCGTGAGACTATCATGTCAATTTGGACCAATATCTCTGAAGAATGTCTCCAGTACCTTGTTGAATCTATGCCACCAAGGCAGTTCTGAAGGCAAAAGGGGTACTAGCAAGGTATACCTAATAAAGTGGCCGGTGAGTGTATATATATGATTATGATTTATACTCCTACTGTGTGTCAACTCTGTTATTAATATTATGAATTTTTATGTGACTGACAGGGTTGACAAAATTTAAGCCCGCCGCTGAAAATATGCTGTATAAAATAAAACGAAATCACTTGGAGGTTGGCCCATTACAAAGTCTAATAGCCAAGACTTAGATATTTTGAAACATTTTCCAGTACAATTAAAGAGTAAAAAAACAAATTCCCCTAAAATAAGATAATTTTTCTTATTCTCACGAATGAGTGCTATATAGTACATTGTAACACTGACCATGAAAAGGCATTAGGCTACCTGACACAGTGTAATCCATTCAGCATTTCATTCTAATGCAAAAATGCCATTTTAGAAGACATAAGAAAATGAGCCATTATTTCAACAAACGTGTGGTGTCAAAAACTGTAAGTACTTTGTTTGTGATAATAAAACTGTATAGTAATTACACAGCTTGTATTTCATGCATAATTTGTGTCCAATGCGAGGAGAGACCGCTATAGATTTGGTGAACAATGTGACATTGTATCTGTGGGGTGATTCATTAATGACCTCTCTCAAAGCTTGTCTCAATGGTACTCGCATCTGAATAATCTAAAATATCTGCCTTGCAGGGATAAAAACCCAACAAATAGCTGAATAATACATCTGCGACCCGGGAATCCACTTTTCCCTGCTGCTTCACTGGACAAATACCCATAACTCTCTCTCCCGCTCTCTGCCTGCACCTGCACAAATACAGGCCTTTGGCATGTATCACATGTTACTGTAGAGCTACAGAATGTGATGGAGTTTCAGAGGCAAGGGAGTGGCTAGGATTCGAAGGGCTTACTGGAGAGGAGCAGATCTGATAGATCTGGCTGGCTATATATATGTTTGTGAAATGATGACCAGTGTTATCACTAAATCAGGACCGAGCAGAACTTGGTATCTGTTCCATACCTGCAAGCTTTATTGAATGTTATGTTCATGTTGATTCAAACAAATTTTCATTTTTAAAGTTATTTTTTATTCGGTTCATAAAACTTGCCTTTAATGTGATGATGATATATATATGATGATCATATGTGGACAAAGTGGCACAAATTTGACAGTGACAATAGTGGTGGATGGCATCTCAAATAATGTCAAACCGGACTGCCCCTCGCTCGTCTAGTAAAACTAGTATTTCATGCAGTGCATCAAGAAGTCCCATTTTTGGTAGATGGACACACACACACTCACACTCACATCACTGTACCTCCAGCCAGCAGTTCTGATTCCAGTAGCACCTCCGAGATGCTGCTATGTACCTGCCCCCAAAAATACAGGCAACTTTTTTCCAAGGTTGCTTCATGCCAAATATAGAGACAAGTATGATGTAATAGTGTGCCATTTTTATAGCATTCCTACACCTAAACTCTCAACTTTGCTCCTGCCATCCAGTGTTATTCTGCCCCCTGGTGGACCCTTGAATCCTAGCTGCAGTCATATGAAAAAAAAAACCTCTCTGTTTACACACACACATACAAGCCTGTTTGAGGCCGGTATGGAAGACTCCTACGTGTCCTCTTTTCCTTTTTGTACACCCCTGGCAAAAGCCCCTACCCACAGAAGGAACCAAAGAAAATCTAGGGCAGCTTAGCAAAATGCAGTCATCCACCCCCCGACTGTCCCCAAAAAAAGATACAAAAAAGGTGTCACATCTTGGCTCAAGTTCCTGCACCTGTGACCTTACACACTTACACGTTCTTTAGAGATAAATGCGGAAGCAATGGAGTAAAAATATAGCATTTTACCCAGGACCACAATAATTACAAACAATAAAAACAAATGTAAAAATGAAAACATTATCTTTAGTGTGTCAGTCTTCTTGTTCCCATTACTGAAATGGTTTAGGAACCGCATACACATACCCATGACAAATTATAATATTATAAAATTCTATACTACACCCCCCCACCCAAAAAAAAATATTTTTCACCAAAAATAAATAATTAAATGCTTCCCTTATTTTGTCATTTGCTGTTTCCCTTAAACTCTCCTGAAGGAATTTAGAGAAATATGCAGGTTTTGAGATTTTGACCATTAGGCCATATGTTCTCGTCAACATCACATGGGATGTGTTCTCTGATGGGAAATCCGTCTTAGTATGGATTATCCATCCATGGGCTGCTAGGCAACCAGCATGCAATTCCTCCAATACTGACATTCAGGTTCAACTGGACTCAACCAATAAGAGTAGGCAAGGAGGACCTGCACCTTCACCATCATATGTGGACAAAGTGGCACAAATTTGACAGTGACAATAGTGGTGGATGGCATCTCAAATAATGTCAAACCGGACTGCCCCTCGCTCGTCTAGTAAAACTAGTATTTCATGCAGTGCATCAAGAAGTCCCATTTTTGGTAGATGGACACAGCTCAACGTTTTGTGAGATAACAATCTAAAATTATTTGTTGTACACAGCTATTCAAAGGTCAGGGGATTTTTTGAGACTCTATTTTTAGTATTTCTGGTTCAAATTTCTAAACACACATCAAATCCCCGACACAGCCCTCTTTTTTAACTCTCACCTGCACACCCCCACCCCTCATAATTCCTTTGCACACAGTCTGAATACCTCTGCTTTAGGGAGAGAGAAAATGACTTCATCCATATGAAAAATGCACAGTGCGCTCCTTCTCCTTCCAAGAGCCACAGCTCCATAAGGAACAAAGACATTCCTGAAGAAAATTATCTGCTGGATGCATGTGTCATATCGCAGGACTAGTAATTACTGCGACTAATTCTTACCTGCACACGGAGTCCTGCCTCCTTCCTAACCTCGGGATTCCTTTGGAATGGAACTTGGTAGGGCTGCTCATGGTATACAGAAACTCTTTGAATCGTGTCAGAGGTCTTGTGCACCCTCCCACCCTCCAGTAGCCAAAATTTACTCTAAGCCACACCCCCCTGTCTGTGGCCTTGGGGAGTTTGCTTGTATGTTGGACGTTGATTTCCAAGCTACTTCTATGAAGAAAATAAGCTGGGGATTTAAATGCAAGATCATACTTGGCAGGGTGGTGGAGACGGTGACACTCCTGGGCTTTGGGGGGGTAGGGGCTTGGTGATGATGGTGGGGATGGCAGCAGGGCTGGGAGAGGCAGGGGCATTTTAAGGGGACCCCCACCCTACCCCAGGCACACATTTCTGTCTTATTTTTCCCCCCACAAATCAAGCACTTTTTATAGCTATATGTAAGGGCTTGATCTATTGCAGTCAGTCTCACAGTGAGGGCATTTTTAAATGTCTCCTGACGTACCATTACTGCTGCCTCTAGCATTTGATTTTGTGCAACAGTGGTTAACCTTCAAACATGATGGCAGGCAATTGAATTTGAAAATATATGAAAATAAGGCCATAAAAAGGTAATTGACTACCCACTGGCAAATGTCACATACTTCGTCTAAACAGCAAACCATTCGAAATACATGTTTTTTTTAAAGAGATACTTGTTTCTTAGAGAGATACTTGTCTTTGACCTCCGTGATCAACGCTTAATGATAACTGCTGATGGCTTTTACGCATAGATGGGAACTGGTTGCCGAGTTAGAGTCTGTGCGTCTGTGGTCTCACACAGACGCTGATGCTATCTGTACTTATGGGTGTCATGCATGAGCTGCCACAAAGTATTTTTGTTACGTTTTAAACAGTTATCCAAAGAACTTTTAACAGTTTTCAGAGATTTTATGAGAAATTATTAAAAAGTAATGAGAAAGTGTTAATACATTCGGAAAACTTCCTAAGAAGGCCGTTTAAGGGGATCCGAGTTTCACAAAATGTTTTAGCAATCAGGATATAATTCAATCACAAGAAAATGGTTTGCCCTGAAAATATCTGGAATAGCATTTATAGTGTGTAAAAATACTAGATATCATGTAATATTTGATCAAACTGCACAGGGGAGTCGGCAGAGACGATGGCCACTGCAGCACCATTTAGAAGGAAGTTGTGCTTCAACAAAATCTAAGGCATAGTGGGAGCCATTGGAGAATTTTTCAAATGATTACGGTCTTAGAGCCAGGGTAGCTTTATTGTTTACGGAGCCCCAATCAAAACGTGACAGAAATGCATGGCATGTGTGGTGGCAAGCATCACCAGACCGAGCATGTGATAGCAGTGTCGTGACAAATCGGCAAATGAGAGGAAGTGGTCATACTTGCAAAGAGATATGAGCCAAGAGGAGGATTCCTACAGCAGAATGTCTAAATAAACTTACACTCACACTTAACTTCAGACTTAAAAATAGTGAGCAGTCAGACAAAGTGCTTTACACTGTTAACAATCTGCAGCATAATAATGGTTTCACCATGAGTATGTATTACTCTAGACCAGTGGCGGCTGGTGAAAAAAATTCTTGGTGGGGCTGATGTACCAATACATTTCCCTTCCTAGTCCAGTATAAGCATTTAAATGAACAGTCAGAAAGTGACGACAATTTCTCAATCATAATTTAATTTCCTTCTCAAAATCAGCAGTTTTCACAGATAAAGTAAATTAACAATTTACAGTTATATTAGGCTCCATTTATGCTTATCCTTAGTTGGCTGGGTGATGTTTATTTCAGGCTTGTAGGGTCCCAGCTCCTTAACGTGGATTTTTTCCACCATCGTCCTTCTCGCAAAAGGGTAATTCAAGCAATCCAAAACTTTCCCGCAATTTCCGTAGCTGGGGCGAAATTTCCAGCGCCCTAAAACCATTTAATTCGGCGATGCTGATAGTGTCACGCCCACGGGGGCGGGACCCGACAGGTGCACCACGTCAACCACTGATTAAGCCCCGTTTAAAAGGAGAGCAATTCCCAAAAACTCTTTGCGAAGTATTGAGCCGACGTTACCGAGCCATACCAAGCGTTTTGCCTGTCTCTTGTTTTCCCACGACTCCCTGCCTACCCTGTCGTCCCGGTGTTTGGTCCTTAGCTTCTTGCCCTTCCTCCTTAGACCCGCTCCCGTCCTTGATTCGCCTGCCCAGCCTCGTCCTACGTTCCCCTCCTCTTGTGTCCAGTTCCAGTCTCCATTCGTCGGACGGACCTCCCTGGCATCGACCCCGGATAACGAACACAGACCCCGATTCCTGGGCGCCCCTTCAAGACCTCTACACCGGCTCTCCGAGTGGGGAACCCCACTCGTGTCACCTACCCTCACCCTGACCATCCGGGCAGAGGAGCTGGGTTCTTTCCCTGTGACTTAGTTGATCTCCTGTTTTCTCCGCTGTCCCCTTACCATATTAAACCCCCCTGATCCCTGCATCTCTGGATCTCTGTCCTCTTTCTCACGGGAGCGTGACAGATAGGCCAAAGCTTTATTATTTTCGCCTAGCAACCATACACGATTGGCTATTTTGCTGTACTTCTAGGGCGCTTTGATGAGTGCCCAAGAAGAGAAATGATTGGTGGAAATCTGCAGGTGGAAATTCACTGTTGAATGAGAGTCAATTGGTGAAAATGTTTTTTAAATAATTCAGATTGCATGTAGGCACACACTATTAAGTAAAACTGACATTGATAAAAAAAAAAACATTTTTTATTTTTATATATTTTTTATTCCCCCCCCACATCTGGGAGGGCGGCACCCGAGCGTCCCCTATGGACCAGCCACCACTGTCGGGGACACAAGAGCCAGACTGATGTTTCATTTAGATCGTCATCTCACAGCCACAGGACGCCCACATCAGGCCGTAGGATGTCCTAGCTGCTTCATGGATTGGTCACGGTAGCAAAGTGAGACTGGCCAGCTGTAGCTGTGTTACGAACCCCAATCTAGGGGGGGTTGGGGAGTAACAGGAAGGGTGTGGGTGCATGCGAAAACCCATCAGGACACAGTACACAACACAGGCTCAGGGCAAGAAGGAGTGTATATGTGACAGGGGTACAAGTGTTCACCACAGTGTATAAACAACTTCAGGAGTGACCCAGGCCAACACAACAAACAAAACAGTCTACTGGAACAAACCCAACCCAACTTCCCTCATCAAAGAAAAAGAAACAAAAGACAATCAGTCACCTAGCTTCCTAGCAAATCACAAACAAAAGCAAAACTGAGCAAAGAAAACGGCAGTCACTCCTTACAGTATAAACACAACAGAAAAAAAAGAACAAAAAACAAATACACTCGAGGCGCCAAAACTGGGGAACAGGCTTAATTGTAGTCGTTGAACAAGCGGAAGAGTCGATACACAGGAAATAAATAAACCAGAGCAAAAGTACCAGGGACTAGGCGAGAATTGAAAAAGCCAGGAAACAAACCAAGGTCATACACTAGTAAGCAAATCCGAAACAAATCACAATCACAAATCGAAAACAGCAAAACCAGCAAAAGCTCCCAGCCTCGGCATCTTCGACCCTTTTCACTGTGCAGACGACAAATGGCGACTTCAGTGAAGGGAGGTCTGGGGGGGAGGATCGATGGGTGTAACGAATCCTGGACACACTTACGCACACGTAATAGAAACAGACATGCACCAAACCCTACACAGTACCGAAAAGCCTTATGGCACGTAATACCCCCCTCGCACAAGTATGAACTTCCAACACATTTAACAGTATGGGAGAGGGCGTCAGGCACTACATTACTTGATCCTATCTTATGTATATCCCAAAGGTTAAACGCTTGAACAATTAAGGACCACCACATTAAACGTTGGTTGGTGTTACGCATCGGATTGTGGTGGGCATACACGGTGACAGGGTGAGTGCTATCACCTACGTAAAACTCAAAATGCTGCAATGCCAATAAAAGTGCAAGGGCTTCCTTTTCGATTGTGCTGTATGCCAGTTGGTGTTTCAAAAATTTACACGAAAAGTAACAAACTGGATGATCGAGTCCACTGGTATCCTCCTATAGGAGGACAGCCCCCATCTCAGAGGCACTGGCGCCCACTTTCAACTTGAAGGGTTGGTCAAATTGAGGGGCGACTAACACAGGCGAGCTACTAAGTAGCATTTTAACGGAGTCAAAAGCGGATAAGCAGATGGAGGACCATTCAAAAGAGGTATTCTTTCTGAGCAGGTTTATGAGGGGGAAATTCCTGCAGAAAGACTGGTAATAACCAGCCATGGCCAAAAAAAGTTCTTGTTTTGTGGTGGGTACTGGAAACAATTCAATCGCTTGTATTCTAGCGTTTAGCGGTCTTACAGTTCCTTGACCCACCAGTTTACCTAAATAGGTGACAGTACCTTGTCCAAATTCACATTTTTCTAAATTCAGCACTAGTGAAGCCTGGTGCAAACGTAGAAATACTTGTTCTAGAGTATCCATGTGCTTATCCCAAGTATCTGAATAAATCACCACATCGTCGAGGTAGGCTTCACAATTTTCAACGTCCCCTAATACCTTCTGCATCAAATGGTGAAAGGTAGCCGGGGCGTTACATAATCCGAAAGGCATGACCGTGTATGGTAGGAAGGTATCCGACGTAACAAAATCTCAGATGCACAAGCTGTCAAGGGTACCTGCCAATAACCTTTTAGCAGGTCCAATTCGGTAACGTACTGGGCAGATCCTATGTAATCAACACAGTCCTCAGTCCTGGGAAGGGGAAAAGTTTTTTCATCTACGATTTGGTGTCTTGATTATATATTTGGTGGGACTTAACCTACTCTGAATCACTTATGGACCAGAAAATTGTCCACAAAGAGAGGAGCCAGACAAAGGGAGTAACACCAGCACCTGATCACCAGCCTGGAAAACACGTTCTTTTGCCCTGCGGTCGAAGCGGGTTTTCATGACTTCTTGGGAATCACCTAAATAGCGTTTTGCTAATTCACGAGCTGCCGTCAACCACTCTTGGGTGGAGTTTGCATAACGAAGAACATTCTGTGATGGAGAAGGTGTGGTCAGAGACCAGTTGATTCCTGTACAATGTCACGAATGGCGAATAGAAGAAGTGGGGCACCCTCGTCCCAGTCCTTTGCCAATTCCAAACAATAGGAGCGTAGCATGGTTTTAAAGGTCTGGTGGAAACATTCCAGAGCTCCCTGGGTCTCTGGGTGATATGCATTTGAAACGTTATGCCAAACTTTTAATTCGCGGATTATTTAGGCAAACAGCTTCGATGAAACTGGATCCCTGGTTCGATTGCATGTACTTAGGTAAACCGAAAGTAGTAAAAAATTTAATCAGAGCTCTGATTATGACTTTTGATTTTAATTACGCATGGGGATGACTTCGGGGTAACACGTAGCTGCACACGTGAGAGTGAGTAAATAACAATTACCCTAACAAGTTTTCAGTAGCGGTCCTACACAATTGATTACTATGTGCTCGAAGGGTTCCCCCATCACGGGTATAGGGCACAAAGGGGCAGGCAGGATAGTCTGATATGGCTTTCCTACTACTTGACACGTATGGCACGACTTGCAGTGCTGTTTAACATCACTGGCCAAAAAAAAAGCTTCAATATATGAGATAACGTTTTTCTAACACCCAGGTGACCGGAATAGGGGTGGTCATGACTCAAAGACAGCACATGTTCCCCATATGCTTGTGGAACGACAATCTGAAATATTGTAGCCCAGTCATACAGTGAGTTCAGTGGGGTCCATTTCCTCATCAGAACAGTCACAGTAGAAATACTCATTCGGGTAATTCACCAATCCAGACTTTTCTACAGTCAACTTGTGGCATTTCTGTAATGAAGTATTCTGATTCTGTACAATAATCAATGCTTCCCAAGTGGAGGGGACGTCAAGATGGTCTCTGCTATTGGAACTGAGGGGAGAAGGGGGAATGGGATCACACAAGGGCGAGGGATTATCCACAGAGTTGACCATAAATGTGTCTGACAAATCGATGTTGGCAAGTTTACGGTGCTGGGTTCGGGAGCTCAGCGGGAAAAATCTGAGGATAATCCAGAGCAACGTCTTTCAGATTTAGTTCAGGGTTGTCGGCAACTTCGGGCAAAGGCACCACTTTCCCTCCCGCAATGTCATTGCCTAATATGAAAGAAACTCCCCGAACTGGGAGCTGCGACTGAACTGCAACTCTCACACCCCCTGTAAAGCCGTCTGTTCTAAGGTACACCTGATACAGCGGTACAGCATATATATTTAGATCGATCCCCTGTACCAGTACCTCAGTCCCAAAATAAGTGGAGTCCAAAAGGGGTAACACTCCTTTTAACCCGCAGTCGCAGTAACTGGGCTTGGTGCTCTTGCTTTTAGACCTCGAGCTCCAACTCACAAAGCCGGATGGTGAAGATCAGATCCTCCCGAGACAAACTGGGATTGGCGGAGTTCCGGCGCGATCCACGGCCGTGCGAGCCGCCATTGCCAGTTTCCGCCGCCCTAGTTAGCTGGAACAACCCCAATGCCACAGAATCCTCTGGGTTGGGAAGGATCCTCATACGGACTAGTTCCCCCTGCAGGACTCCCTTGACCACCTGCTTGGTGGCGCTGCTAGGGACCACCACATTAAAGCACCCTACGATCGCCAGCAGGTCGTCTTTGCGGCTGAGATCGAATTGCTCCAGAGTGAGGTCCATACTAAACTCGATCAAGTCGAACTGAGCCATACTTTTCCTCGCACCGACACACAGCACAACACACAACCACACACAAAAGGGTCAACAATCCCGGACGAGCCCCCAAATCTGTAACGAACCCCAATCTAGTTTGCACACATTCGCTTTTCATTCACCCCCAATAGGACTGTGGCGTAGGTTAGCCATAGCAAATAGTGCCCATTCCTGCTGGCCAAGTACAGAAGCAGTCCTCCTTGGATACAGGAGTCTCTCACAAGAGGCTTGAGGAAGGAACCATGTGAGATACCTTGCAAATTATGACTGTGAGGATCAACAGGAGATGCTATGGAGGCTGAATGGACATATCTCTGAAGTATTTTGCTATATTAGCATTAAAACTATTTTCATTGTAAAGCTTAAATGATGCTAGGCTTAAGCTCTGCCTCACTGATCCCTTTGACTGATTCATTTTGGGACTACAGGCTTTTTGATTAGTCTTTTTGATTTTATCCATTACGTCTCCCAACTACTTATCCATTATTATATTATTTTCTAATCTGTCCCAATCTTCCTCAAAAGCACACTGACAGCTTTTAAAATCGTGCATGGCATACAATAGTCTTTATACACACTATTAGCTATACTTTATTAGGTATACCTTTGTAGTACAGGGATGGACCCCCTCTTGCCTTCAGGACTGCCTCAATTCTTCATGGAATAGATTCAACAAGGTGCTTGAAACATCTCTCAGAAACTTTGATCCATATTGACATGATAGTATCACGCTGTCAGCTGTACCTTCACAATCCTTTCCACCATATCCCATGTGGAGATCCGGTGATTCTGGAGGCCAGTTGAGTACAGTGAACTCACTGACATGTTCAAGAAACCATTCTGAGATGATATGAGCTTTGCAACATGGTGCGTTATCCTGCTGGAAGTAGCCATTAGAAGCTGAGTGCACTGCAGTCATAAAGGGATGGATGAGGTCAGCAGCAATACTCAGGTAGGCTGGGACAATTATACAATGCTCAGTTGATATTAAGGGACCCAAAGTGTGCCGAGAAAGTATCCTCCACACCATTACACCACCAACAACAACCTGCATTGTTGATAAAAAGCAGGATGGATCCATCCTTTCATGCCAAATTCTGACCCTACCATCTGAGTGTCTCAGCAGAAATCGAGACTCCACTCCTCTCTGATCTCTGCCATTAGCAGGGCATTTTTGCAGAGAGAACTTCCACTCGCTGGATGGTTTCTCTTTTTTTGGCTCATTCTTTGTAAACCATGGAGATGGTTGTGCATAAAATCCAAGCAGTTTCTGAAATACTCATATCAGCCCATCTGGCACCAGCAACCATGCCACATTCAAAGTCACTTAAATCACCTTTCTTCCCTATTGTCGTGTTTGATGTGAACATCAACTCAAGCTCCTGACCTGTGTATGAGCAGATGACATATGATTGGCTGATTAGATTTCTGCATCAATGAGCAGTTGAACAGGTGTGCCTAATGAAGTGGTGAGTGTATGTTATTTTATGTCATCTCCTGTGTAAGTATAGCATAGTTATTATGTGTTTATTAATATTGATATTTTTATACTTAATTTATTACTTGTTTATTTACATTTGCATTCATGGTTTATGCATCGGCAGCCCTACCTTCAAAACAGCGATGTGTACCAGTAATCCTAATGAAATCTCAGTATTTCTCACAGGAAAGGCCTTCAGTACTACTGATCCAGAATTTAGACTATGATAATAGCATTTACTTAGTGTCAGTTTCTCCTTAAAATATGATTTTCCATTTATATATATCATTTTAATAGCATAAATTTTCTGTGGAACTGTTTTCTTATATATACCATATCAGCAAGTCAATATAGAAGTGCACATAAACAAATATATCATTAAAGCAGGCAGGTTGCCAGAAATCATTCATGGGGGGTCCAGAAACCCTACCGATAAATCTCTCTCGGTGACTGGGGGAGAACCCCCTCTGTAGATTTTGCAAACCGGGGGTTGAAGCTAATTTCAAAGGGGGGTTCAAACTTGTCATTTCTTGTGCCTGATCAGTAACAGAATTTCATTTATTCATTTGTTTGTTTGTTTGTTTGTTTATTGGGGATGCTGTTTCAGTACATGGGAACGTGCCTGCATCCAATCAGACAGATTGGGGGGGGGGACTGTTGTAGTAGATGGGTACGTGCCTGCATCCAATCAGACAGATTTGCTCCCTTTCCTGAACCTTCTGCTGCAAAATGTTGTCCATTAATGGAAGTGAATTCCCATGGACATCGTCCTCCAGCCCAGTCATGTCTCTCTGCCTAAGTGCTTGAAAATGACAGATCGCTGGCACTTATCTGAATCGGTGTCTAAGAATAGGTGCAAATCGGTGATAATATCCCAGCAGGGTGCCCACAACAAATGACAAGCAAATGTGTTTTCTGGCAGACAGATAGATAGAAATTTTTTGCCTCCACCGTTTAGAAAAGAATAAGAATAATTGTCCATTTTTCAGATGTATGTTTGGAATACAATACGTTTTAGACATTCCAACATCAGGAAGAAGGGCACCTCAGCGCTGTAGCTTTGTGTTCCTAAGGCTGAAGCTTGGAGTTTTGGGTTCTGCCTTGCGACTGTGATCGTGGAGTTTTCCAAAGACCTTTCCAAGACTGAAATGCAAATCACTGCTGAAAAACTAACTGAAGGAAATCCAAATCAGCAGGTTGAAGAGCTTCAACTCAACCCTCTAACCCACTCAGCCAACTGTATTTAAGGCCTACCGAGGTGATAAGTCCTGTCTGTCTCAGCTGAATTTCATGTTTCATGTTTCATGTTTGTAGGCTGTTTTCATCACGACACTAGAGATCGCTTAACCCGGTGGTGTATCTCTAACTTGTGCTGGCTAACAGTTTATACCAATGTGAAACTGAAGCATGATAAGATAGAGAAAACTGCAAAAATAAATCATAAGGTGTAAAGTGTAAGGGTTAGCATAGAAATATGGTTGACCTTTCTGCATCGTGAAATTCCTCATCGCGGTTTATATAAGAACATAAGAACTATACAAACGAGAGGAGGCCATTCGGCCCATCAAGCTCGCTTGGGGAGAACTTAACTAA
>JAODKM010000001.1:26623073-26634223 GCA_026780845.1 Petrocephalus sullivani
CAGAGGCTGGGCTTGAACCGGCGACCTTCCGATTACAGGCACAGAGCTTAACCTGCTGAGCCACACTCTGCCCCTGTCTATATCATTTATGTAAATTAGGAACAATAGTGGTCCTAAAATTGAACCCTGCGATACCCCACTATGAACACAGGCCCACTGTGACATTGTGCCTCTTTTAACTACTCGCTGCTTCCTATCTGTTAACCAGTTTTCAATCCAGTGAGACAATTAGATAAATTGCAGATGATACAAAAAGCCGAGCAACTCATAAAAGCATAAATCTATGTGCAGTGCTGGTTTGGAGGACGCCAGGCTTGTTTATGACAGCCTCTGGTGTGAAATCTTGCAGTGGTCTCATAGTGATATTTGTATCTCATGTTTCTCATATCTTTTAGCACAGTTTTAGTGGCCTCAAGTGTACTAACATCTGAAAGGCTTTGCTCGCTAAGGGGACCCAAACATTTTGAGCAGTTCTTCCAGATTATGCCCCTAATGCCCACGATGTAGAAGCATCCACTGGACATCTTTTTATAGGATCTGATGAGTGAAGCATAGATTGACTGGCCCAGAGTGGGTCTGCCCACTTCACAGGGAAGTTGACTGGGTCCCATAAATGAGGATCGGGAGGGTTTGTGAAGTCTGACGAAGCATCTGACCATAGCCATCGGATTGGCTTCACACCTCCAGTCCCTTAATATGTGCCTGAATTTGTTGCGTGCCTATTATTGCAAAATGTAATAGGACTTACAAAATCTGGCTTAAATTTTCAGTTGTTTAGGGGAAAAAAATCCATGCAAGTGATGTTCATATTGACACTCATTGATAATAAAATCACAAGGCATTGTTATAAAAGAGCGTATTTCCAGTAAAGGGAGAATGTGACCTTTCGACTTGCACTGTAATGCGAGTGTGACATCCGCTGGCACTTCTGTTTTGAGCTTCCACATCCTGCCACAGGGCTACTGACTGATATAAATCTGAGAGTCTCATGCAGTTCAGCAGTACGATTAGAAACCCCCTCCTCCGACTAGGCAACTCAAGCAGAGAACGGGGGAGGAAGTGAGACTTACGTGCCTGTATCGCATCTGTCTGTGTGTGGCATGTACACGAGCACCAGTGAGGGTAAGGCACGACGCGGCTTCGAGCTTTGACAGCCCTGGAGGTGAGAGTTACCTACTACTTCCCAAAACGCCGTCAAGGGGGACGGCGAGGGCCAGCGTGAGAGTCAGCGTGAGTCATATGCAGAGAGGATAAGCCAGGGTGCGAGGACCAACACCTAGGGCAGGGCCTATGGCATTTTGTCCCACCTCCCAGACATGTTCCTGACCATGAACCTGAGCAGCACTGCGAAGCCCCGGACACCTGGGGGTGAGTCAGGAGACAGAGGACACGCTTATGCGGCCATGCAGTCATGCAATGTGTGTGGATGCCGTCCGCACACATTCGTGAACGCACCATCTCCATCGGTGGATTTCACAAGACGATTTTGATGATGATGATGATGACCAGCATATTAATGCATTACGAACTTCTAAGAAATGTAACAGAATCAGAAATTGCTGAAAGATTTCCGTTGACCAAAATTTAAATATATGTGTATATGATTTCAGTCAGACTTGTTCTTTTTGTTTCGTTTAATCACTTTAACAATATATTTGTAAATTTATTTTATTTAGATAATTAATTTCATTTGACTTTATAGGCCAAAAAACGAGTAATTGGAAATAAAATTTTATTCAGAAAATTATTCATTTTGTGGGGCAGACTAATGAACTGATCTATTAATAATCTTTATAACCATTACAATTACAAAATTGAAGTCTTACTGCTGTGCTAAGGAGATCAGGGTTGCGAGGAGCCTTTAACCTTTAGACAGTAACATTTGTGCAGCATTAAAGGGGTGTTTTGCCTAGTGTCTTTGTGCACCTGCCTTTAAAAGAAGCAAACTAACAAACTAACCAGATTTTCATGCTGCTCAAATTTGAGTTATTTCTCTTACTGCGTATTTGAACTTCATAATGACCTGCAGGTTTCTTTGCCGTGTAGTGAGAAACGACGGAAGCTCAGTGTGGTGTAGATTAGTGAGTGAGATGGTACTGATGTGCTCGTATGGCTTCTCATAGAGCGATATATAGGGAAACCGCCAGCATGCAGCACCAGCCAATGAAAGACATGAAGTGTCATGTGCGTGACCCAGCTTTCGCGGTTCATGCCGTTTGACGTTGGTTTAAGAAAAAAAGTGTTATTCCTGGGGCAATGTCAATGCATGAACAAATGCCAAATAAATCTTTAAAGCTATTTATATAGATAGAGTAGTGTATATTTATTTATACAGTAGTGTATATTTATTTAGAAAAAAACACACAATTTAGCATACATACAATACATAGAATACATACAAATAAACAGTACTGTGATTAAAAAAGTATTAATTTCTTTTGTTCTCCAAAAAGATACTGATATTTTTTTGGATGGCTAGATGAACACCGCTTCCAGTTCCCAAACCTCTCCTTACAGGCACCTCAACTATTCCAACTATTTATGAAATTTCACCACCAGCTCAGTTAATGAATTACTTAAATTGGTATAATAACTAATATTGATTAGCCAAAGAAGGTGTTCAGTCAACAAAAACATATTTTGCGTTGTATTTTGACTGGTTACTACAAACGCTGGGGTGACTTTCGGAGAGCTTTTGAAATGGCTAAGTGAACAAACATAATATCATAGTTTTACACAGACACGAAGACCATTAAACATAGACATTTTGCACAGAGACTGGCCACAGTGCAGTATGTAGTCTATTATTAATTGTAGCATTTTACAGAGATTTTGTCTAAAGCCTAAATAATAATTTCACGCTACTTGACGCTTACATTGGAGGCTTGACACTTGCAGTCCGGCCTGAAATCGTCACAAAGGAATGTGATAGCTACAGTAGATCTCCTTGGCCCATTTTGTCGTGGAGTGTGGCTTGTCACCCACAGTCGTGCATGTCTGCTATAGCGGAAACATATTAAACCACAAGACTGATGCATTTAGCAGTGCATTCTTTATTGATATATATAAACAAAACACGTTGGCTAGCTTTTCTTCTGTTTTTGGTAAGCCTCTTTGAGGTAAGCGGGCAGAATATGTGGAACGGTGATAGGACTGAGTTTCGCAGAAGCAGGCAGAAAGTCCGGCGGTGCGGTGGGAAACCGCGCTCATTCTGACCCGTTCTAGATGGATCCGCTGCTACTGCGCCGTTTCATTGCTGTTAATATCGAATCGGTGATGGCTGCGACCATAACGGAATGGAACACAACAGGATAAAATGGCATGATGCATAACGAAACAAACTAAAACAAATATGCGCAGCAATATTTGATTACAAATGAAAAATTAATCCGTATTCATGTCTGCGAGGATTTCGCTGTTCGTGGGAGAGACACAGCCCTGCTACAGAAATGCATTTTCCCAATTAACGATTTGCTAAATTTTACCCATAATAATTAGTATTATGTACTCAGTAGTAATATGGCAATATTCGTAATGTGATTTTAATCAATGTAGTATGTGGACATTAATACTATAAATTACATGATTAGTAGATGTGAGTTTGATTACTCACCAAATATTGTGGCATTTGCATTTGCTGGGCATTTTCTGTTCTGGCAAAGATGTGGATTTGCTTTTAGTATTACTAGGGACCAAATCAGCCCCGAACCCCCTGCCCCACAAAATACACACGCTGCTTCCACAATATTGGTTGGCACATGTCCCATGTCGATACCCAAATTTACACCGTTGGGTTCAGGTGAGTAATAAAGTATAAACACTGAGCCCTTTGCTTACAGAGGTAAGGCAGGAGACAGTGGACCTTACTGCAGCTGTAGGCCTCTTCAACCAAAGCAACTCAAGGAACATGGCATATTTCTGCAGACCACTGGCTACCCAAAGCTCTGCATCTGCAGATGCTTCCAAAATCCCAGCGGCTCACACAGATGCCGTCAAACTGACAGCAGCTCCCCAAGGTACAGAAATCGGAACATCCTCAGCACACTAAGTGTTGCATATTTATGTTATTTATTCTATTCTACTGTCTTTTTAAACATCATTAAGTGTCATTATTACATTATTATGTATGATGCTACTTCATGCCATTGTGCATGCACACAATGACAATAAAGTTAGCTTTGAGTTTCCTCCACTCAGCCTGACACCACTAATTTGTCAGTGTGAGATTTAGAAGCACTATCTGAAAGCATGTAACAAATTTTAGCAAATGTATTTCCTGAAGTGTGAAAAGAAGCATTTCCTTTGTTTAAAGGGGATCACTATATTGAGTTTGTATTGTATTGAGAATCTGATTTTCAGCTCTAAATTAGGCTAAACAAACAAGTAGAAAGATTTAAACATTTTGAGATGAAACTTGTTTTTCACTAATTGCCAGATAAATTTGAGCGCATGTCACATTGCTGGGATGTCACTAATACACCAACTGTAACACCAACTGAAACACCAGCTGCACAGTTAGTAACTGTGCATGTAAGGACATAGCCATGCTTATTATGTTTCTCCGATGCTGTTGGTGGCTCAGATGTGCCCAGGGGTGTGGGTGACATCTGGGGCCAATCAGCACACCCGAAGAGCCCAGGTTTTGTCCATAGGCAATACTTTCCTGAGGCCCTGAAACCGGGCGAATCTGCACCAAAGGTCTACATTCCTCAGTCATTTCAGACTCCAGACTCTTGGAAGGGAGAGACCACTCAGGTTAGACCTCGTCAAGCAAAAAAATAAAAAACACTTTTTTCTGGACTGTCTTGATCTTAAGGTATTGTTAGACATGATGAAAAATACAGGAGCCAAAGTGACTTTGTGGTAGTTCTTCATGCATAATTTTATCCAAATCTGTAATAAAATGAGTCATGGGCTAAATGTAATCACAAAATCTCTTAAGTTGTATTTTTATATTATGACTCAATTAATTACTATGTATTCTTTTAATTTCATTACAATATTTTGAAATAATGCTAGCTCACAGTCACCACCTAGTGGGCGAGTATAATAATAATAACAATAAAAATGCCTGCAATAAAAAACACAAACTACTGTAAGGTAAGGAAATGAATTTCCCCCTGCCTGTAGGATATGTTGTCAGTGGGACTTTTTCAATAAACCATATGTGCCTGATTCAGTTTTGGTATAAGGAATGTGAAATCACAAATCAAAAAATGTCATATTGAAAATCCACTTTGATTTGAATGTATTTGGTTTAAACTATATTGTTCATGAATAACTGCAGATATAACATTGAATTTTTGCTCCACTATGAATTTTTCTTATAGAAAAAAAAAATCACGTTTTGCCTTGGCAAGCAATAGACCAGGAAACTTACGTTAAAGTCTAACTATTTGAACTTTATTTTTAACTTTAGCTTTAAAAATATACTAATATTAATTCTAATATTCTCTGAAAATTAAGAGATCGGGAGTTGTTCTTCAAAAAAGTAAACTACTTTTCATGTGAAAAGACAAAGAAAACAAATAGAATTTTCTTTCACTGACGTCATATTTATATTAACAGGAATTCTTAAAAAAACCAGGGGAATACAGAATGAAGCAGGGAAAAGCAGAACATGGAGTATCAGGCAGCTATAGCACTCCAATCCGGTGAGTTTTCAAGTTAGATCAAAACAAAATACATGCGATTTGCAAAGTCATCTTTGCAGCATGAAATTATTAGGCTATTAAACTAGCTGTATTGTGCATCTTCTGTCAGTGTTTGGGTGCCTTAAATAAAATTATCCCTCTAATGGACCACAGATGACCAAATTAAACATCCATCCATTTTCCAACCCACTTATCCGAACAGGGTTGCAGGGCCTATCCTGGAAGCTATGGGTATGAGGCAGGATGGGGGCGAGCCCATTGCTGGGCACACTCACACACCATTCACATCTATGGGCAATCAGCCTCAGCATGTCTTTGGACTGTGGGGGGGAAACTGGAGTTTCTGGCACGGGGAGAAAATGCAAATTCCACACACATGGAACCAGGCAGGATTTGAACCCCAGTCCCAGAGGTGTGAGGCGACATTGCTAACCACTGCACCACCATGCCACCCTCCATAAATAATAATTAATTCTTAATTATTCATTATTGACTTATGTGGAATATAAAGAACCTTCTCATATTTTAGCATACACTACACAGACAAAGGTATTGGGCCACATGGCTATTACACCCACAGGAACTTTTATGACATCCTGTTCTAAATCCATAGGCATTAATATGGAGTTGGTTCATGGTTGGGTGAGTTTGATGTGGAAGAATTTGACTGGCCCGCACAGAGCCCTGACCTCAATCCCATCGAGCGCCTTTGGGATGAACTGGAATGGAGATTGCGAGGCAGGCCTTCATTTCCAACATCAGTGCCTGATCTCACAAATGCTCTTCTTGATTAATAGGCAAAAAATCCCACAGACACACTCCAAAATCTTGTGGCCTTAGCAGAAGAGTGGCAGCTGTTATAGCTGTAAACTCCATATTAATGCCTATGTCCATATAGTGTAGTTTGTTTTATTATAGTTTGTTGGTAGTAAGAACTTATCTAACACCAATGCATACCACTTGACTAGTACATGCTTAATAATAATCAATGCTAAGTAGCAGCTTAATAATAACATTAAATACATATGTGCCATGGATTATATACTTCTATTTGCCATTTGTACTAGTACATAGGGCTTCTTTGACTTTTGAATTGCCATCGTGGTTTCCTCTGAGACACAGACACAGCGGAGAGAAAAAGCTGGGGTCAGACTGCAGGGTAAGACATTTAGTTAGGACCCATGAACTGTTTTTAAGGTTAAGGGTCATTTTAAAGTTAAGGGTCATTCAAGATGGTGCACCATCATGGGGGCTTCAGGCTACACTTTAGCTAAATCAAGTGAAGATCCTTAGACTGCATGCTCTGCAGAAGTGTACTTCTGCGCTATGTTTATCTCATGCTTAGCAAATCCATTCTTAAGGCTGTACTGAAGTTAGTACAACACTAAGCAATCCAGTTGGCTGTGTTTGTTACAAAGCAGAACAATGAAGCGCGGCAGTAATGGGGCTAAGGTCCATTTAAGAAAATAAAGATTAATAGTGTGACCTGATTAATACTGGCATTTGGGCACTGGGGGGTGGTGATCGATTGGCAAGGAAGTGCCAACAGTCTTCCTGACCCAGTCCAACCTCATGCTGGCACACACTGCCTAGAAATTAAAAGTTATTATTATGATTATTATACTGATGATTGATGTCAAGAAAACAATACATACAATACAATACTATATATATATATATATATATATATAGTAAGGGAAATAATTATTTGACCCCCTTATTTTGGCAGAAAAGTATTATCTACAAAACAAGCAGGAAAAAAAGCATTATGTAACATTATGTAACCAATTTGTCATTTATCTAAGGAAATAAGTACTTGATATTTGATCCCCTGGAACACATGCTTTAGTACTGGGTGGAGTAACCATTGTAAGCAAGCCCTGCTGTTTGTACACAGCTCAGCAGGAATCTTCATCTCTTCCATATCCTTCTGTTTTATATGGGATTAAGGTCGGGAGACTGGCAAGGCCATTCCATGACTTTGAGGGCTTCTCCTTGAACCATGCCTGTGTTGCCTAGGTCGTATGCTTAGGGTCGTTGTCTTGCTGGAAGACCCTCAATGAATTTTCCAAGCCCTGGCTGAAGGAAGGAGGTTCTCATCCAAGATTTTATGGTACATGGCCCTGTTCATCTTTCCTCTGATGAAGTGCAGCCGTCCTGTACCCTTGGCAGAAAAACACCCCCAAAGCATAATGCTTCCACCTCCATGTTTGAGGGTAGGGATGGTGTTCATGGGGTTATAGTCAACATTCATTTCCCTCCAAAAACTGTGAGTGGCACTGACAGCAAACGGCTTGATTTTGCTCTCATCTGACCACATCTCATTCTCCCAAGCCTCACTGGAATTACTCAGCTGTTCATTGGCACACTTCAAACAGACCTGAACATGGGCCCTCTCGAGCAGGGATGCGAGTACTGCAGGATTTCTAACTGCAATGGTGTAATGTGTTACCAATGGTTTTCTTGGTGACTGTGGTCCCTGCTGCTTTGAGATCATTAACAAGCTCCTCCCGTGTAGTCCTGGTTAGCACTCACCCTTCTAAAGATCATTAATGCCGCACGAGCCAAGATCTTCCCTGGGGCCTCAGACTGACAGTGGCTGACAGTTATTTTGTCTGTCTTCCATTTTCAATTAATTGCATCAACAGTTATCACTTTCTCACCAAGCTGCTTGCTGATGGTCTTGTAGCCAATTCCAGCTTTGTGAAGGTCAGCAGTCTCTTCTCTGATGTCCTTGGACAGCTCTTTGGTCTTTCCCTTGGTGATAAGGTTGAAGGTGTAGACAGGTTATTGACCCAAGAATACTATTTAACAAAGTAATGCTATTAAATGTGAATGCAGTCTTTGTATCTATTAATACTTAATTAAGTACTACTTGTGTTGTTTTAGTGCACAGGTACTTGATCCAATTTCTTGCTAGTCTGTAGGGTATCAAATAATTATTTCCCTAGACAAATGACAAATTGATTTGTACCTGTTACATTATAATTTTTTCTTGTTTGTTTTTCTGTAAATCTATCTTCTAGGCAACTTTCAAACATATCACTTCTCATCTCTTTGTGAAATGGGTCAGCCAAGGAATTGAACAGTGTGTCATAATATAATATAAAATAATATAATATAATATAATATAATATAATATAATATAATATAATTTGTTATCAAACATCTTTGCAAGGTTACACAACATAATTTAGTAGAGTTAATCAACTGATAATCGAGAACGATTGATGAAACAGTGGAGTGGTAAATTTCTAAACTGTTGAGAATAATGTGATAAAAACACAATTATATACAAGGACAAATACATACATGAATATCAAATACAAAAATACATGAATATCGTTCATTTGAACCAAATGATGTATGAACTCGGCTACAGGAAAACTAGCATCTTAGCCAAAGCAGAGATGGAACGTGGCATGCTGATGTGGAGGATGTGAGGCTGAACTGTTTGTGCTACTTCAGTCGACAGAACGCAGCGCCTGAAAGGGAATCTCCAGAATGTCACATCACAGATTGGTCCCCGATGGAACTCTACCCGTGTGCATGCAGAGAAACCCCGCAGCCAGCCTTCCCTTTCTCAAATGTACCCGTCCCTCCAGCGGCCGTCCCATACCCATACCTGTACCCAGACTTTCTGCCTTACCTCCAGCTTCAACCCTTCTTGCAAAGGTAAATGTAGCATGTCTATCTATGGGATCACCAGGTCTGAATTAAACTGTTTTGCAATCCAGATGCGGACAGGAGTCTACCTGTAGAATACCCCTGTACTAGACTGTCTGTATCAAGTACTACATCAAACAAGTCAGTCTTGTAATGAGTACATTACTGGCTGACATCTCAGAAACTGAGGTCTGCCTCATAGAAACAGAGATCTAAACTTGTAAAATTGTCTGTTTACACTGTTTCTGTTTTAATTCTGTCTAATTTTAATAACACTGCTAGGAATTTTTCCTATTTTTTATTTAAAGAAGCTTGTTTGTTTTCATGTGATTACGCCTTAAGAGTTTCCTGTCCTTAAACAGATGTATGAAAGAAGAATCACTAAGCCCCACAGACAGAGAGAGAAAGTATGGAAACAATTCTTGTTCAAACTCGGAAAGAGATGTGTGCTGTGTCAAACCTCAGCCCAGGAGGAGGAAAGGTCTAATGGAGCTCAGAAATGAGAAAAAAGGGTCACATTTGCAGAGCAAACTGCATGGTTTTTGCCAGAAGCCCTATATGAAGGAGGATAGCAGTGCTGCTCCTCCTTATCCATCAAGGCACGGCCTCCATGAAGAACAGCAAATGGACCTCAAGCCCTGGTTTGCCCATTTACCAGTGCAAGGCAAGAATCTAACAGTGCAATATCTTTCAATTAAATATGAAAATGTTTACCTGAGAGCAAATAATATAAAATTGCTTAGGAAATGCAGGCATTGCTGTTACTTGAGAATCTAGTGACTCTTTTTTCTGTGTTCATCTGCAGAACCATAATCTTATTTTATATAATACGTGATTTTAATCAATAATATAGTAAATATATATTATTTACACTTTTCTGAAATGGACAGCGATTTGAGCTGCTTTTCCATTTTACACGGACTGTGTGCTTCCTAGAGAGAGAATGAGTTTTTCACCAGTTTCCGCCACCATTTCTTTCTCTGTTTGTGTTAAAAGGAGACCCAGTGAGGCTATCCGCTCACCCATGGGCTACGGAGATCAGCAGTTTTTCTAATATAGTAGGACAGCAGCATCAAATAAGGAGTCACATTTTGCCACCGAAAAAGCGAAGTGCAGGCTTTCCAGCTAACCACAGCGGTAGGAGGTAAGTATGGAATTCCTGAGATATAGAATAATTAATGATCTGCTTCCTAATTTGCCATAATTTTGAATATATTCACCTTTGTCAGCTCCCCAAAGAAGACAAGAAAATATTTTTCATTGCAAAATGAAGCAGCTGTATTCGAGAGAGCAGGAGATGCCATAAAGGGAAAAAGAACAGAGCTCCATTGCATGGACTACAGTCAGAAACGGAGGAATGAGATTCAGTGGGGTAGAAAAGAAGCGTCGTCTTCCAAAGTTTCTGGGTCTCCCCAAATGCTTAAATCTACATCGGAAAAGAACGGGTCAGCTACAATACCGAATCCCTGGAGGCCCCCCCAAGATCAAGAACTACCACCATCAAGATCCCTGCCCAGTGTACTGACCCATGCAGGTCATTTTGATATAGTTGACGCTGAAACTTCTGCTCAGACAAAAATACGGGGCAATATAAAGGTACAAAAGGCTCGAGTGTATGCTCCACGGCCTGAGGCATCTGGGTGTTCCTCTGGGAGAAAGGGAGATGTTAGCCATCACTGTCAAGGACCAAATTCTAATGGAAACTTGGTAACATCTCGAGATTCCATGCGTGTTGGATTAAGACTTGCTCAAGAAAGTGATCAAACAAAAACTTGGGTTCGACAAAGAAAAAGGGGTAAGCATGTCTTTTCTGCTATTTGAAGGTAAATG
>JAODKM010000001.1:26634323-26644626 GCA_026780845.1 Petrocephalus sullivani
ATTCTGCCTGTGTTGTGTGGGTTTCCTTTGGGTGCTCTGGTTTCCCTCTGCCATTGAGAGAAATGGGCAAATTGGCAGTTATCCTCTGCCTTGTCTTATACACAGTAAAATAGTGACACTTTATTCATTCCTGGGGAGAATTCTGAGCAGTTTTTGCATATTTAAGCTTGCTCTTTATGAGACACAGAGATACACCAATAAGTCGAAACAGAATGACCAACCCCACATGAAGTGAATAACGTTAACTAACTTGTAAAAAAAGGTGTGAGTCAAGGTCTAGGATATATTAGATGGTAAGCTAACATTCAGTTCCAGAGCTGACATGTTGAGCACAGAAGTAATGGGCAGGGGTAAAGATCTGAGTGACTTTGACAAAGGCCAAATCCTTATGGCCCACTGACTGGGTCACAGCAGTTTTGACATGGAATGGCTTGTGGGTGGGGGGCTCTCAGCCATGGTGAGTACTTACTGAGAGAAAAACCATCAACCGCTGAGTGGCCAAGACTCATCAATGTGAGATGTGAACAAAGGATATCCTGTCTGGTATAAACCAAGAAAGGTTACTGTGGCACAAATGGCAGATAATTTTGATGATGGTCACGGACAAACTGTGTCACAACACACAGGCCATTGAGCGCTGCTGCATATGGGAGTGCGTAGCCAGAGTCCAGTCCGAGTGCCCAGTCCGAGTGCCCATGCTAACGACTGTAAAAAGTGTTTGCAGTTGGCATGAAAGCATCAGAACTGGACCTTTGAGTGACAGAAGAAAGTGATGAATCCTTTATTCTGTGGTATCATGTGAAGGGCCAGGTGTGAGGCCTCTGAGGGATGTATTGAACTAACAAGTCTGATCCGCAGTTATCCAGTCTCATATACAGCAGGGCTCAGTGGCCCGTGCGTCATGACATAGTACTCCCAAAACCATCGTTAAAATTTTCTTCCATCTATGCCACAGTAGCCCGTCTGTCGGTAGCCTCATCTCGCATCAACAAGTCTTGGCCACCCTGCTGCCGGCTTGGGGTTTCTTCCTTTTCTGGCCACTGTGTAGGCAGTCACCGAGAGCACCCCACAAATGCTCTAATCCAGTTGTCTGGCCATAATCATCTGGCCTTTGTCAGCCTCTCTCAAGTCTTTACCCCTGCCCATTTCTTCCGTATTCAATATGTCGACTAAGAGTACCAAACCTCAGCTTACCATGTAATATATCACAGACCTTGACACACACCATTTTTCTGAGGTAGTCAACATTATTCACTTCATGTGGGGTGGTCATAATGTTTTGACTTATCGGTCTATATTCAGATGAGAATAAGTTTGTGGGTCACTGTACAGAGTCAGCCGGCATCCAGCACTCCTGGAGCACTTGGGGCCAAGGGCCTTGTTCAAGGGCCCAACAGTGACCTGACTTTGCCAACCACAGGACTGGAAATCATGATCTTCAAATCACAATCAGAAAGTCCTAACCCACAGAGCCCCACACACCACCCGTAATTTGTCTGTCTTTTTAATATGTGCCTTCAGTACCCTGTGCTGGATAAGCTTTTATATGCTGTATACTTTGTCCCAGGTCTGTGTGAGCAATCTTCTGATCAAAACTTTACTAAGGAAATTAACCCAGGAAAAGAAAAACATGTTATACAACCATGGGCTCCTGCTTTGGTAAGACATAGTTAAAGGCAATGCTGAATGACATCATGGAATACCAAAAGCACTTTCAGATTTGACACAGATATGTTATGACATGGCACAGTATTACCGATTTATTGTTTGGCTCTGATTTTACAAAACTAGGCCAATAGAGAGAAATCAGATGTTATAAATCTCACTAAGTGGAAGGACCAAAAATTACCATGGGGAATTTCTGGGTGTCAAACTCAAAACAAAAACAAATGGCAGGACATCCATAAAAAGTGCAGACTTTCTCCCTTCTTGGATCTCAACGAAATCTGTTCTGAGAAAGAAGGTAAAAAAAAAAACTCTACTTTATGGTCTTATATGGAATTAAAGTTAAAACCTTTGAAAATTAATTCTATACCCAGGGTCATCTGATGAGATTCTCATACTGCCACAGATTTTGATTTTGATGAGTAAACCATTTTTTTAAGAAAATACAGAATTTTTTTTCAATTCTCTCATAGGCAGTGGGGAGATCTCTGGTTCAAGCTCTCAGGCAGTTAGTGATTCCTGCCTCCATGGTGAGGATGCAACTAAATATCTGACTTTGGATCATGGAGTTATATTTCGGCCGAAATGGCGTGGTATTGAGGCTGTGTTGGAAACCTACATAAACTACATGGAAGGTAATGTAACTTACTGATTACATATTTACATATGTATATAGAATATATGACATCAGGAAATCACATCAAGATATCATTAACAAAATATTACCGGAATTTTACAATATTCTTTTCTCAACATTGCCGCAACAAAGTACAATATCAAATAACAGATCTTGTATGATTTGCTAGCTAGAGAGGCAGTGTAATTCGTTTCAGGCATTATTAAAAAGATATATTGTGTGTTGGACTCTGATACTCAGTGTGCACTAAGATTTTCTGACATCCTTAGATATTAAATGTGTGTATGATATATAACCTGTGATCAGAGGTGTCAATTTCAGTTCTAGAAAGTAAAAATCCAGACCAGGATTTTGTCTCAACCAATCAGTTGAGCATGACGTATGTGATAAAAAAAAGAATCTTGAATCTTGAATAAAGAGTCACAGTCACAGAATGCTCAACTAGTTGGTTGAAACAAAATCCTGGTCTGGATTTTTACTTTTTCGACCTAAAATTGGCACCTCTGACTGTGATGCCTTAAAAACTACTTAAATATAACAATAATGAATGATGGCATTGACTATATACGATGTACAGCATGTTTATGACTTCCTTAACTGAGAATATGAGTTGATTCACATTCCTCACTTGAGTTTTCAGCTACAAGCTTCTGTTATGTATCTGGTACTTATTCTTGATGATTTAATTTTGAGTCATAAGAATATACCAATAGTTTTATATGTTTTATATATATTATTGTGCAGCAATGATGTTTTCTATATTTTAAAAGAAAATGAAATAGAAGAAATGGCTCTTCAAGAACAACTCAAAAAATCAAAAGCGATAAACGAACAACTGAATCAAACAGCACAATGTTTGAGAATTCAGCTGCAGGTGACAATTTGCTTTATTTCTATTGGTTGATATCCATAAACATAAATGGGCCTTGGTGAACATGATTGGCTGATTTTTGTCTTTGTTTATTCAGCAGATGTTTTAGACTTACATTTAAAAAAGGTGCAAATATTATTTGTTGATATGTAATGATTTGCTGTTCAAGCAGCTTCTGCTAAGTACATTTTAACTGCAAGAGTCTGAATGTAACTTTTCTTTCATAATATTCTCCCATATTTGAAATAGTTCTTCATTACTCTGGATTCATAAATGAGTAAAAGAAATTCATCATCAGTTAGCATTAATAAACGACATGAAGGTGTTTGCATCACAAGCTTTCTGATACAATGGAGAAGGAGTCAAAATCCTGCTAACATCACCTGACAAAGTCTCCCATGTTTTGTAGGAACTGGAAGCAAGTAAAGCCCAACTGGTGAGAGATCAAAGGCGCCAGGAAGCTGCACTCAGCTGCCTGCAGAAGTGCTTCGTCTTTGCAGTCTAGCTGCCAGAAATCACTGTGGGCGGGAGACACAGCTCAGATGAGTGTTCCTTCATTTCGCTGCCTTTACATGCGAAAATGAAGCTTCATAGTATAAGATTATTTTCAGTTGTAAAAGGAGCCCTTTGTATTAAAAATGTTCGTGACCTTAAAACAACCAATTAATAAATTACTTTTATTGGTTTTCAATGAAGTTGTATATATCATATATATATGTGTGTGTGTCTTTAAAAACAGTTACAAGCAGGAGGTGTCAGTGGTATGCTTGGTTTGTGCTGTGGTTTTATACATGCACCAGTACTGGTGACAGTAGCTTAAGAAGCAGTGTCAGCTGGCGTTCCAGTCCAGTAGTTGAAAAATAAAGAGGATGAGACGCAGATAACAAACTATTGATTATGCCTCCTCTGCCAGTCAATAACTGCTGTGCAGCTGTGAGATGGAGGAGTGTGGTGAAACAGCCTGTGCAGCTGTGAGATGGAGGAGTGTGGTGAAACAGCCTGTGCAGATGTGAGATGGAGGAGTGTGGTGAAACAGCCTGTGCAGATGTGAGATGGAGGAGTGTGGTGAAACAGCCTGTGCAGATGTGAGATGGAGGAGTGTGGTGAAACAGGAGCTTAGGTTTTGGTTTTGTTACTACATCTGTTAATTACTGTATGAAAACCTTTGTGAACTACTGAAGGAACCACTGAAGGAAGTACTGTAGGAACTAATGCATAACCTGTAAAATAATGATCTCCTTCTTGTTTGTTAATCATTAATTAATTATGAAATCTTTCTTCTTAAGTAGCAACTATATTTGTTTGTGATTTGTATTTTAGTTGTTACTGAGTTACTACTATGTATTTCTGTCACCTCAAGTGAAGTGTTACCAAAACATCTTATACTACAATATGTAGTCAAAAGGTAATTTGGGACAAAATTACTGAAATGTAAAGTATGGGTCCTTTTTCATGATTAGGTTGCCATGCCTTTAGCTAACTTTTACCCTTTCATATTTTTACTGGAAAAATTCAGGTTAAGTATACCTTGCCCAAGGCCAGGAAAAAACTCTCCAAGGACTTGAACCAGCAAACATTTTGGTTTTACTTAAGGACAAATCTATGTTCTCAGCTTGCTGTATGGTTTTCTGCCCTAATTTCTAATTGTAAAACTGTAAACCTTGTGAAGGGTTAACTGTTGTTAAATTGCCCTTTAACACCAAGCATGGGTGCTCCCTCCAAAAAAATCCTACACTTGACCCCAAGGCTATTCAGATATACAGCTTTCCCTTTCTGATTGTTTGTAAAGCATTATATTTCAGTCATTAGGCGGCAAATCCCCTGTAAAAAATAGGAAAATGATTGCATCTCTTCTTGGGTATCCTCTGTCACCTGCCCTCTGTCTCCTGAGACTCCATGCTGACCCTGATGGCTAATGGATGAGCATTCATGGACGATGCATGGAGGGCTGTATACAAATCCACATTGCACAAAGAGCCATGAAACTATGCATCCTCATTTGTACTATTATAACAACAGTCCAAACATGGATGGATCAGGTCTGGATGGATCAAGATTTTGATGCTTTCTCCAATTACCACAAGCCATATCTAGAAAGATAGCTTTGTGAGTGTGTTTGCAACTGTGTTGAATGCAGTTAGGATCACAGACCATCCAACCAGTCTGGAACGTTTTCCAAAATCGCTCATCTAATGCAGAGTTACAGCAATCGTTTTATACCAGGTCACATAAGTGTTTTTTTTTTTAAATTCATGTTGGTCTATGCAAATTCTCTTTAGATAAATTACCTCCTCCAGATCGAACCAATACAGTTAAATGGACTGGTGATTAAAATTACCCTTTGTGTGATCGTGTGCATACATGGGTATCCTGGAAAAAAAGAAAAAAAGTCTTTGTATTATAAAGCAGACGATGTATGTCTAATCCAGATTTGAAGATGAGTACCTAAGAAGCACCAGTAAATAAAAGCCTATATCCTGGAAATTACGGAATCCCACTTACTAGCAAACAGTTACTGATAGATCTGGGGAAAAAATCACATGAAAATACTCACACTGTTATTAGCTAGGCAACTACTGAATGGCTGAAACTTTTTATTGCAGTAGAAAACTAATGTACAAGTCTTTACCAGAACAAAAGGCTAGACAAATTAATGGATTTTTTTTTGACAAACCACATTCAAGATAGAAAGTTAGAAAGATAATACAAGGGGTCCTCATTTTACAACACAGTTCCATTCCTACAACAGTGACGTACCCCGAATTTGATGAAACACACCATAACCTAATAGTCACTTATCCTAACACAGTTGTAAAATTATAATTTTTAACATAAAAATTATGGAGCAGAATTCGTGCCACCTTGAAATGCAAACACAACTTCGGCATACATGGAAAAACAATCAACACAACGAATTGTTTTACAGTGTGCGGCACGCAGAAACTGTGCCATGTGGAAATGCAATGCACAATCCTGCTTTTCAGTGAGTGTCGCGAAGAGAACGTGACATAATGAAAAGCAAAACCATCATTCCATTGCTTTGCGTCTTATTTAACTACCATCCAGAAAAACTGTTAGAAGGGTTTGCATTACACTCAGTTAAACGAAGATATCGTGCCACATCACATCGAAAAGCAATGACCACCCTTGCTCCGCTGAATCAGCTCATTTTCGATGAGTACATGCTGAAATTGTTCCACCACGAATGAGTGCGCAAACAAAGTAGTTGGCCCACGTAGTCCGTAAATACGATGCTATCAGTATAAGCCTAAACAGTTTTTATGGGAGTTAGCGTCGTAAACTCAAAACGTTATATGTCAAACCTTTCGTAACATGAGCACCTCCTGTATTTTGAGTAAGTAAGAGCACGACCTATGTTAACCCAAACATCAGTTTTTCAGAATTGCTTATCCAGTTCAACATCATAATTGGACTGGAGCTGATCCCAGGCTAAAACATGGCATGGCAGGGAGTGCCTGGGGTGGGTGCAAGTCCATCGCGGGACACCTATTTGCCAGACTGCATGTCTTCGTACCGCTAGAAGAACCTGATGCAAACACAGGGAAAGCAACCCTGTCCCACCACTATATTAAAACGATTCATACATACTAATAGGATTATTATGAAATGAAATCAATGCAAGTGAGTTACATATAAAAAAAGTTTTTATTACATCCAATATTTTTGGCTTCCCTCTTCTTATGCTTGATGTCTGGCAGTTGACCATTAGTTAGGTGGCTTGTCTTCCCAATTCAGGCTGGCTGTTTTATTCTCATTTGTAGATCATCCTTGACATGTCGAACATGATCATTAAAAAAGATTCAAAATAATGTGGTTCACAACATTATTCTGAAGTGGTGATGGCTCTAAAGGGAAGTAACTTATACCGTAGATGATGCCTCATGATGGTAAAGGCAGTTTAGTCAGGTTTTGTGCATTTGTCCAGTTTTCTTCTTTGTTAGAGTACCAGTGATAAAATAGTGTTTAAAGCTAATTACCCAAGACCATTTTGAATAGCTATAACAAAACAGATGGACCTCCTTACAATATATGTCAAACTAATAATTAATAGCAGAAATGAAGTGGTTCTCTAAGAAGATACCCTTAAGGGACATAAGTTCCCAGAGGAATCATAACACTATAAGAAAGAAGGAAATAGTTTAATTATTGATTTAATCTCTGATTGGCCAATAAGATTTGTTTTTAGCTAACGGGTAGTGAGATAATCATAAAAAACATTTATTTTAAATTTACTTTATTCTCTCTGCAGTAGAATGGACGAGGAAACTGTTGTAAGTAACCAGAATTGTCAAGCCCTCCAGTCCGATCCTCCTGTGTGCCACGCCCCCTAGCCGCCCTCGTGTGGAATCCCAGCGTTCCCCAGCTGTCTTGCGATGATTGTTATTAGTCCGCGTTCAGGTCTGTTTCCCCAGTCCTGTCATTGAAGTCTCGTGTTCTGTGTACCTCTGTGGGTAATAAAGCCCCGATCGTACCGTCATCCTGTGTCTGCCTTTTCCCTCGTCCTGCTTAAACGTGACAGAATGACAGGACTCCAAAACGAGGCGATCTATTGGCTGCAGCAGCCCGAAGTCTGGGCCACCCAGACGGCACCCCGAAGCCTTAGCGAGGCGCACCCGTGACGCACCCTCCTAGAGGAAATTCACCTCTGGTCAGACCCCTACTTCGTGGAGGAGGTCCAGGACAACTTGCTGCAGCTGAGGAGCGGGGTTGCGGAGACCATGCTGCGGAGTGCCCCCAGCTCTGTGTCGGGGACTCCCGGAGCTGCCCCCGGTCCCGCCGCCCGTAGCAGGACGACAAAAGAAACGGAAGAGCGAGAGACGGGAGGAGATCTCGGAGATCTCGTTAGGGGCCGTCTGTATCTCCGCTGCCCGCCCTACTGCGAGTCGGGAGGAGCCCCTCCCGATCCTGGATCCGGCGGTGTTCACGCGAGACACCGCCCCCGTTTCCCCGCACCTCCCCGTGGCGCGTCTGCGGACAGACGACCATCACCCCGGACTCCTCCCCCTCAGCGCTGAGGGAGCTGGTGCGCCGACGGAGGTGATCGCCCACCGAAGGTACCTGCCGCTCTCCAGTCAGGTGTAACACCATATTCTGTGACCATCATATATCGTGGCCGTAGGAGGCGCGATCTGTCGCGTGCACGCGCTTGGTACGCAAGTTACGTAAGTCTGCGGTTGAAACGCGCTGTCGCTCTCCTCGACTCGTTTTTATGCAGACGAAACCACCAGTTTATCTTTTATGACGGATGCAGTGTACAGCATAGTTTATGAACATGCCTTATAATGTTTAAAGTCTCGTGGATAGTGCGTACAATTCATGAATAGAGTAAAATTAAATTGCACAGTCAATGTGCTTTTAAATGTAAGTTTTACGACACTAATCTGATTTTGCACACCAATACACTGGCAAATTACAATAAAGCGAGTGTCAACAATGGGACACATGTAGGTCGTACGTTGAATATTACCACAAAAATGTCAATTTAGAAAATAGCAAATACACACACACACATTTTTATATTATACATTTCTAACATTTATAATAGAAATACATGCTGTCTTACAGAAATGGTGACTCGAGAATTATGCTATAGGGTCGCGTAACATGATAGCAGCCATCACAAATGGTGACCTGTATGCCAGGGACTGCCTGCTGATTTCAACCTTAAAAACTCTTCTGATTGTGAAATGTTCAGGCACAGAACCATCACCTGAATAAGATTTGATTGTTCCATCATGTTCTTTCAAGAGTAATTATAGGGTCACATAATATGATAGCAGCCATCACAAATGGTGACCCGTATGCCGGGGACTGCCTGCTGATTTCAACCTTAAAAACTCTTCTGATTATGAAATGTTCAGGCACAAAGTCATCACCTGAAAAAGATTTGATTGTTTCAATATATTTTTTCAAGAGTTTTGCTAGGGTCACATAATATGATAGCAGCCATCACAAATGGTGACCCATATGCTAGGGACTGCCTGCTGATTTCCACCTTAAAAACTCTTCTGATTATGAAATGTTCAGGCACAAAGTCATCACCTGAAAAAGATTTGATTGTTTCAATATATTTTTTCAAGAGTTTTGCTAGGGTCACACTACTGGCTGCTATCATATTATGTGACCTTATAATTACTCTTGAAAAAACATGATGGAACAATCAAATCTTTTTCAGGTGATGGTTCTGTGCCTGAACATCTCATAATCAGAAGAGTTTTTAAGGTTGAAATCAGCAGGCAGTCCCTGGCATACAGGTCACCATTTGTGATGGCGCGGCCAGCACACTCCTAGTCCCGGAGGTTCCAGCACCCGATCCTCCACCACCCCCATGGCAGTGCAGATCCCGGCAATGGTCCCGCCTCTCCATCTCCAGGAAGGGACGAGGACACTTGCGGCGGGTCGCTTCCCGCCCGCCCTGCCCCCCGGCTCGCCCTCGGTCACTCTGTCTGGGGCTCGTGGGGCGCCTGCGGTTCCTCCGGCTCCTGCTCGGCGGTCGCCTGCGGGTCCGCCACTGATACCTCATTGGTCGCCTGCGGGTCCGCCACTGATACCTCATTGGTCGCCTGCGGCAGCTGTGCCTCCCTCCTCGCCTTCCGGGGTGCCCCCTTTGGCTTCCGCCTCGACTCCTTCGCCCGTTTCTCTCCTCGCCCCCTTTGGGGTCCCCTCCTGCCTCGCAGTCGCCTGCTGCCCCTGCGGCTGCCCCGCCCCCTGGTTTTGTGCCCCCTGTGTCTGCTTTGTTTCCCTTTGTTTGTCCTGGGTCCCCTCCTGGTCCCTCTGTTCCCCCGGTGGGTGTCCCCCTTGTGTCCCCGGTTCTGCTGCCCCTGTGTTTGTGTGCCCTGCCTGTGCTTTGTCAGTTGTTGTCCTGGTTGTTTCCTTTGTGCCTATTTTGTGTTTCTGTCCTGTGTGTCCTGTTCCCTGTGCCCTGTTGATGATTTGTGCTTCTGTTTTCTAGGTCATGTGTCCCTGGTCTCGTCCCTTCGCCCACTCTTGGAGTGCCCGCCTTGTGGGGGGTACTGTCATGCCCTCCCGTCTGATCCTCCTGTGTGCCACGCCCCCTCGCCGCCCTCGTGTGGAATCCCAGCGTTCCCCAGCTGTCTTGCGTTGATTGT
>JAODKM010000001.1:26649965-26663272 GCA_026780845.1 Petrocephalus sullivani
AAACAATATTATGGGAATGACCATTCATCTCAAAAAAGTAAATAAAATTAAATGTATTACATGTAGCTTTTTGTGTCCTTTTACATCTTATACATAATTATTAATATTATTGATGTAAATAACAGTTAAATGTTACAAGAGAAAGCTGCTGAATCACTGTGTAGGGCTGTAGGAGCATTTAGTGCCTGGATGCTTATTCTGACTTTTTCCTGCTAGCTCAATGCTATTTTCGTTCCCTCCAGAGCATTAGCTATACACAGCAATCTTTGTAGCTATTCATCACCCTACGTTGCACTGACCTTATTTGAACCAGAAAAATTACCTCTATAGACCAAAAGTACACAGTATAGCCATCAGAGAGCACTTTATTTTTTATAATGGGTTATATCTGATATATTTTCCAAATTCCTCTGCTCCACATTCGTGATCGTGCATGCCCTTTCCCCACTGGATGGATCCAGGTGCGTACCAGTGCAAGCGAAGGGCATGGAGGAATGCTGAGAGACCTTCCATGATCAGGAGGATGGCGACGGTGAGGATGGCGAACCCAGCAAAGAGGACCACCACCAGGACTGACCCCAGGTCAGAGGTGACAGTTAAAGCCACGCGCAGAACCATGTTCCACAGCACTTCTGAGAGCTCTATGGGTGGAACCATGCGAGAACGTAGAAATTACAAGATTTGGATATGTTAACACATGTACATGTATGGGTCTAAATTTATCAACAACGGCGTTGTAATTTTACTCATAGTACACAAAAATCATACTATTCCGAAAGAAATTCTAAAACTCTTTAGGTTAAATACAGACCTCAATACAAAGCAGGTTCCTGGTGGAACTTATTGTACAAAACCTTATTATGCAGCTAATATACAGTATGACATGTATTCAGAGCAGTAGTAGGGAAGCATTGGGGCTGCAGGAAACCGTCAAAGCGCTAAGTCTCTAACTAGCACAAATCCATCAGGTGCTCCCAGTGAGAGCCTGTTCCGAGTATCGGGGTCATTCCTTTGTTCTCATTTGGCGGTATCATTTGGTGGTATCTTCAGCTGATAGCTATCCTCTATCTTCTTTGTTCGGTCATTTTTCTGAAGGACAGGTGGGTCATTACAGTGTCCTTATTTGTCGAAGATGCTTTTAGAAACCATTTAGAGCTGCCCACTACTGCGGAGTAGTTTTATAACTGGAGAGGTTACAGAGATAATAAAACAAGCTAGCATATGAACTATGACTCAGTCTGAGAAATTTTAATACTGCATTTATTAAAAGCCCTCCTGAGGGGACAGGCGGGTGGCAGCAGAGGCAGGGTACTAATTCTGAGTCAGTGTCTTGATGGAGTCAATGATAATCACACACTTTCTCCAAGGTCAGGATGACATTGACAGCACGGACGAATGCGCCTCTCGCTCCTTCTTATTGGAGGCCAAATTATTAATCATAAGTTAAAACGGAACTGTTGATTAATGATCCAAATCTCTTAGTATGCATTAAGCAGACGCATTTTTTAAATAAGCATACAATTGAGAAATCATGGTCAGCTTCAATAAGTAAATATTTAAAAATGCTTCATACTGAACTAGCAATTTAAGAAGGTATGTGAACTGATTTGCTGAAGCTCTTTAAATGGGTTGTTAGAAGCTAAATTGTGGGGTTAGACTTACCAGCGTGGGCCAAACTGAGGGCCCAAAGACGCAAGTAGGAGGCAGTGTTGGAGATACAGCCCAGGCAGAACTCAATGGTGTTGATCGCCTGGTAGACAAAGACGTCTCCCATGCTGACCTGCAAAACCACGCCGCTCAGGCTTCTGCAACCATGCCTCTACTCCACAGGTCAGCATTTTCCAGGGTTTACAGTATATCACAATTGATAAATATAATGCTCTTTTTCCGACTTCCAAATGGTTATCCAAGGACATTCTGCTTTCAGCAGTTCCACATCGTATCAACCTGACCCACAGAAGCCAAAGGACAAACATTTTCTGAATTCACCAAGGTTCTTCATCAGGATCACTGGACTTTATGTTTTAGGTAAATTGCAAATTCAATTGCAAAGTCTCCAATGAGAGTCAGTAATAATTGTTGTGTTAGTGTGAGATCAAAAATTATTTACGACCATCGTATATGTACAGAATATGACTCACTGGTTATTTTATCAGAAATTAGGGAAGCATTTACTGATTTTGCTACCAAATTTATTTATAATTTGTAGGCAAATAAATTTGACTGTAATAGGTACTAACAACAAAATTCATAGTTGTCATCCGACAACCTATGTCACAAAACAAGCGAGTACAGATACATTCATGTTTAAGACAAATCTGGAATTTAAAGAGCATTTGAATCCCCAGTTGATGCCTCTGAGGGAATGTTTCAAGAATAGCTGACATAAAATCCAGGTGTAAAATGAATCGGACAGTTTTGGGTTTCAGGTCTTGACAGGTAGTCCATTCAAATAATTATTCCGCAACACTAATCAAAAGAGTGGGGGGGGTGTCAAAGTCCATTAAACAGCCCTCTATTTCCCTGGCATGTAGTGGCCCCTCTATCTTCCAAGTACTAATGCAGCACTGGGGCACTGGGCCACTGGGGGAGGGGGGGTGTTTATTACATGTATGATGATAGGTTCCATGCCAGGGGTATTAAATGGCAGATTTCGGCCCGAACCACAATGCACCCCCACTGCTCCCTACCCCGGGGGGACCCCCTACGGTCAGTAAAATTAACCAAGGCCCACCTGCCCCATAGCAAATTTTACCAAGGACAAAAATTGAGAACCCATGCTCTGTAATTTAAACTGTAAATTATTGTATCATCCTATTAAAAATGCCCTTGTCATTATTGGCAAGTTCTATTATTTTTATTATTTATATTAATCTTAAAATGCATAACACTGAAAACATAATGGAGTAGAAAGTGATGAAGAGGGGAGAGGACACTGATTGGACCACAGGACTTGCAACAGGAATGATTTGCAGCAGTACATGCAGGAAAGGGAAGGTTTTACTATCTCCGGACCTATAAGCCTATTGGACAAGTTTATTCTGTACGGTGACAAGAAGTGGATATGATAGGTCAGCGTAATGATCTACAGTTAAAGTTAGGACTGGGGAAAATATCCTACCATCTCCAGGTGGTTATTATTGGATGTGAAGGCATCAGTTTCAGCAGCACACTGGTCATTCTGGGAATCGGAAAGTCCAGAATTCCGGTACACCTCCAGAGGGATCTTGTTTGTTAAAACCTTTTGCTGAAAATGAAAACTAGTAGCATTTGTACAACAAGAACCAGTAGATCTTCCTCTACTGGTTCTCTCCTCATCCCCCCATCCAAATTACATAACTATGGTGACCGTGCATTCTCCCGTTTAGTTCCCCGCCTTTGGAACTTTCTCTGTAAGCGTCTTTGAGTTAATGTAAAAGCGATATATAAATAAAATGTATTATTATTATTATTATTATTATTATTATTATTATTTGCATATTGAAGAGTATAATACAGATGAGGGGCAAGATTTGCATTAGCAACATACCGGTACAATTACAAATATAAAGTATCTCATAGCATATCTGCATGAGGCTACCAAATAAACTATACATTTAAATTTTTGTTTTTGTAAAGACCATTGAATTGAGTTTACAACTGAATCAACTGAGCATGTTAACAAGTCTATAAACATTCAGGTAGATTTTTGATTTGCTCAATATATCTAAATTTCACCTTTCACATTAGTCACCCCTAGGCACGCTATGTGGTTGTGCTGTGATACATTCCTGGAACCTCAAACTTCCAAGTAGGGAGAAAAAAACACTTCTGGGGGTCCAAAGTCATCTGGCTGTCCAACCCCCCTGGGCATGCTAACATTACTAAAAACAGAAAGGGTGAGCTTGCTTGCTAAAATCAAGGTGTAGGTTGTGATCAAGGTGTTTCTCACATGACTATTTCACTAAGTGACTAACTGATTGCTCCTACCGTGACCCTAGACTACGGGCAATGGTGACTCACCTGCTGTTTCGCAGTCTTACGCTCTCGGTAGATGAAGAGGGGCTTGAACAGGAGTAGCCAAGGCACCATGAGGAAAGCCATGACCACCAGGAAGATCTGAACAGCCTTCTGTAGTATAGAAGACTTGAAGTGAACGATCAGGAAGCAACTTCCAATACCGGGGTATAAGCTGGACAATATACTTACTGACCCCAGGGATAAGCGCATCAAGTGTCCATGTGCTGCCATGGTGAAAATGAAGTAAGACTACTGGGGTTCTAATGTAGGGAATCCGGAAGTGCAGCATATAATCAGGGATTGATATAACAGGTAAGCAAGTATGGATTTGTCATTTAAAATGACATAAATACATATTTGAGCTGTACAACAAGAAATTGCCACGTGTATTACTCTGTCCGGTGAAGATGCAATTGTGTACTAGTTATGTCAATCCCTGAGATCTGAATGCAAAATGTATAATCTCTTTGAGTTAAATTAATAAAACAAATTAAGTAGTTTTATTTATCATAAGTCAATAGCATTGCAGCCAATAATACTGTACTACAAAATTCTGGTATCACTACCCTGGGGCGGTAATGTAGGGTAACATTAAAAAAAATAAAGTTAAGTGGTTTTATTTAACAGAACCTGTTCCCATAAATATCGTCACTGCCATTAGGTAGTATCTCAGTCGCACAACACAGAGGACAGGAGACGGAGGCTAATTTCTCTGCTCATACTGGGGTAAATAGTTATGGGGAAACACACAATTTCTGATGGCCAGCGTACCTGGCCATGGAAAAGCATGGCGTCGCTCGGCCCGTCATAGGCGAAGAGCATCATGTTGATGAAGAGGATGAGGACGCTGGGAGCCGAGTCTGGCTGGAGCACCACACACCACTTGAAGAGGATGAGGAACACCAAGTAGCCGAAGAGAGAGAGCATGAAGACCAGCTCGGGAACGAACTGCAAGAGGATGTTCTTCCTATTCTTGAAATATCTGTAATTGAGAAATTTTCACATCATACAGTATATTGCATGGTTACACAAGTAATATGAATAATATGCCATGCAATGATGATGAATATGTATCTATGTTCAAATAATAACATGAGACAAAAGGAACAAAGACTGACACAGATGAATGTGGGACACAAAATGGAGGGAAAATGTGCCAAAATTAATATTAAAAAGGGCGTATCTTGAATTGATTGCTCCCAAATGTCAGTGCTACCGACATACGCTGTCTATTCACAGAGACAAGAAGTCCCACATAAAACTTATCTTCTGCTGCGAAAACAAAATATCCCCCAAAAATACCCTGAGCTAAATGCCAAGGCTGCCGGGGTGGCAAGTTATTTGAATTTATAAAAAACCATTAAAGTTAATGGTCGATAATGTGTAAATTTTAAATGGCACAGGTGTCTCCTGCTGTGTTATTACTAATACGAATAACATAATCACCCCAATGTTTGCAATTTTAGGTACTAAAATGACCAATTCAGAACATTTTTCACTTAATACCTCTTGGAGTAGAGGTTCCCAACCTAAGGTCAGTATTCCACCTGGCTGTGGAACGCTGGGGGTTTTGAACAAGAAAAAGACGCTGACATTGTTTGGTGACAATATTGAACATCAAAGTATCAATTTTATCAGAGTTGTCAGAAGATATTATTTCATACATCCATCTATCCATCCATCCATCTACTCCTGCATACTTACATGTAATTTAGAAGGCTCAGTGTGACCCCAAAGACCATATGAACCACACCTAGTACGACTGACATCTTCATCTTGTAAGAGTTCAAGAACGACAGCTTGTTTGTTGCTACACTCCAAATCTAGAACAACATAAATACATGTCAGATATGTCATCAGTTAGGTACAAAGATGAACAACCCTGAACTGGAAGCTGAGTGTAAGGCTACAATTTGTTCAACAACTTGTAATTCGTGTAAGTATAATAAACTAACATCTCAATAGAAGAGAATGCAGAAACAGCATGTAGATTTACAGCTATGACCTAAATGAAAATTAGGTCCACATGTCATTCACTGGAATTCTATTTCACAGACCATATAACTGAAAAGACAGAGAATGTTAATAGCTGCAGACAGCAACCGCAAATCGATTTTCATTTCAGGGTAATAACTGTATCTCACTAGACAAATCCTTGCTCGTGTATTTAGGATTATCGTTTAATTTATATACCATTTACTCATAACTGCAGTTCCGAAGAGAAACTTTAATAAAAAGCACCATGAAAAATGTGCTCCTATAAGAATCTTATTGAACTCTTAACAACACAGCAGATATCTAGTGGAAGAATGGTCTGTAATGGCACAGTGCTTACTACATGTAGTCGCCTTAAAAATAATTGGCCAGGCCAACTAACATTGTTCAGTGAGCAGTTCTCATCACAGTTAGAATTGCAGAAAAACTAATTAGCATCTGTCCTGCAACTGTAAACTGTGAAGTCAATGTGTTACCTACAGCTCGAACGAATCAAACGATTTCTTAGAATGCCTCCAAGAAAGTGCTTCTAACCAACCATTTCAATTCAATTTATTTTTTGATTGCATCCTTCTCAGCACAGTTGCCTCAGACTGCTAATCTCCCTGCCGTCGCGGGACTAAGGCAGTGCTTCTATATTCATGTTTATTAATAGGCAATTGAGTCATAGGTAGTGTGACATAGCATGGGAAAAATGACAGATTTGGCTATGGAGGGCAGCTTTGCGTAATCAGGTGATGAACACACCCAATTCTCTATCAATCAATCAATAAATCAATCAATCAATCAATCAATCAATCTATCTATCTATCTATCTATCTATCTACGTTTACCCTTTATATGTCAGTAGCACTGTCATTTATATACTATATATATATATATATATATATAAAAGATACATATACAAGATATATAAAATCTTGGTCCACCTGAGACATAGCTAACTTAATTTTTTAAGTAAATAGCTGTACATTTTAGTGTAGCCTCTGTTTTCACATTCCTGTAATTTCTACTTAAATAATAAGTGATTGAGTAATAATTATCATCATATATTGTTATAACGTTTGGGCAAAATAGCATTGTATCTTTGGCATTACAAATGCCAAATAACTGGGTATAAATGTGTATAAATGTGTTTTGGCAGTCCTGGCTAAAAATGGCAATATTTTTGGTGTGAAAGTATGATGACTCAGAAAAGGAAACAAAAAGCCTTATTTTTCATATTTAAGGAAGAACTGGGCGTCAGGAAAAGGAGGCTCCTCCCACAGACCGGGTCTATCCCGAAGGGGTAGGGGGTGCCGGAGTAAACGCCCGGCACCAGAGGATCCAGCTGCAGATGCTCGGAATGAACCAGTGTCTCGTTCCTGAGTAGGAGATGGCAAAAGACAAAACACAGTTTGTGCAGTTTAACGAATGACATGATATCCCAATTTATTCATTCTTACTAGCAAGGCTAAAGTTTCATTTGGCAGTTGACAGAAACATGCTTCTCTTAATTTAAATAACTGACTACACACATTTACTGTATATTAGTCATTAGATACTTTCCTGATGTGTACTTTTCCCCAAGTATAAAGGTTAAATTTACATGCTTTATTGGCTTACTTACTTACATTACTATGTTTTTGTATATACACGACATGGCCAAGATTATGTGGACATCCAAATTAATTGGAGGAATTGCCAAATTAATGCTGTGTTCCATTTGCCTTGGGATCCGAGTTTTGGTTGCCGAGATTACGTCATATCCGCTAAAAACTCGGGGAAAACTGAGTCGGATGCGTTCCATTTGCCACAGAACCTAGAACTCGGATTCAGGTTACAGCTAGGTTTATACCCTGACACATCTACACTTTTTATGGGAATTTTTCAGCTCGAGTTGCAGATCCTGCAAACCTATGGTTCAACTAGTCATTTGTTTGCAACATGGACCAAAGAATTCTTTAGCATTGCCAGTAGATAAATAACACATACTGCGGTATTTTACGTATAACGTGAACGTAGCAACACGTCTATCGACTACAATAGCACTGTATGGTGTACACAGCTTACGAAGTTGACTCAAACTGCACTAAAGTGCTTAAAAATGTAAAGCAGCCATCTTGAATCTGAAACTCGCGGTACTCTGGGCTGCTCCGAGATATTTCTCGGATCTCCGAGAAACGGGAGTGCGCATGTTGTCACGACTTGGAATCCGAGTTCCGAGGGCAAGTGGAACGCACTATAAGCCCCATCCATTCCCGACTCAGGTGTATAATTGGGCACACAGTCTCTCAATCTCATGCAACAAATATTAGCAGCACAATGGATGGCTGCACAGAACAGGTTAGTGGCTTTTCACTTGGCTCCATCATGAGACGCCATCTTTCCAACAAGTCAGTTTGCCATGTTTATGCCTAGCTAGAGCTGTCCTGGTCAATCGTAAGTGAAGTGACTGTAAAGGTCAAAATATTTGGGAGCAAGTTCAGGTACAAGCCACAAGCTCACAGAAAGGGACCTGATAAGCCAGCATCAACACCCTGCCTGAAAGACAGCCAATCCCACCAGCAATGTTCCAAAATCCAAAGGAAAGCCTTCCCAGAAGTGTAGAGGTTACTGTATCAACAATGGGTCAACCAACTTCATACTAATATCCTTGTTTTTGGAATGAGGTATTGGACAAGCTGGAGTCCACATACTGTACTTTGTCCACATACGTTTGGCCATATAGTGACCATGTACAGACAAGTTACTCCAATGGGTACGTGATCATAAGTAGTATGCAACTTACGTCCATGGTCCAGAAGGTTCAAACATGGCACTGACCCTCCAGGCTGAACCAAAGATGTTCAGGGACTTTGAGAAGCAGTCATTGTAGATGAGACCAGTGTAGATGGAAAAGATGCCCATGAGCAAAACAATGTATCGCCCATTGACAAGGACGTTAATTAGCTGAAAGGAAGACGCAATATTTAATCAAGAAAATGCATTGTATATCTTTAGGTATTATAATGATGGTCATATGGCACATTGTATTGTGGAGCCAGTCATTAGTGTTATAGCTTTGACCCTCCTTCCCGGTGAGTAACACGCTAACACGGCAACATTGTGAGGTAGCGATTTCACCCTAAATATATATTTTCGCACAAAACTGAAAAGTTCATGTGTGTTTTCTTTGCAAAATTAATTACTAGATTAGGCAATGTTACCGAATGACTTACTCGTTAGATTATACAGTCACCACGTCACATTTGCAAGAGTTAGGCAGCGGAATTTCCTCACAAATGTGAAAATAATAACAATTATATGCGGATCCATTATTAAAATGCAAAATTAACAGCACTGACAAGTTGAAAGGTTACTGCAAAAAAATTGCAAGATTCCACAGTGACAAAGACAGATAACACATTGGTGAGGCTGGCTGCCAAAACAAAGATACACGGCAGACCCAAGCCAAGATGCACAGAACCCATCCATCCATTTACTGTAACTGCTTGTCCAATTCAGTGTCACTTGTTGTGTAACCCTTTGTCCCCAAATTAGGATTAGCCAGTTTAAGTTAGGGTTAGACTTATAACGGTTATGGCTTTTCCAGACATCCAAAGGTGTTTCTATAATAGCTCTGGGCCCCCCGTATAGGTATAAGCTTAGCACAGTTTAATGGCATTTTTTATACTTTCCAAGGGCCTGTTGTATAACCGTAAGTCTTCAAATTAGGCAAGTATTGTTCCGTGTTTATCTGGAGGCCTAATGTGTACCATTAAGACCCTGCCATAATATCAAATTACCACCTCTAGCCAGCAATTTTGGCACATGGCACAATGGAACCATGTACCCATGTGCTTTGCACTACATGGTAATCTTCATCAGCAGAGATGGGTAATTCTGGTCCAGAGTGTAAAAGTCAAGACCATGATTTTGTTTCAACCAACCATTTGAGCATTCACAGTCAGAGAGTACATAACTAGTTGGCTGAAAGAAAATATTGGTCTGGAATTTTATTTTCTGCGCCTGAACTACCCACCTCTGCCCATCAGTGTGCAACACTGAAAAGAGACATTTTTTCTTCCCCGTGTCCAATGCTTTCCCCTTGTTCAGCCTCCATGCCCCAATCATACGAAACCGTATTGTTGGATGTAAGAAACCCACACAGCAGAGAGGGAAGCACACAAACTCCGGCTTTTGCTACACTACCTCATTATTCAGTCCTTTAAACTTCTCCTCTTGGAAGATTATCCACACAGCCAAAGCAGCCATGAGGAGGCCGTGGCCACAGTCACCGAACATGACGGCAAACAGGAAGGGGAAGGTCACAATGGTGTATGGGGCTTTGAGAGAGAGAGAGAGCCATTTACAGAACCGAGCCCCACAGTAAATAATTTAAAAGAAATCAAAGGCTATTGCAACAGAAAAATTAATGATGAAATGGTCACACTATACTTAAGGATACATAAATAATGTATTAATATACTATTACGTATGCATCAATTAACCACAGACTGTTAGTTACAAACTGATGTTACGTTTGTAAATCATTAATGAATCGTGATGCAACTCTTATCCCAAATAGTTACTATATTTGTTACTGTCTGTTAATTCTGTAAATCCTAGTAAACTACTGAAGGAAGTACTGAAGGAACCAATAATGAATAACACAATTGAAATACTGATCTCAAGTTTGTTCATCGTGACATTTCTTTATTTCTATATTTGTTCATAATTTGTTAATGATTTGTTCTTCGGTAGTAACTGAGTTACTGCTAAGTATTTGTGGCCCCTCAAGTAAAGTGTTACCAACTGTTTTACAAATTTTACCAAAATTTTAGGAATTCTTTAATATTCATTATTTTTAGACTTTCTGTATGAATATTGATATGAATACAAAACTCTGTCCAACCCAAAGACAACAGTCTCACGTTAGATAATAATATTGATTAATGAATGATCTGTATTTATAACATTGAGAATGGTCACCTGGGTTGATCTCTCGGTAATCCCCCACACCGTAGGCATTGATGATGCTCTGAAACCCAGCGGTGAAAGTGTTGACCCTGTTAAATGTTGGTGGGGTTTCCTGGGTGTGTATTCTGTTCAAGACAGGATACAAACTGGATCCACTCTGATTCTGTGTGATTAAAACATTTTTGTTATAAATAACATCATTATACCAGAATTATTTACTCAAAAGTTTCTTCAATAACTCACTGTGGATCTGTTGGTTAAGTTAAAATTTTTCAGGTTTTATAGCTTTTTATGACGTTGATCTCTTTGACTTGACATTTAGATAAAAAGTAACCAGTAATTATAACATTACAAAACACTTGCATTAACATAATTCTCTCTGTTCCATAAAGAAATGGTTTATCAAAAATAAATCCTTCAATAAATATATTACTAGATAATGATTTTAACAACTCTGAGCTATTAGTTAAGTTCTCCCCAAACCAGCTTGATGGGCCTAATGGCCTCCTATCGTTTGTATATTTCTTATGTTCTTATGTTCTTACTATAGCTCACAAATTAGACTGAGAAATATTAGATCATTTTTATAAATAAAATGATCCAAGATAAAATTATGAAATATTTATATGCAATACACTTATTCATAAATCAATAAGACATTTATCAAACTAAGCATACTTTAATTAATCTCTATTTCCTTAATATAGCATGACTTACTGATGCCTTGATTAATGCAGCTTGCACTTTGTTGAGGTCAGACACTGCACACCAGATCTCAGCCACAATTAACTTCTGGGTGATATCTATGTTGCAGAGGTTCAGCGTGTAATAAATGGCCTTCATCTTCTTGACCTTGGTCTTCCATTCCTGAAGATGTGCTGCTGCCGCAGTCAGAACACTTTCCTTGTACTCCTCTGTCCTCTTTAAGACCTTTAACAGCAGAGGAGATGCAAACACACAAACAACACAAGGGTGCTGTTCAGTCATTGAATACGTCACAGAAATAAAGATGTCTTCTTCTGGTGGCATGTAAATTATCAATGGCATTCTGGAATTACCTAGATTTGGATGGTTCCAAATGTGCATATCATCAGTCCTAGAACTTTTCAAATGGGTAGTGAAGAAAGTATTTCCATTTCTAAACAACACCTTCACACGAGAGTCAAAACTTCTGAGATGATTTGAAGGACTGGGATCATGAAAGCACACAATGGTAAATACAATTAATAGTTAATGTTCAGTTGCAGTGAAACATTGATTTGTTTAATTTGAATTTGTCTGATGAAACTGCAGAAACTTGATACCCAGATACATCTATGAACTGTGGTTTGATCATTCCTATATACTCTTGACCAAGAATACCATGGAACCAAAACCAAATGGTGAGTGCCCCTTGGGTTACCATTTAGCACATGCGCTACAGAAACTTGCCATTAGAAGATCATCCATGCGTGTGTTGACGCTGATCCTCATGTCATCCCGAGCATTTGCTGTGTCTGGACATGGATACATACTGGCATGAAACCTGCTCAAAATATAAAGGTTTAGAGGGCAGAAAATACACCTTGTTAGCAGGGTCTTATTGCTTCTTATTTTCCCCATCACCCCTACTGGTCAACGCTCCATCAGTGGCCAGCTTCTGTCAAGGCTTCCTAGGAACTGAAGGACAATGACAGATGACCAGCTAACCTTATCTGCCCCCACATCTCAGCAATCACCTGATCATGTACCTCCATATGGAAGATCAGAGCATATCTGACAGCTTTTTGTCAGTTTTCTTCTGACTCGTGTTTATGTTTACTTACCCATCACATATTTTTTTAATTTTTCCTTTAACCTGGTCTCCCTGCACAAACACGATAAAGACGTCTTTCTTGACCAAATCCTCCTTGAAATAAAAAGTAAAAGAGGGACATAAATACAATAACTTGAATAAAATAAGATGAAATGATTCAGACAATAATTAGGTACCAAAATGTTATCATATTGTAGCTGATATTTTTAAGACTGGGAGCACAGTAATGTGAATTAGGAGTCTCTCTAAAATTAATGCAACGTTCTGCCCATTTGGTAGTTTCTCCTGGACAGTATTTCGACTTCCATTGCTGAGATGGCTGTGTAGAATTGTGGCCGAAAGGTTGGTAGTGCCTATTGCAGTGGAAACCTCCAAACTAGGGTTGTGACGATGAGGAAATTTCCCCACCGGTTAATTGAAATGTGACAACACCGGTAATACCGGTATCACCGTGGGGGTGGGGGTTTCCTCTTTTCTTCCTGCTTTTAAATAGCTTATAAATGCGTGCGTATTGTACTTTCACTTTTAGTTTTGCGGGAATTGGCAATTCGGCGTCAATTGTTTGAATGGACGACAA
>JAODKM010000001.1:26665114-26702482 GCA_026780845.1 Petrocephalus sullivani
ATAACACAACAAAAAACACAACAATGCTACAGGCTGAAAAAACTGTGGAAGTTGGAACCAAACAAATAATAACCATAGAACGTTTATTACGTAGCCTATGTTGGAACGTTTTTAAAACGTTCAGTTTTTAATTATAGTGCATGCTCTCGTCTTAAGTAAATTTAGAGATTTAGAAATTATTTAATTATATAATTTAGAATTATATTTTCCATTTAATTCAAATAAATATTTAAATAAAAAACTAATACTTAAAAAAAGAAAACAAATGTGGGGACGGTGTCACCGTGGAAAAGTGATGTCACCGGTGTTGCATCATAAAACCGGTAACACCGTCAACACCGTCTATCGTGGCAAGCCTACTCCAAACCTGTCAGGCTGAAGAGGAAGGACTGACAAAGCAACTGACAGGTATGGGCAGGTGAAGTGGAGTAGAGCTTTGGTAGATGGAAAAGCAAAAACTCGGTGTGGGAGGAGTTTGGTGAGTCCATGGCAGAGATGTTAGTCCACTGTTAGGCGATGGGGAAGGAGGGCTTTGTTCATACTGTTTATAGCAGGAATGCTGGAGACTCATGAATGGTGGGACCTCATGAAGGACTGGGGTCACTGAGATAAACAAACAGTGGTAAGGTATCCAAGGGTGGATGAGATTCTCCCTGAAAGCCGAAGGCTCTTGATGCTGTTGGGCTGTGTTGGCTGACATGCCTCTACTACACGTCATGGAGGTTGGGGGCACAGGGACAGTGCTTCTATATTGGCAGGCTGGGGTGGTGGTGGAACCCAACTTCAAGGCGATCACACTCTCAGCAGCCCTGGGAAGGCATAAACCAGGGAATTGTACCCAGAGAGTCCATCTGTTGGTCCTACCTTGGATCCAGGATGAGCAATATCTATTCTGTCCTGGTTGAAGAACATTAGACCAGCTCTTTACCCTCACAAGGATACTGGAGGGTTCATGGGAGTTCTTACAACTAGTCTATTTGTGTTTTGTGGATTTGGAAAGACATACAGTACTACCATGTTCCTTAGGGGGCCCTGTGGCTGGTGCTTTGGGAATATGGGGTGCTGGTCCCACTGCTATGAGCAATAGTAATGGTCCCTGAATAAATGGATCATGACCTTGGTTCACATTGCTGCCAGAAAATCAGACTCATTCCCGGTAGATGTTAAACTCTGTCAGGGCTCCTCTTCATCACTGATTCTATTCATAACTTTTACAAATGGAATTTCTAGGTGCAGCCAAGAGGAGGAGGGTATCTAGTTCAATGACCTCAAGATCACGTATTTGGTTTTTGCAGATAATGTGGTCCTGTTCATTGAGCAGTGACTTCCAGCATGCACTGGGTCAGTTTGCAGCTGTATGGGAAGCAACCAGGATGAGGATCATTACCTCCAAGATTGAGGCCATTGTTCTTAACAGGAAAAGGGTGGATCACCCCCTACAGGTTGGGGATATGTTATTGGCTCAGGTGGAAGAGGTAAAGTATTCTTGGGGGAAGAATGGAGTAGGAGACTGGCATGCGGATCGGTGCCGCGTCAGCAGTTCAAATTTTTTTCTGGTCTGTCAGGGTGAAGAGAGAGATGAGTCTATAGGCAAAGCTATTGATTCACTGGTCGATCTATGTTCCTACCAGTAAGAAGACCCCCAACCCCCCAAATTTCATGGATACTGATCTGGAACGTAGACAGGTAGTAAAAAGACAAAAAGTTTGACTACCCCCTTTGAAATTGGTCAGCGAGATGTACCAAGATATTTTTATATAGCACTTAGTCATAATCCAATAACTACTGAAGTAACCTGGATTCTGCCTGTAAGAAAATGCATTTTGCATTTGGTTTCTGTATTACAGACTACTAGAGAGCAATTATTTTTAAAAAAAGATGGTCAGAAGTAATGTGTTTTGGTGCTGTCTCTCATCAAAAAGTTCAAACACAGTTTTGACCTTTAGATGTAACAGAAAACATCAAAACACTATGAATTTATTGAGTTATTTCTCCTTAATAAACCAACAGCGTTATGAGCTTTAAAAGATAAAAGCAGTGCCAAAGACAGCAATTAAATTCTCCTTACTATCATGGGGGATTCCTCGGGGGGCTGGATCTCTGCGTGTCGCAGGACGAAGTTCCCATGAAACACTCGCCACAGGATCTTCTCAAAGGCGGGAACGCGCTCCTGTTTGATGACTCCAGCCACAAACCTTGTAGCGAAGGTAGGAGAAAGATAAGATTATCTTTGCTATAGAGACTGACCTAATTCAATCTTTCCTTGGCATGAAATTTGGCACAACCACTACTTTTACTGAGGATTTGGTTTAAAAGACACTACTGGACAAATACATTGCTGACTTTAAGCATTCTGTCAGTTTTTCCACAGAATTCGGTCCAAACTCTTTGATATATATATATATATAGTATCAATGGTCAAAGCCCATGTGGTAGCCTAGGCAAGCTTCAGTGCCCACCCCCACCAGCCCCCACCCCCCGTCCGTGACAAAGTGAAGATGGCTTGCTAAGTTGGCACCCTGTTAGAAGATGGCTCCCTAGGCAGCCAGCCCTGTCATGTAATGGGTGAACTGGTACTGGGTATAAAACCAGTTTGAGAGAGAATGTGAGAATGCCATATATGGTAATCAGGGAACTTGACACCAGAAGTTTTATAGTTCATCTGTCTGAATGCTTCCCATCAGCTGCCAAATCAATATGGCGACATTTTGGCATTTCCATCAAGCACGGGCATTGTACCACAATCAAACACAACAGGAAGACCTGCGCAAAACTGTATTAGCTGTCAAAGGCGATTATTGGCTAAATGGAGTGAGGTGCAGTATCTACCTAAGCTTCAGGGGTCCGCTGGCACTGCAGCTGCTGGTACGGCGGCCGGTCACACTGGAGTAGGTGGCTATGGAGTCGTCTGATGGGAGCTCGGAACAGGAGAGCCGCGACTCAGCCTAAAGTACGACGGGGAGCGAGGAAGCAGGGAACGGCATGGTCCATGTGAAACAAGGAGGCATTCTCTCCCACTACTACCACAGCTTAAAAATAATTAGATAGATACATACAAGAGTTAATTAACTGTCCAGTTAATTAACACTCCACAACAAAATCTGTCCTCTGCATTTAACCCAGATATGACACTGTAACATAGCAGCTAACTCAGCGGCCGAGGAGCAGTGCTTTGGTTAGGGTACCTCAGTGGCTTTTAATTACACATTTGCTTCCATAACCATTAGGCCACCACTGCCTTCATATGAATATGCAGAGATACAAACAGTGGCTATAAAAAGGTACAGTGGATACATACAATGGATATGAAAAGTGTACACACCCCTCTAAAAAAAATTAGACGACAATAATTCATTTCAAAGTCACATTAAAGGTGGAAAAAGTGTTCAAATTTTTCTGAAATATATATACACTGTACTATTCAATTAGTCAAATCTGATCATCTATTTGAATTGAACAGTTTCATATTTTATTACGAAGTAATACTTTGTTTCTGCAAAGTAGAAACATTTTTACTAGTGGTCTTAGACTTTTGGACCCCATTGCAATCATATTTTAAATAGATGAAGTATGAGGTAAATTCTCCCTGTAGTATTATAAAACGTTCAAGCTATCTAAGGTGACTTCATCAGCTGGTTTACCTCATCAAAGAAATCCTCGGTCATGTGCAGGAGGTAGTTCATTTCCATGAGCTCCATGAAGTTGTTTCTTAAAGCCTCACGGTTTGAATTGATCTCTTTCAGCTCCTTCTCTAGTTTCGTAAAGGTTGTCTGCATCAAAAAATACAGAATCAGCATTATTTCACAGATTATTTTATTGTAAATAGTGAGGCCCTCAGGAGTCTGGTTAAATGCAGGATTAAACCAGACTGAGACTGCTGAACTGAACAATAGCAGAATCTGTTCCCAGTCTTCCGATCACAGTCCAGTTAGTCAAGCACCAAAAGAGACAAGAACAGACGACAAGAAATAGTCTGGCCTGCAGAAAGGATCATCTGTGTTAACCTGCCCTCCCCCTTCCAGGACCTGTACTCATCCTGAGTTATGAAACAGGCAGAGAAAACCAACACAGATCCCACACCACTGGGCCACGACCTCTCTGAGCCTCTCCTATAGGCAGACTCTACAGAGCACTCTGTGCCAAAACAAACAGACTCAAGAATGGTTTCTTCCCACAAGCCATCACTCTTTTGAACAGCTGACCCAATCACCTCAGCTTAGTTGCATTGTAGCCCCCACTTTACCCCGTTATGCCTCAGTTGCACTGTAAACCCCCCACCGGCATCACCGCACTGATATCAGTAACTCACTGAATTTATTAAATTATTTTTACATATTGTACGATTTTGTTTGTTCCATGCACTGACAAGCACTTCTGTGCTTTTTAAGCATTTACCATCCACTCATACATTGTCTATATCTATGTATGCACACAATCCCTGCAATTCCTTTTATATTCTTGTTAATATTGATTGATTGAATTTCTTCTTCTAAAATGAGTATTTTCCTAGGAACATATGTCTTTTGAAATTCTCAACAGCAAGTTAATTTCACAGTGAATTGAAGTTTGCTGCACTGATGTTTTCCATAGAGAGATACACCAGAGAACTGGCTCATTTTTAAATTGTAATGACCAAGGAGAGAAGAGTCCCACCAGAGATTCCATGATTAATATGATGGCTTCATAATGCAAGATGTACATTATCCACACTCTGGAAGACACGTCAAGCACAGTTTCTATTTTGAGATAAAGTCCTTATTCTGAAGTACTCTAGTAACAATCCTTGAACACACTGTTTAAGAATTAAATCCAGTCGCTTCATTAGCAAAATGGGCAACATTATAGATTGTTTTGTAAAAGTTCAAGTGCATAAATACAAAAAGAATTCTTGTTGAACTGACTTTCTGTGTTGTTTCTGGCTGTTGTTTTTGAAAGTGCGTGTAACTTGATTTTTGACGTCCTGCTTTGACGGAACTTAAGAGAATATAGAAACCCTCTGACCTTCCATCAAATGCCAACCATGAATTTGTTCTAAGTCATGTTCCAGAAAGATCAGCCCACATTTCACCCTGGATAGTGTGATTACACTTAAATGAGTCCCTCTGCTTCCCATTCGCAGTTCCATTATAGAAAATCCTTTTCACATTTCAACCTGCATTGCACGCTTCCACCTAAATGGATGCATCTCTTGTGATTTGACTGACTTACAGTGGCAGCAGATTAGCTACACTCAATTACCTGGGATGCAGCAGGGCCTGGGCAATTGGAGAGACACCATAGGCAGAGTTGCTTTTCGTTAGTGGGAAATTTGAGAGCGTGTGCGGATCATCGCGGAAGTAGGGTAGCGTTGGTGAGTCATCTACAGCAATCAAACCTTTAAGTCAGAACTCTTACCTCTAACTCTACTATGTCCCTTGGGGATGGAACTCTATCGCTCTGCGACGCTTCAGCAACAAAAATGTTGGTCTTTATCATTTCCTTTCTGAGAAACCCTATGCAATGTTTTAAAAAAACAGCATATTAAGAAAACATTGAAGCAATGTATTGATTTTGAAGATGACCAAACGATCTTGGCCCCATTAAATGATTCATTAATTGAGTGAATGCGAAGTGATAGCTGTACGATAACTCACTAGAGAGATCATGAGGTCCTTATGGGCAAATCTGAAAAATCTCACCGTGAATGTGAATGTGAAGCAGTTCTTGCTGGATTAGTTGAAACGTTAAACATTAGTACAAAGTAACCAAGTTAAACTGATGTTTAAACGTACAATAAAAGGAACAGTCAAACTACGAAATTGAGATATTTATCCACCTTGCATCTATTTCTCCTGGACAGGGTTTGGTGGTGGTGGTGGTGGTGATGGTGGTGATGGGGGGGGGGCATGGAGGGGGCTGTAGACCCTCATGGGCAGCGTGGAGGGGGTACACCATGGACTCGATGCCAGTCCCTCAAGGACATAAATGCTTATTACGGGTAATCTGGAGAAACTGCTTAGCCAAACTGCATGTTTTTAGACTGCAGGAGGTATCCAAAATAGCCAAGGAAAATGGAGAGACACGAGGGGACTCCATACAGGCAGGACTCAATCCTCAGAAGTAGAGGAACGAGACAACAGCACTCCCCGGTGAGCCCCTATAATAAACATCATTACAGTGAAACAATGCGCTGTAAGCGTGTTATTATCTGTTCTGCACAAAAATGATCCCAGAGAAATCAACCTCAGAAAGAGGACATGCATTAGAACAAAGGCTCATCGGCTCTTTCCCTATGCTGTAAGGCTTTTATGAGGAAACGCCAGGAAACAGACAGTCACTTTCAGCTACTAATGCTACTGCTACAGCAGGCGAAAGACAAGATGCCTTCAGCTGTTTGATTCCTACTTGTATTCCATGAGCTGTGTGATTTTCGATTTACTTCTAGCATACAGAAGTACATACAATTACTGCTGAGTTCAAAGTAAGACTACTTAATTTTTGTGTAATGTTGTGACTGTGGTTCATCATGATATATAGAATCTCCATTATTTATGGTCAGTTGTTCCTTGGTGGTATGCAACATGTCAACAGACAATTTACCACATTCTGCTATTACATGTATGTTAGGGATCGCAACTGGGAAGGATGAATAAAAAAAAAAAATGATTGTGAAAATATATCTTGTCCTTTTGTCAGTGATCTTATGAATGATCTCCATCGGATTTTACATAAATAGGTGTTAACTGCATACCCGAAATTCTATACGTGTGACTCTCATCAGAATTAGCACTTGGAAGATCGATGGAGGGATGGAGATTCTACATAAACAAATAAAAGTACTCACTGATTATTCTTTCCATATCCTCACATTTTTTAACTTCATTTACAAATCTTCTCTGATAAGTGGCTGTACCAGGGTTTAACTGCAAAAAAGAAAAAAATGTACATATTTTCCATCTCATAACAACATAAAATTATTTTAAGGCTGAATACAAATGGACATATATGATCATTTTCTTTGCCATACTGAGTACAGAGAGATTTGCATTTGGTATTCTGTAGAGGTACCATCACACTAAACTGATATCACAGACATTCTTTTGATGGTTTGTTGACTATTTCCAGTGGGCACCATGATGCAACATGATTACAACAAATGTGAACACCCCCCCCCAAAAAAAAAAAAAAACTGCAATAATAAATAACTATGGAAAAAACGTTTCACTTACCAGTGACTGCTAGAAGTACCATAACTACCTTTATCATCGTATTTACATGCATAAATTAGCATATTGTCATATTGCTGCAATATAGGATGACCATTTTAATTTTGATTACAAATGAAATAGACAAAATTATTATAATGTTTTATATAATATGTGGTATAAAAGTAACAAATGGCAGTATGTTGAATAAAAAAGGTAAAACTCTATACCAAAATGTGCATTTTAGCAAGTATTTATGTATCATATAGATGAGTTTGTTGCTTATATGTAGTTCATATCAGAACAAAAAAAGATCACAGAATTGTACAACAGATGATGATGGCATTATTATTATTAATATTATTGCCAATAATAATAATAATAATAATAATAATAATGAAAGTTTAAACATTTAATCATCATCATGGCTTCTGGACGACAGGCCTACTCACGTCCTTAAACTGCACGAGTCCCAGATGCCCAAGCTCATTGATGCAGTTGTGGGCCGACTCTGTCTGCAGGAATAACTGCACCAGACACATCTCCTCACTGCGGAAGCAAGAGCTCATCCTGCTGCAGGTTTTTCCTTCAACACCTTCAAAAAACTTAGTTAGTCTGAGATTAGCAGCGACTCAACACTGGTGCACCATCAAAGCAATGACCTCATGAATAAAAAACAGCAATGCAATGCTCCACATATTTATATCAGATCAGATACTCAAATATGATTCACTGGCCTTCTGTGAAATTCCCGTTAATTAACTGTGTCAGAGGGCTCATCACTCACGAATCAATTAACAGTTTGTGGCAAAGGATCAATATGCCTTTGGCACTATCTACTCTACACAGGAGGTCACCCAGCACTTTACAAGGGCACATACCCCTGAATTCTGTTTAGATTTAATAATCAAAATCAAAACTTATATAATTCAAAAATATTTACATAAAAATGTTATATATTTATTTATTTTTTTATCAAATTTATTTACACTTAGTTTTACAGATTACCATATAGTAATGGTTGATTGTTTTCTTTTCCTTTTTACTTTTTAGTATGCATTGTATCCCTATAAATTATTGCCTCATATGATAACTCATACCTGTATACATGCTGTAGAAGTTCAAATTCCCACCTTTAAAACGTATTCGTTCCCTCCAGCACTTTTGCTTTGGACAAGAAACGGAGAAATATGGATATCTGACCTTAAATAAAAAGTATGAATAATAAAATTTCGGTTTTATTACATAATATATACTCTTGTAGTGCCCTCTAGCGGAGGATATATCTATGTCATTTTCAAATTATTAAAAAAGTATTAAATTTATTTTCAAGCATGGAATACGGGAAATAGAATTAGGCCATGATTTCTGGCTAATTTCGTGTTTATAGTTCTATTTTATTAATTCTTTAACAGAAATCAATACCTTGGATGACCGTCATAGCAAGATTCATATTCACATTTTGTAATCCTGTAGTAAACAATTGAACTCATTGCAATAAGTCTATATTAATAAATGCTACATATACAATAATTCACTTGAATAAGGCCTATTTAATTAACTGCATTTAATTTTAAGTGTGCTGTTTAGGTGTGTAATTTGTGTATATTTAGCTATTACAACAGAAAATGTTCATATACTGTGGGTTCACATTTTGAGACGTGCCTTCTCGTTTAAACAAATTATGCAATGAGTTTTAAAATCAGTTTGCCATAAATTGAAGTAGCACTTGCAATGTTTTGACTTCGTCGATAAGAAGCTCGAATAAAAGCAAAAAATGCCTCACACTCCCTGCCGGTGTGCTTCGGATGAAGCCACACGATTATGTAGGAATTTCATGGAATTGCTTCAGTTCCGTCATGCCCCTCTTGACACTTCATCAGCAAATATAACAAGATACCTGAGGCCAACGCGCATACGGCCAGAAGATCCACGCTCATCTTTCTCTCTGCTGGAGCCTGAAATAAATAAATATATATATATATATATATATATATAAATTGTTCGCAATTTGTTTCGGTGGGCTCTCTCCTGGCAAGAAACCAAATTTAAACTCATGGTAAAATGGTACCAAGCAAGTACCGTAATGCCTTAATGTTGGCAGTGTAGTGATGCCATTAGGCTAGCTAAGGGGCATTGGGTAGTTGGTGATGCGGGTAATAATACATATAATCAGCCATAAAAGTAACAATAATTGATGCATAAGGATAAATCAAGTACAATTCCTGAAGCGATTTATCGCCAGGTTTTTGATAACTCTGAAGTTACGGTATTTAGATGTTATGTGTGCCTACTTGAAGTGAGCATTACTTACGAAGCAGGTTCGCGATTGCAGCAATGTAACACTGTACAACAACTGATCGCATGTGGAATTACTCATCCATTTCAATTAATTTAATATGCGTAATTAGCTGACCTTCGTAAGTGTACCTTACTTAGTAGTAATGAACCACCAAGTAAGTAATGACGAAAGCAGAGAGAGAGAGAGAGAGAGAGAGAGAGAGAGAGCAGACATACAGACAGAGGAATTAGCATTCCCTGGCCGCATTGTGGAATCAGGCGCCTTGTCATTCGGACTTGCAGTAACAAACTTGTGCGGAAACACATTTTTTTGTTTATTTGTTTATTCGACGCCCCAGTACGAATACACAATTTCAAGTTTTCAATACAAGCATAGGTAATTGGTTTTTAAGTAATATTACTACTATGAGTGCTACCATCACCACCACCACTATACTACTACTACTAATAATAGGCCTAAACATAATAATCAAGTAGTTGTTTTATATATATGTACACACACACACACACATATATATATATGTGTGTATATATATATATATAAACCATCTACTAGGATAAATATTGTACATTTATTTCATTGCAGATAAACAGCAAAAGTATGATGGACGCTTAGAAAACCCTGCAGTCATATAAAGGTATTTTTCCTACTCTAGTAGAGTGGCATCATAAAACGACAGCGCTAAGGTAACCAAACTTAGTTCTGGTCTGTCAGTGTTTAGATTCCCCCCCCCCCCTGACGAGGACACTGATCACTCCGTATTGTGGCTTGTTCTTGAGCGCGGAGCGCCGGGTGCTTTCTGCATTTGCTCCCTTTTCCCCTGCTCTTTTTTTTTAAGAAACAATAAGGAAAAGAAAAAAAATCCCATTGTGTTTCCGGGCAGGCGGAGATATGGGGAGGGCAGGGTGGGAGATCGCGGTGTTTCGAAGATCCTGGGCAGCGTAGCCAGCCCGGCAGTCTCCAGCGCGGTCTCCTGGCCGGGGTTAGAGCAGAGAGGTGCCCGCATTGCATGTATGGTCCGAGCGTCTGCTGCTTTCCGCACCGGGACTGATGCATCTCTCATCTCCGGCGCCCCCAGGAGCCCTTTCTACAGTCGTTCATTTCTTCCCCGTGCACATTGTGATCTCAATCAAAGAAGTTGGTAACAGTTGCCTTGACTGTTTTATCTGGGTGTTTTTTTGCATCATGTTGAGGGGCTTGGTTCCGGCGAGGAGCGCTGCTCCTCGGGCTGGCTGCCGTCACTTTGGACTCATGGTCTTCATGGTCATGGCGCTACTACCGGAGATCAGAGCATCGCATACCCGGGAAAGGAGGAACTACACAGGTGTGTCGACTGTTATTGCGTCTTTGCTGTGGACTCTAACATCAGCGCTACTCGCCCTGTTCACTTTAGTCTGCAAGATTTAATTGTCAGATGTCTGCATAGGTGCACTCTGATGTCTTCTATACTTCTGAAGGACTAACCAAAGCGTCAGAGAAAAGATCATGAATCGGGTGATCGACATTATTGTTTTAATTAAACCAGTATTTACTGGCAATAGCCTATTTACCTTTATAGAAGGTAGCGGTGCAGGTCGATGGCTTGATTTTGAAGATGTAGATGCAATAGCGTTTGCCAAACATTGCAGAGTAGCTACTGGATCGTACCCTTCCCATAGTATTGTGCATTTTTCTTGTTTCTTGTTTCTAATTAATCACTTACTTGGTAACGACTGCTCAGCGAGGCTGACAGTTTTGAGATCGGAAACGGCGCTTAAATAGGCAACATTTTACTTTTGGAAAACAATGTATTAAGCTGTGAACAATTACTACGTATCGTACGAACAGTAGATGTGTAGTAACACATCTTAACCTCTCCACCAAAGGTTGCTGTGTGACTTGTAGTGTGCCTCTGATGTCCAGGCTATACTTATCATATAAGTTAAAATGTTTATTTCTCGTTCAAAAAAGCATAGTGTTTCTTACATGGGGATTTTAAATGCACGTTGAATACTGTAATATTCCCAGAGACCCTGCCTCCGGCTATGACAATCTTAAGTAATTCTTAATAAGTTCACGGTATTTTCCCCCTTATTCCGCTTTATCACGAAACGTCGCGAAAACCTTTAATGTGTGTACTTTAGAAATTCACATACAGTCATGTCTTGGTGTAAGAGTGGTTTCATTACTTCAAAAAGTCAAAAACAAGTGTAGTGCTGGAACTTGACGCTGTCCTTCTATTTTCATTATTCATATACAGCATGTTTCTGTAGTAATTGCTTCATTACTTTTAAATAATAGACTGTCAAAAATAAAAGTATAAAATATGAGTGTGGGCACCCTTCCTCGTAAATAGCATCTCTGCTTCTGCTGATGAGGAATATTTCTTGTGGAATGTTGCATTTTTGTTGCTAATACATTAAACATTGATTTCTATTTATGTGCAGTCCAAGGACTGTTGTAAATTTATCCCAAATGTCCATTCTGTGGGTGTACCTTATGAATTCCTGCCCCGTATTTCAATGTCCATCCTATGAATCACATTGTCTATTTGTACGTAATGTATTGCCAAGCTGAATAGGATAATCCTTTGCAGGCATTTTGTAATCAGTATGGTTTGAAAGGCTTTTTAGCACAGAAAGTACCTCTTTTTCTCATTTGTGATCTGCAGCTTTCTTAATTAGCTGCATGATGTATTCTGTGTATTGCCATTGTTGTCCATGTGTCTTATGGTCAGAGATAATTAACCAGCTTTGCAGGTGCAATCAGTTGTCTATACATGGCTGTGGTTAGCCAGGTATATGCTTCACCATGATCTGCTAGTAAATTATGTGTCCGACAAGTGTGAAAGGTATAGAAATATATATATATATATATATATATATGTTTAGCAGATGGTTTTATCCCAAGAGAAAGCAGGCTAAGCCAGGTCCTTGAGAAATTGGGGGTTAAGGGACTTGTTTAACAGTGGAATCATCTGGGTTTTGAGCCGGAGACCTTTGGATCACAAACACAACATCCTAATCCTCCGAGCCACACAGCGCCCCCTTTCAGGGCCTGGAGGCTCTGCATGGAACATATTGGGACATCCATCAAATAATGCTGCAGATGGATGTCCATGGAAATAGAAATGCTTTAAAAAATAACTAATAGAAAAGTTGGTGTTCCAGTAGTGTGTGTGTGTGCATGGGGGGTGGGGGGTCTGACTTAATATAAACGCAGGCAATTTTGTGGATGATGGCATTTCAGTGATAGAAAAGTATTCATTTAATTCTTTTTGGTGAATTACTCCACATCTGCAGATGTGCCGTGCATTATATGTAATAAAAAACAGTTAAAATGACAAGCAAAATTATGAGGTATAATAAAAGTTTTACTCAAGCGTGCATTGCAAATATGACTCACCATATGTCTGAATGGGCCCCCAATACAAGCCCTCGACAGGGAGCAATAATCTTTCCGTGCATATTTAGCGCTGTCACATGAGAGCACACATTGAGTCATTTATAATGGCCAACATCCAAAATATTTCATCGTTACATTGCAGTTCCCCATATTATGTATTACCTTCCAACCAAGTTACACAGAAATGTATGCCTGCAGTCTGTTTCGTGATAAGATCTTTTGTAATGCAAATGTTTATAAATATGTGATCACATTTAACTGTCATCTTGAGGTGCTGATAATACAGAATAGTTTAAAATTCATAAAAGATCAGCCTTGAAATCTACTGCTATAAAAATCTAACTTAACTAATACTGAGAGAAAATTATGGGCTGGCAATAAATTTGAATACTTAAACAAGCAATTGCTTGTTTAGAAAGAGAGAGGCATATACATATATACAGACACACACTGTGAAACAGCGTTAGGCATTTAAATACCTCTCCGAAAATCACCTCAGTATTTGCAGCAACCACCCAGCACTCCAATACACCAGCAAACAATGTCTGACTGATCAATACCTCATCAAGTTATTTGACTAATGAAGTGAATTTAAGTGAGCTGGTGGGGAAATTTAACCGATTTCTTAAGGAAGCTCACCTAGCTATCCAGCAAGATGTCAGTAGCTTTTTGGCGCTCCGAAGCAATTCTTGTTAGCTTACTCTTACTGTTAATTTGCATATGGTTTCATGTTAAATTGTGTGTGTGTGTTTTTTTTAGCAAATATACACTTGCTACTCTGACAAATAGCTTTGAACATTTTCTTTAACTCCCTAAGATTTTAGCACAGTGCCATACATATTTAATTTCTCTTAAATATATTTTAATATTTTGGCACGGTCCTTAGAGTGATAAGACCTACATGTACATTTTGTCTGTGAGACTGTATCTGGCATGCTCTTCATATTCTCCTTCTAGCTCTTAGACCACGTTTTACAGTCGCTGGTGGTCAGGTACGCCAGGGAGCCGCTTCGACTGCTATGTCCTTTTTTCATCAGCGAGCTGTAGCTGGACCCACCGTTTGGGCCGAAATAGCGCCGTAGGGGAAAGCGAGTGGGAGTGAGGCTCCGGAATGAGAGAGACGGACTTAAATACTGCCCGGCTCTCCGTCATTGCGAGCAATGTAAGGTCCCCGGCGCACAAAAGAGAGGAGGTCTCCGCAATTGCCAGGAGCCGCGTTCAGGCACTAGCCTCACATGTTTTATAAAACCTTGGCTGGAAGCTGACATTCTCGTTTCCGTGGTGGCACAGGACAATTTTCATATTGTGCTGAGAGAAATGCATGTAGTAACAGATGGTGTAGACTGGGAGACATTATTGTAAAGACCCTGGTATGTGATCAAAATATTGAGGTATGAGCTGTGGGGTCGTGGCCATTTTCCTCACAGCTAGGGGTTTCACACACCATTCTTGCTAGGTACACTGGTTATGTTCTGCTGGTCCATATTACCCAGTGTAATTTACTGTCTGTAATTTACTAATTTACTGTACTGGCAAGAAAAAAGCCAAGGAAGGTGACTAAACAATATCTCTGGGGGACTGACTCAGATGCACGGCTGACTCTGTGCACCCTGGTCGTGTGAAGGAGGATGACGGTATTGGGCATCCAGCTCCTTGCTGCTTTTTCCCATCGTGATGCTATATCCATAACGCAACCCGGAACCGTTGGCTCATCTAGGGCCAGATCTAGCTATTCGGGCCCCTAGGCTAAGCTTTACTTGGGAGTCCTCCCTGCAAAGAAAACTGATGATCATTTCACTTCCTCAGCAATGAAGATTAATCAGAGGCCCTAGGCACCTGCCTATTCTGCCTATAGTTAAAGAAGATCATGTTCATGAAATATATACTTTTTCATGTCTTGGTCTGGGCCCTCTTGGGCCCATTGTGCCCAACGCAGCAGCCTAACTTACCTACAGTATGCCTGGATCCAGCCCTGGGCTCACCTAACCATGATGTGCCATGAAGCACCACAGCAGCCGCTCCAGACTGCATAATGCTCCTGCAAGCAGGCTCGAACTACGCATACAACATTCTACTCATCCTTCCATCCATCACCTCTATCAATGCCTGTTTGTTGTGTTGATGGTATTGGCCTTGTCCTTGGACCATATGATCTGGCTATACATGCCAATATGTTCTTCAAGCAGCCAACTAGCATCTTAGTTGCCAACTAAGGAAGAGCTGAATACCAATAAGGAAGGCAGGGCCTGGAGCCAGCTGCAGAACAGATCTGTCCATCTTCTAACTACTTATCCCAGTCAGTTAGTTGAGGGAAGACTGGGATAATTCCTGGAGCAGATGCACACATTATGGAAAGTTGGGAGGAGACTTTGTCTTTGGGAGAAAGACAGAGGACATATGCTACTGGAACATGCAGACTCCACACCCATTGAGCAGAGGTAGGATTCAAGCTTCCTACCCAGGAGGTTTGAGACAGGAGTGTTACCCACCAAGCCATTGTGCCATGGAAAAGAAATAACTACTTACAGTATGTGCAGTCTCTGTGGTGGAAGGTGATTCCTAAGACAACGTTTGACTCAAGATTAGAGGAAGACGTGAAGTGAAAGTGACTAATTGTCATTCTTGACACACCACAACAAATTGGGTGCTCTGAATTCAACCCATATGTGACAAAGCAGTAGGCAGCCAGTTCAGCACCCAGGGAGCCGTGCTCAGAGTACCTCAGAAGGAAAGTGAACCAGCAACCTTTTTGTCAGAAGTGCAATTCCTGTAACCATTAGGCCACTACTGCCCAGTCAGTGACCTGGAATATGCTGATAGAAATAACTGTAGAAAATGAAGAGGATCTGAAGACATGTATGAGGAAAGTTAAAGAAATGAAAGGAAGAGAGAAAGAAAGAGTACAGAGATGGGGCTGAATGTGAGGAAGAGGCCATGAGCACAGGAACTGCGACATTTAGCTCTGAGGGTGAAGGCTTAGAGGCTATAGACACATTTCGGCTTCTTGGGACAATCAACAACAACAAGGGATCCAGCAGACAGGAAGTACAATGCAGGCTGCAATGTAGGACCTTGCGATAAAGCTTCAAAAGTGATATATCGCTGTCAAAAAATATCAGAATTGTTCAGGATATGGGATTTCTGTAACTGTTTGAGTGACAAGTGGGGAATGAAAAAAGATAGAAAGAATACTGGCATTTTTGAACTTTGGTGCTGGTGACTTTAAAGGACACCTTTGGCCTCAAGGAGTACTAACAAGTGCATTTTTGAGCTAAAGTGGAAATGCACAGAACATCCAGTGCTGGAAAAAGCTTTGAAAAGCAAATATAAAAGCAGAAGAGGACAACCAGAAATGCAATGGATGGACTGAATTGTCACAACAATGTTAACTTCTGTATATGCAGCAGTGCATTCAAGATTAATTTACTCTTATCTGAATGAGAAACAAACAGCTGTATTAAATTTTGATATATATATATTACTGGTACATATTGGAATTGTTTAAATTAGACATTAGTCAAAGCTGAGTAAAACAATACTATAGTCATTAGTCACCAATCCCGGGTTGGGGAAGTAGTGAAGCACCAAATAACGAGAGTAACAGATTAACGGATAAAAATAAACAGATGAAGGAGAAATATTTTTATTTTACTGCTGCTGCTTATTTTAGTAAAAAGTAATAAACTAAATACTGTTAACCATGGCAATATTTTGTTCTGCAATCAGTAGCTAAATCTTGAATAATTCTTCAACTATATATAATCCTGCCAAGTCTAATTCCATTATGGAATCTGTCCCTGGTAATTTGTACAATAATCTAAAACTAAAAATATTTCACTATAATTAAGGGCTTCATTCCATGGGGACTTTCCATCCATTAAGTGCTTATCCAGTGCAGGCAGACAAGGAGCCTGGAGCCTATCCCGGGAAGCAAAATCCAGAGCACTCCCTGGACTGGCTGTTAACCCATCACAGGGGACTCAGTCCAGTTTGCATAATTGTGTGACTTTGGAATGCAGGAGAAAAAAAGTCCAAATATAGGAGAACACTCAAACTCCAGGCACACATTTTCTGGCTCATGTAATACAGTAATTACAGTAAAAAAAAATCCTCCTAAAGAAATGGTTGGTTACGGATTTGTAAAATCACTAGGGGTATATTATATGAAAACAATTGGGATGCAGTGGATTTTGCTTGTGAATGACAGCACTGTACATTAGTGGTTGACAACAATGTAGAAGTGATTTATGAAGAGCTATCAGTAATTTTATGCATAATAGAAATATTACTTGTAATGTCAGGTCAATTCCAAGGATGATTCTATGTCATCTTTGAGAGTGTGTTGTTGACCTTAGCTAGACATTTCATATTGTAGATCATGATTATTATGTTTGACATTATCGCACCAGTAAAATAAGGCCAACAGAACAATTGCAGCCAGACATTTTCACCATTGAACTACTTGTCCATGCTATGTGTCTATATATATACCTTTTTTTTGTATTGTTATAATGCCATGAAGTGGGGATGCTTTGAAAAACCAGTTTCACAAATGGATCACAATAGTTGTTTGTCTCACAATAGTTTCACTTATCAAAACTAGTAAATATCATGGCAATATGTTATTGCTTTAGTATGTCTTTGTGTTTTGTCTTGACCCTTAAATACTGTACAGTATAATGAAAAAGTGACTGATTGTCCAAATATAATTGTTTTGTATGCAATAGAATTTTCAGGTTACAGGTGTTGGAGAAGCTGGGAGACGGCTGCCGTTTTCCAGGCGGCTTCCCACAGTGTTTCAAAGTGAATATCCCGCCGATGCAGCAGGCCCCTGAACTCGCCTTTTTGCCTCATTTTATTGTTTTACTCTATGGTTCCTGAGTAATCTCTGCTACTGGTCAGCATGGACTCCCTCTGCCATTCAGAAAGACACTCCATGAGACTGCCTCATTATCAAACCAGCCCCTGGGGGAATCAACATTTGTGGCTTCATAATGAGCTAACACATTTAACTGAATGTTGTTTTCTGCAGAAATACTATTATTACTGATATTATTAGCAGTAGTAGTATTAGTATTACTCTTTCGTATTTTTTTTGTAAACATCTGCACGCCTGCTATTATATCCAGTCAGCCAATTAGGTGCAAGCAGCTCAATGCCTAAAATCATGCAGACATAGATGAAGAGCTTCAGATAATAATCGTATCAAACATCAGGATGGGGAAAACATATAAATTACTTGTAACTGTGACATGGCTGCTGATGTCAGATGGGCTGGTGTGAGTATTCCTGAAATTGTTGATCTCCTGGGATTTTCACGCACGACACTCTCTAGTTCGCACAGAATGGTGTGAAAAACAAACATCATCCCACGAGCGGCCATTCTGTGGGTGGAAACGCCTGGTTAATGAGAGAGGTCGCCATGACCAGGCTAGTTTGAGCTGACAGGAAGGACGCAGTAACTCAAATAACCACTCTTTACAACAGCAGTGAGGAGAGAAGCATCACCGATGTCAGATCGTGAGTTTGTATGAGCTACAACAGCAGAAGACTACACTGGGATCCACCTTGGTCAACTAAGAACAGGCTGTAGTTACTACAGGAACTACAGGCACCGGACAGTCAAATATCGGAAAAATGGTGCCTGATTTGACGACTCTCGATCAGCATTGTGTATCCCATTACAGCCACAAATGGCCCCTCATCTAATGGCCAGTATTAGAATCCTCATCCTAATAAAGTGGCTGTTGAGTGCTTGTACTGTATACAGTACGGTGCAAACAGTCAATGACATTCAATGAAAATGAAAAAGGCTATTTATCTGGGTAGTTATTGTATATTTGCTCAGGAGAAAATCAAAATCTAACATTAGAACATATGCAAATTTTCGGTAGCACAATAAAAAATAAACAAGAGTTTCTTCTGGTCTAGTTATTTTTCTTGTTGGATGTCTAGATGAACAGCGCTTTGGGTCATAAACCTCTCCCCAGGGGAACCTCAGCTATTCCATTTGTTTGTAAATTTCACCACCAGCTCAGTTAATGAATTAACTTAATTTAAATTAAATATTACAATGAGGTATTGATTAGCCAAACAAGGTGGGGTAGTGGTTGAGTAAAAAATACATATATTGTTGCTGCAAATACTGTGGTAATTGTAGGAGAGATTATGAAATACTATGAAAGCTGACATGAACATAGTACCATCTTTACACCAGCCTGAAGATCATTCAAACTTTGGCACAGTACTGTATATACAGTGTCTTACGCTGCCAAAGAAAAATGTTTAAATGATCTTCATGTTGGTATACATCTTTGATAATACACTATTTGGATGATAATATTTGGATACACCTCTTAATTATTGAATTCTAATGTTTTATTCAGACCCATTGCCACATGTGTATGAAATCAAGCACCCAGCCATGCAGTCAGGTTTACAAACATTTGTGAAAGAATGGGTCATTCTGAAGAGCTCAGTGAATTTAAGCGTGGGACTGTCATAGGATGCCAGGAAATTTCTTCCTTGCTAGATATTCTGTGGTCAGCTGTATGTGATATTATTGCAAAGTGGGAGCATCTAAGAACAACAGAAACATTTAAGAACAACAGACAACAAGTGCGCGTAGTGTGTAATAGTCGCCAAGGCTCTGTTGAGTCAATAACTGCAGAGTTCCAAACTTCCTCTGGCATTAACCCTAGCACAAAAACTTGCAGAAAGCATCATGGAATGGGCTTCCATGGCCGAGCAGCTGCACGCAAGCCTCACATCACCAAGCGCAATGCCAAGCATCAGGCCTGATTGCATGGTGTCCAATGGTAAGGTTTGGTGGAGGAGGGATAATGGTTTGCGGTTGTTTTTCAGAGGTTTGCTTAGGCCCCTGAGTTCCAGAGAAGGGAACTCTTAATGCTTCAGCATGCCAGTTCTATGCTTCTAACTTGGTAACAGCTTGGGGAATGCCCTTTTCTGTTCCAGCATGACTATGTCCCATTACAAGGTCTATAAAGACATGCTTGGGTGAGTTTGGTGTGGAAAAACTTGACTGGCCTGCACAGAGCCCTGATCTCTACCCCATCAAACATTTTGGGGATGAACTAGAACAGAGACTGTGAGCCAGGCCTTCATGTCCAACATCAGTGCCTGTCCTTACAAATTCTCTTCTGCATGAATGGGCAAAAATTCCCACAGACACACTCCAAAATGCCTTCCCAGAAGAATGGTACCTGTTATACCTGCGAAGGGGGGACCAGCTCCATATTGATACCTATGAATTTCAAATGGGATGTCAAAAGTTCCTGTAGGTATAATGGCCAGGTGTCCCAATACTTTTGTCCATATAGTGTACAGTATGTCTGTCAGAGTGTGTTAACCCCTCTCAAGCTGGTGGTATTTGGCTGGGGCTCCTCTGAGGAGAGGTTTGGGAACTGAAGGGGTGTTCAACTACCCATCCATGTCATTCATTTTTTAGAGAACAGAAGACATTCCCTTTATTGTGTTGTTGCTCATTTACATATATTCTAATGTTAAATGGTGTTCTATTCTGAACAAATATATACTTACTAGGAGGTTAAATAGCTTTACACATGTTCTTTGACTGCCTAAGACAAATCCAGGCTTGGATTACTTACTTTCCTATTGCTTTATTTCTAAGATACGTGTTTCCTAAAACTTCCATTAAATTGCAGCAGCATGCTGTTGAATAACTGACTTGCCTGATACTTGAAATATATGGTATTTCCAGGTGAAACATTTTGCATTGTAATAATCTTTAACAAAAAACTTTGACCTTGCACCTTGAGCTGAGCAATGCGTCAACCTCATATCTTTGGTATGTCTGTTATGATTGGATGTAGTCTCTTTATCGCTCCTTAAGATAAAGCTGCTGTGAGTTTGAAGAAATGAATCAAATCATTTCTGTGCATGGTGCCTTTTATTTTGTCTCAAATAAATGATGGAATTTTAGCTTCATGTTTCAAAAGAGCAAATGGTGCATTTCCCGTACATCACTAAATGCTGCGACCTTCCTTTTTAAAATGTTTATAACGTGCTTAAATCACACCAGGAATTCAATACATATTTTATTCTAATTTTAAATCTCAATTCAGTTTTAATGCTGTAGAATTTTTGGAAGCTCCAAACCTACAGAGAAACACTATTATTCACACATAATAGTCCTATAATAAATAATCATATTCAGTTGCAGTAGGTATGAACTTTGCTAATGAACTAATATTATTTGATATTTTGTCCTGTTATAAAGTTTAGGACCAAAGCCTTACAACCAGCATGGTTTCTGGAAGAAACTGTATAAGTCATATACCACTACCAAATAGAAGTTATAGAAATTCATGAAGTACATACATTTATTATTCAGTAGAAGCAGACATTTCTTAAGTGAAAGAAATGCAAGCCACATACAGTACGCATTTTTTTTTGTTGCTTGAGGCAGCATTTAAATCTTTTCTTTCATTTCATAGCAGTGAATTTTGCAGGAATAATCTGCACTCAATCTGAATTCTAAATTCACTGCAAAAGTAAATCGCACTGTCACCGAACATGAGTCTTTCACATACATTTTCTGTTCATTAAGTTGAATTGCTGCAGTGCTGTGTCACTCAGACTAAAAACCACAAAGCTCAATGCTGCACCAATCATGCAGTAATGCTTTAAAAATTTAAAAAGCACAAAATTACTTTGCAGTCTGCAAGTTGATGCCTCCAGCAGGTTTAGAAAGGGAGTGCAAGTGGATTTTTGAGGATTTCAATAGTGCTTTGATGTTTTTACAGGTCAATTTTTTTTTATTTAACAGACACCTTTATCCAGAGCTGCGCACATTTCAGAAAGCAGGTTCAGATGGTCCCTGAAGCAATTGGGGTTAAGGGCTTTGATCAAGGGCCCAATGGTGACATCATTCTGCCAACCACGGGATTTGATTGGGTGGTATGTTGTTTGGAATGCTTACTTGTTTACTTTTACATCTACTAGTAAACTACAATTTTTAAATAATTCAGCAGAAACGCAAGGCTTTTATAATGGTTGCTGAAAAAAATGTTGTCTGTGGAGACCAAGGGTACCATTATGGTATTATAACTTTAATAATAATCAGTAATCTATTTATCCTTAATATAACATTTAAAATTACATGCGCAGAATACAAAAGACATTAGATTATCAATATACAATATACATAACAGATGGCAGAAAACATCCAAGCCGATTTGTTTATTATTTATATGCAAGCTGCAGATTAAATCCTCAGCAATGTTCTAATTTTGACCCCTCTTTTAGTACAATGTCACACCATCATACTCATAAAATTTTACTGTTATGGGCACACTTGCTTGTCTGGACTGTATTAGATAAGTTTGTAGAGAGTACCCATTGGACAATGATATGATATTTACAAGTAACCATCCATCCATCCATCCATCTTCCAAGCACTTATCCAGAGTAGTGTTGCATGGGGGCTTGGAGCCTTTCCCAGGCAGCAGAGGGCATCTTGACAGCAATGCCAGTAGAGGCAGTTAACCCCCACATTAAATATTTGCCCCTTTCCAGATATCCCCGCTGCCTAATGCGTTTTCAGTAAAGATGGTATGTCCCCCTGTGGTCGCGGGGTGGGTTTTATGGTCTTGGCGAGGATGAGAAGAGGTGCGGTATTATTCCTGATTCATCTCCATCTGCACTGAGCCAAGGCTCAGAGTCTTCACTGGCTGCGGCACATTTTGTGTCCTGTCATGGTGCTTTAAATCTTGAGGCCTTGTCCATGTGTGGATGACAGATGTTTCACTTCCAGCCTGTTTTTTGGGTCTATCTGTATCCGTGATTAGAAACAGCTCAGAACTTCGGGGAAGGGAATATTTCGTATTTATTATGGGGTTCAAAAAAAGTCAGAAATCACCATCATGTATTCCATCCATCCAAACGTAGCCCATGCATCAGTTTTGCAGAGCACAGTAGTTATATTCTGGTGCCACATTGGAGCTGTGTTATTTCAGACTAAAGGTCGACTTTCATGTAAAAGTCGATAGTCACAGTAATTAACAAGCTTAACTTTGAGGCAAACGTAGATTGTGTCAGGGCAGGGGTGCCGAAATCCAACACATTTTGCAGATTTCCCTGGTCAAACTCATCTTAATCAGCTAATTACCAGGTTTAATAGGTATGTCTGAACAGGGAAATCTGTATTGGATTCTGGCCCTCCAGGGCTGGAGCTGGGCACCCCTGTGTCAGGGTAATTGACCCCAGTTCCATCTTCCATTCCAGAAATTCAAAAGTGCCATGCCTTGTCTTCCAGTGCTCGGCCTCACCTTTTTTCCAAAGCACCCGGTTCCAAGTCTCTCTCTCTCACACACACACACACATATATATGTACCTGGAGGAATTTCCATGACGATAAGGGACAGACATGCAAACCCGACACATATGGAACTATCGCAGAAACTTGAACCATGGTCCCACTGGTGACAGAAAACAGTGGTAGGCACTGTGCAGCTGCCAGTTTACCAGATTATCCGTAGGTATGAATGTGCCCTGTGATGGGTTGGCGCCATACCCTGGGTTATTCCCTGCTAAGTACCTGTAGCTTCCAGGATAGGCTCCGCACCCCAAGACCTTGAATAGGACAAGTGGGTACAGAACAGTGGTGATCGCTCTAAGACTACAAGGGAAGCTTCGCTTCCTCAAATATGTCAGAAAATCAATATCATACTGATATTGCTTTTAGTAAAAGCTTATTGGATAAATGCAGCAAAATCGTTACTTGCAGGGAAGCTCAGCATCTCTGGGAGTGAATGGAGCAGTGGGCGGGCCAGAACGCTGGGCTGATGCATAATGATTGGAGGAACTGTCTAAAGGGCGGAACCCCTTTTTGATAGACAGCAATCTTAAATATACACCAGAATTGGAGCGATTTCGAACTCAGTCCCATGCAGATTTGCAAGCAAAGTTGTGAGAGAAACTGCTGCACATAGTGTGTTATTTGCTGGTAATATAAACATATATCATTCATATAAATCATTCTTTAAATAAAAGAAGCATAATTATAGCATTCTCGAGTTTGCTCCTTGTTTCAGCTTTGTAAAGTTTGTTTGTTTGTTCATTCATATAATATAATATTCATATCATTTTTTCATGTAGGCCTGAAATGAGCTTCCCCTGTTTGAAAGACCAGCAGCTGCCAATGGTACAGAAAGTAGATGGATGGACCCTGTCTGTGATTTTCCGTGATACTCTGTTGACTTACTGTCTGTCATCCTTCTTACTGGTTTTTCACTTTGGGTTTTCACTTTTGGATTGTGATCTGTGTTTGCCCATTAAGCACCTGTCTACTCCGCATTTGGATCCCGTGTTTATTCGCGACAGATTGTGTGTATTCTAGATATCAATTATGCTTATTATGCGTGTCTAAACTGAGATTACCGAATGACAAATCTGTTTTGTTGGCTTTTTACAATTTTCTTAACGGAATCCTCTGTCAGATTCTGCCTAGTGCCCTGGTTTGGGAGCACCTTTGAAATGTAACATCAATCAGGAGGGGTAAAAAGGGGAAGATGTTTAAGAAATCAGGGCCAGTCAGGCAGGGCAGGATTGGCTGTGATTGCTTATATTCACTCTCCCCACTAACACATCAGTGTTTAAAAAGACCCATATCTTTTACATGAAGCATGATATGATTTGTGCAGATATTTTTGAGAGTTCAAAATTGTTGATAAAAACATCCATACCGAGTAAAGGAATTCTGTGCTGATATTTTTGTTTGATATTGTTTTATTACGATGATGACATGTATTCTCGTCAGTGAATTGCTATTGTAATATGTGGAAGGCATTTTATTGTCAGATGCTAAGATTGAAGTTTATTCAGGAAAATGGAGAATTTTATTCTATGCCATATTTCCATTAACATAAAGAATGATCATACAAGCACTTTATTACTAAAATGCATGCATGTTCATCAATATGTCATAATGTTGTCAAAGAATATAATATAAACTATGAACAGCCCCCCACCCCCTGAGAGTCCTGTTACTGTATAAGAAACATTGTCTCAGAAAGTAAAGCAAAGATTTAGTGTAAATGTAGAGTGACAGGGTTTGGTTACTAGGTTGACGTTTAACTCGACCCTTAAGGTGTAGCTTCACAAGTAGTGCCAAAGTTATTGATACTTAGAAACGTCTACAGGTGTACAAAGCAGCAGTTCATACTTTAAGGATAATGAATTAATCTTTCAATGATAATTGATATGAGTCTACCGAATTTAAACTTTTTTATATTGCTGTATATTACGGTAGTATTAAATAAATATATACATCCATCCATCCATCCATCTTCTGTCTTTCTTGAAGACTTCTCAGAGAAGAAGAGTGATCTCCGAGTGTGTGATGATTCCACATGTCAATATGGAGGGACCTGCAGCGATGATTTGAGGTGTATTTGCTCTTTTCAGGTAAGAAGCTTCCACTTTTGTTCAAGTTGGAGCCTTTAATTGTTTGTTCGTTTTGTGAAGGTTTGTTTAGTCTCTGGCTTGATTTCCTTAACGTCCCATATAGCCTACAGATCAGATGAAGGTGCACTAAGAAAATCTTATTTATACTCATGGATTGACATCCTGTTAACCAAGTATGCATTTGGCATATAGAGGTGCAAATGCACGGTAATTTCTTATGATCGGACATAAAATAAGTCAGCATTTGTAACATTACAACAAGAATTTGCTGTGCATTTCACTTTATACAGTATACCGGTTATGTCAATCCCCGCATATATGTCTTTTTTTATAGACTATATGCTTTGAAACATTGGCATTCAGTGTACAAAATAAGTGTAGCATAATTTGGAATATTTCCGTGGTTTGTAGGAATGCCTTGCAGATTTCAGAAAGCTGACTGTAGATACTTGCCAGGAGCCCATTGACATCAGAGAAGCAAATCTCCTTCAGCAGGTCTCAAGAGGACCTTATTATCTTCTTGACATTGTCATGCCAACCAAGAAGTCAATGACTGTTGAAAAGAGTTGTAAAAAATGTTGTAAAGAGCTGTTCAGTTCTTCAAACAGATGACAAATGCCAAAGATCCAGAATGCTCTTGTGATGGGCGAAATGTCCATCCTCATGAATCGCAGCTTATATTCCATTATTTCATTATTATATTCCATTATGTTGTTTGTTTATTTAGTGCCACAAACGCTATAGACCAGTGTGTGGATCTGATGGAGACACCTACCGGAATGAGTGCTATTTAAGACAAGCGACCTGTAGGCAACAGAAACACATCACACAAGTATCAAAGGGGTCATGTTACCCTGGTGAGTATGACAGTTAAGCACCATCAGGTATTCAGGTTTTGCTATTTGGGTTATCTGTGCCAAATATATTTGTGTGACATCTAAGTGACGTGGACAAGGGAATAGAAGCATCTAACAATATATTAATAACAATAACCTATTGCACTGTCTTCACTACAACTGTAGCTCTTTCTTGAAATGCTGATATCAATAAGACAGGTTCTGAATGATGTGTAATAGGATATTGGATCATTCTTCAAGAAGAAAAGTGTCTGTTTCTTTGAGAGATGAAGGTGGTGGAAATGTACTTTGCACTCTGCACTCCAGAGCTCCCCATAAAGGCTCAGTAATGTTCAGTAATTTAGCAGTGTATATGGGGGCATTATCATCTTGGAATAAGGGGACATTATGAGGGAATGGTGCTCGTACCTCGAGGGCCACCTGGTCCAGTAAAATGGCCTAATATTTCTTGGCCGTTATATATCCTTGCAACACAATCATAGACCCTAATGACTGCCTCAGGGTGGCTGCCCATACCATTATAATCCCTACGTCACGTTTACAAGCTGACGACAGACGTGGGTTGAAACCATCCTGTAACTTTCCCCAAACATAAACCCATCTCAACGTAGGAGAAAAGGTGAAATATGACTCATCTGACCATATTACTTTCTTCCATTGCTTAAGGGTCCAGCTTTTGTGTTCATTACACCAGGTTTTGTATCTGCATTCATTGGTCTTATATGTCATCCCAGGCCAGAGTTCCTGCTTTGCACAAAAAATTGTGTATTTTTTTCTCTGAAACTGGATCAAAGAGATCTGATTAAGTTCTGTGGCAATTTTTGAGGCAAGCGCTTCTGTGGCAGCTATTCTGTTAAACGCCTATCTATCCCTGTCGGTGAGAATCTGACTGCCATCATTGTTACCCTTTGAGGATGGAGTTGGCCCACATGTGTCATATGGTGTTATGCTCTTAGAAACAGTTCTTTTTGACATACTGAACGATTTATCAGCTTCTCTGCCCTATGAACACCAAATCTTTGGCCTCTTAATTGTCTCAGGTTCCACTGAAAACTCGCTAATCAAAGCACAGATTGTCAGACAACTTTTATAGCAGAAATGTTCTGATCAATGAACATAGTTTAACTCGCCTTTGTAGCTGTGTTTGTCATTGAGTTACTTAAAATTTTAAGTCTTTTTTTATGGGGCACTCTGCAGCATATTAACACGTTTCTGGGAGTCTAGTCTTTTCTGGTCTTGCAAAATATCAGTGCTCTCACAGTAATCTGAGGCAGGATAGCTTCTTAAAACATCTTTGATTTAACAGGCTAAGCAGGTCCCCTCTGGCAAGGGCTTTTTGCTGCATTGACTTTAGATTTTGGGCAGTACTTAAATTCTATCCATCGTTACGATCTCCTCATTCCCTGTCCTCTCTAACACAGGGACCATGTTCACTAGATTCAGCGAGCAGCATTTTCAGTCACACTGCCAGAATAGATAGTTTGACTCCAACTCTACAAAAGACATGCTGCTCAATGTGAACTTAAGGCTCCAAATGGCCATTTTCAGTTGAACGTTTGGTGGTGGACTGTCATACCGTGAATGGTGAACTCTCTGCTACATATTGTAAGCTATTTCACATGAACATTGACTCTGTTAGGCTCTTATTTAAGCCAGAAAGGTCTTCATGATTACCAGCTGAAAATGAGGTTGTAAAATCTTATTAAGCCTGGCTTTGAGTACAAGAAGAGCACATAAAAGATCCAATTTCCAGATTGTGTTTCATTTAAATTCCACTTGCTTGTATTTGCTTATATTTTTCATATTGTGCATGAATGTAAAATACTTGTTCTAGCATTTTTAATATGTCTGGATGCAGGGCATACATAGGAATGCGCCTATGCAAAAGACAATATATCAGGGTACAGAGCATGCGTAGAAGATATTTATTTTATTTATAATATATCAAGGTACAGGGCATGCATATAACATATTTATTTTATTTATAATTTGTCAGGGTACAAGGCAGGCATAGTATTTATAACGTGTTCATTTTTTTAAATTCAATGTCGGTGTACGGACCATGTACCGGAACGTATTTCATTTATTTATAATACGTTAGAGTAAATGGCATTCCACCCCTCTTGTTATACATTAGAAACCTTCTGGAGTGAGTCTGTAACTTGAAATGATAATGCCTTGAGCTGCTGATCATTAGTGCCGACCCCCGGTATTTATATCTGGCCCGTAGAGCATAAGGGGTCTCAGAAGTGTGATATTTCCACCGAAGTAGAACAGGAGCGATCCGGCTTGTACTGCGCTGCTGATCATTATGTGCTTCTCCTTTCAAACGCAGATAATGGTTCTGGATCGGGAGACAGAGGTACGTTCTGCTTCATATGTGTGGACTTAATGATTAAGACCCGCCCACTTCCAATTTCCCCCCCAGACCCACCTGAAGCAGCATGAAACATAAAATCCTTACATCTTCATTTGTAAGCTTTGATTTAGACGGGCGATTCGTATTGCAAGCTGAGAAGTAGAATACAGTATAGAGAGGGAGATTACAAGGCTACATATTCCCCGAAACACCCAAAGGTTTAAAATCAATAGCATCAGCCTTCATTTTTTTTTCATTTTGTATATGACATTGGAAAAAAAAACAGAGCTTGCAGAATTGTTAGCAGAACAAAACGTTTGGATAGAGGTGGTAATGAGACAAACTGCCATGCTAGCCAATACTCTAATTACAAGCTAAGGCACACCCAGGGGGTTCCCTGCTTTCAATATGTTTATTCATAGTGAGAGCTGAGATCCTGCAGGTGTGGGCATGCTGTGTGCGTATCTTTAGCGGCTAATCAATGGGAGCCTTTGCCAAATTAATGTTGATGCATTATTTATTAATTTAAATTACAATGTAACTTATCAGCTATATACATTATGTTAAGAGTTATGTAAAATAATGTACTGTATATTAAGAGTAGGTGGTGTGCTGTGCATTAAAAGTAATGTGTAGTGGAGGTTTTATAATTATTTCGTCCATGAGTTTTGACATGGACTGGTACTGGGGGATGGGGGTGGGGGTATGTCAGGTTGAAGCAAACAATCGTATAATAGACTGTATTATTAAAAAAATAGAAACCAAAATGGAGATGTTACCCCTTTAAACAAAGCAGACTCAAACAGCAAAATCACGTAACACACAGCTCACACCCATAGCTCATCGTGTCGGCGGCACGCCTCTTACGGCCTTTTAGATCAGCCTCACACCCACAGCTCGTCGTGTAAGGGGCACGCCTCTTACGGCCTTTAGGATCAGCCTCACACCCACAGCTCGTCGTGTCAGGGGCACGCCTCTTACGACCTTTTAGATCAGCCTCACACCCACAGCTCGTCGTGTCAGGGGCACGCCTCTTACGGCCTTTTAGATCAGCCTCACACCCACAGCTCGTCGTGTCAGGGGCACGCCTCTTACGGCCTTTTAGATCAGCCTCACACCCTCAGCTCGTCGTGTCAGGGGCACGCCTCTTACGACCTTTTAGATCAGCCTCACACCCACAGCTCATCGTGTCAGGGGCACGCCTCTTACGACCTTTTAGATCAGCCTCACACCCACAGCTCGTCGTGTCATGGGCACGCCTCTTACGGCCTTTTAGATCAGCCTCACACCCACAGCTTGTCGTGTCAGGGGCACGCCTCTTACGACCTTTTAGATCAGCCTCACACCCATAGCTCGTCGTGTCAGGGGCACGCCTCTTGGATCAGCCCCACTGACTGTTTGCAAAGCCGAACGAGGGTAGAAGCCTAATCAGGGTCAGCTGGCTCTCATTACCTGAAGTGCTGCTTGGCCTTGGTCTGCTTTTTAATTGTTTATTCCACGTTCTGGAAGGTTCCTACTGTTCTGTTTCCCAGCAGCTCTCAGTAACTTATATAACGTGTTCAAATTTCGACTGAAATTTCCCTATAAGCACTTACAGCCAAGGATCATTGAAACTGAATATGTTGTCACAAGTAGGGTATTAAATGTCTTAAGTACGTTTTTTTTTTGATGCTATGCACTTCAATTGAAATAATAAAAGGATCATATGTAGCTATAAAATATAATTTGAACTATTAACTACTGCTGTCTTACAGGGTATGATGGATCAGGTGCAGATATAGGCAAGAAATTTACTAAGTGTGGAGATTGCAGTTATGGGGCTGAATGTGATGAGGATGCTGAAGATGTCTGGTAAGTTATATGCCTTTGCAGGAAGTCACTCTATCTATATACAGTACTGTCAGCCAGCCTGGAAGCCTAGCAAATACAATACTGCTTGAAACATCCCCTTACAGTGCCTGCTACAGCTGAATCTTGAGATTGGAGATCTTAGAGTTAAGGGGGTGGCAATGCATTTCTCTTGCAGGTATTTCCTGAATCAGTAGCCTTTTTTGCAAGACTGAAAAACAAAAAAATTCTGGAGAAACCAAATGTATCACCATCCAGTTCAGTTCTCCAAAAGACCAACTTTATTAGTACTAATCCAATGTATGTCATACACACAGGGGTTGGACAATGAAACTGAAACACCTGGTTTTTGACAGCAATAATTCATTAGTATGGTGTAGGGCCTCTATTAGCAACCAGTACAGCATCATTTCATCTTGGGAATTACAGACTGGTCAGAGTGATTCTGAGCCATTCCTCTTGCAGAACAGCGGCCGGGTAACTACAAGCGGACCTCTAGCTTGCTGGCAAAATATTTGGGGGTTATTAGCGGAATTGGCATTCCAGCCACCATAAAAACATTACATAGCTACGACAAAGCAGACAGGACACTGTGGCACTATGGCCATGTGGCGCATTTCCCGGAGGGTGATCCGGCCTGCAGGAACCTGAGCGGCTAGATCAGGCCAAGGTTACTCCCACGTTACGCCCACGTTACACCTGGCTGCGACAGATATATGGCCACTTCTGGGGGGTGGAACTGGACCACATGTTAGCCTGGGGGGTCGCTTACCAAGATCCCGAGTTGTCTGGTCGTGTGGTGGGTGCAACAACGCGCTGCCCCAGTGCATGCTCTCCAACCTGACCTTACCTGACTTGGTGTAAAAACACCAGCTTTACTGTAGGTGATTTAGGGCTGTTTCCTGTTTTTATGTGTCAGTAAAAGTTCTTTAAAAAGTTCTTTAAAGCTTCTGTTGTTGCCTCAGGTGCATTTGCAACATCGACTGCAGTGGTCACAATGAGAACCCTGTATGTGGGACCGACAGAAATTCCTACGACAACCCCTGCCTTGTGCGAGAGGCATCCTGCTTGAAGCAGGAGCGGATTGACGTTCAAACCCTCGGCAGATGCCCAAGTAAGTTTAAGATTTAGCTCTAAAACATGGAAACTTTATTGCCTGGTTTTCCATGCTAGATAGAAGACTCCTGCAGTTTGTTTTTACAGACATTTTGGTAAAACACATCTGAATAGTTACAAAGACTGGACAGGTAGACTTTAGAAAAGCATGTTTGTTGTTGTTGTTTTTTTAAGTAATATTAATAGGATTTTAAGCCTGCATGCATTCTGTCATTTTTTAAGTGCTAAAGATTTAAAAAGTACATTTTAAAGAAATGCAATGAATGTTAAACCAATACTTAAGTTGTACATGAAAAAAAAATCCAAAAACTGTTGATACATTTGTAAGTTTCCATGCAGATTATGCACAATATTTCTTGGATGCAGCTAAATATATCTGTTTTGTTTTGTTTGACAAGTTTTGCACAAAAATATTTTGGAAAAAGTATGTATGAATCTGATGGCATTATACTATTTCAGATTTTTCTGGAAAATTGTGTAGAACAAACCGGTGATTGCTTAAAATTTTTAAGTGGATTATGTATTACGCATAAGTCTTAGGCCGTCAAAGTGAAATTTAACAAATACCTGGAATGGCTGAGGTGCCCTTGAGGAGATATTTGGGAACTGAAGCGGTGTTCATCTAGCCATCCAGCGAGACATCGGTAACTTATCGGAGATATCAGAAGAAATACTGTTTAATTTAGTTTTTTGATTCAGAGCAAATATACACTTACTACCCAGATAAATACCTGGCTAAACATTTCTTTTGACTGTCTAAGACTATTGCACAGTGCTGTATAATATAATTCTGGCTGTTCTTGCTGCCCAGTCAATCTCCTGTAATAGTTATTTGGATAATTGTACCCCTGAATATGAAGTGTTGGCAGGCTTGTTTGTCCTGAATATTTTTTGTGGTATCAGGCAAAGGGCTTGCCATAGAAAAAAATATTTTATATTCTGCATTTAATTCCTCCTGTGATGTGCTAGGCATGCTGTAATTTAGCCCTTAGAAAAATTGCCCCTATTGAAGAGAAACAAAATCCATCAATCTCCTATGAGATAATAATTTGCTGAAAATTGGGCACATTTATTTTGTGAGAGTGTACTGATTTAAAGTGAAGCCCCCTTAAAAATGTATCACTGGCAAACTGGGGGATCTGCACTTTCCGTTTTATAAAACAAGGACCAAATAAAATGGCGGCAGTGATTAGCATTACTTGAGATTTTTCAGACTGCACATTTGGTTATATTTTTCTTTGTGGGCTTTTATTATTTACAACAAGGGAAGCAGTAGAATGATGTATCGTTGCTTATATAGTGTCTCTGTCCCTGCAGAGTAAAAGTTTGCTCATATTATAGCAGCTAGTGAGGAGATATCAGGTTAAGTCATTGAAGTTTTACTTGAGACCTTATGTAATTTTGCATTAGGTTGTGTAGTGATGCAGTGTGCAGCTCTGTAGCCGTTAACTTGTGGGGCTGGTGATTTGGACATTAATCTGCTGTGTGTGTGTGTGTGTGTGTGTGTGTGTGTGTGTGTGAAGGTTACATGTCCCCCTGTGTTGTGTCGGTTGCTCTAGGTCCTGTGGTTTCCCTCTGCACTCTAAAGACATGCGATTAGGCTAACTTGTGTCTAGATTGCAAATCGAGAATGTAATTCAAAAAGGCAAATTATGTAAACTGAAAATAATGTTTTAAATAACATATACATTTTTGTTTCTAATCATGTGACTATTTTTGCTACATATGCAGGAGGCAAGAAAATGGTTAGTCTATGTTCTGTAAGATACACGGAGCTGCACCCTAACCCTAACCCTAATCCTAACCCCAATCCTAACCCTAACCCCATCAGTAAGAAAAAGAAGTCCTCCTCCTGTTGTCAGAATTGTAAGGATAGCTATGTTAGCGATGTTGTAGCTACCTTAAACGGCAAGCATTCTGCAGCTGAATGCTGAAGCTAGCCTGTCTTAAGCCCGACAGTTATCTATGTCAACCTTTTTCCCATTTATAAAGAGATGTAGATGTATTGATGTATTGATTACACAACTGTGCCGTTTCCAAACTGACGGCTCATTTGAGATGACATTTACATTAAACAAGTCTTTTGAGAAGCATTTTCACTGACTTCCACTAGGGGTGCCTGTTGAGCCCACCCTTGCTACAGATCTCACACTGTATATTATAATCTTTAATAGTTATTAATTGATTAATCCTAAGTGGATTGTCATAGCTTGTGGAGGTGATTATCTTCTGATTGGCAAAAGTGACTTTCACTGTGTTCTTTTCAATCTTTTAAAGCTTCCATTTCCACTTAAACATTAGTTCCTGAAATAAGAAGAACAATTTCAGTGTCCTTTATAGAACATTAACTGCTATGGTTAAGAGATTTTATTGCTTAAATTACTCTGCAACATTTAATCTGAAATGAAATGTGTATATTTAATTAAGTATCTCTCTAACATAACTATCAAGTGCTTATCCAGTACAAGGTTATCAGAGGCCTGCAGCTTTTCCCAGAAAGCACTGGGGCAGGGGAATACCCAGGAGAGGATGCCAAGTCATCATATACACACACATATACACATGCACACATTCTTTGGGCAATTTATAGAGACCAGTTCACCCAACTACTTTTTTTGTGCAGTGGGGGGAAACCCAGGCAATGTGAGGAGAACATAGAAACTCCACACAAGCAGGATTCAAACCCCCGACCCTGGGTGTTCGAGGCAACAACAGTTCCCTTTGGGAAAACATTCGTGCTCATTACAAGACAACACAGCACTGTTCGGGGGTAATGATTTTAGATTTAAAAGCCGTATCAATACCTGTTTAAGAAGACGCCAATTAAGTGTTGATGTACTTTGAGTTTTATGTAGATTATAGGAAATAAAGCAAGAAAGGAACAGAAACCATTTAATGATAGACATGTATTAGAAATTGTTATGTCTGGGTCTGAAGGTTAGACCTTCAGCCAGGTCTGCAAATAGAGCTCAGCAATAGTCCAGGATCTGCGGTGATAATTGATCATATGTGATCGGAATGGTGTAAATACAAAGTCTGGAGGTCCCTGATGCATCAACTGGAACTTTAAGTTTGAATAATGTGCTCCATGATCAGTGTTTCAAATTGATCACATTATTACATATTCAGTAATGAAAGAACCGGCTCTGTTTTTGGTGTTAGAAAAGGGAGTGAGTAAGGGTAAGACTGAGAGTGAGCGGTGAGTTGTGTGGAGGGGGGTGTTTTTGGCTTATGGGCCAGCCCACAGCTGCTGTCGTCTGTCCCAGGCAGGGGGAGGGGGTTAGGACGGGCTGTATGACCTCTAGAGGTGACTGTAGGCCTCTGTGATACTGCCCTGCATGAGCTGGGCGTCCGCAGCAGACACTGCCCATGGTGCCAGTAGGGGCTTCAGATATCAGTATGTGTATGTGTATATGTGTACACATTTTGAAATGTGCTTCATTAATTAATGATTATTTTAATATTTTACTCTCTGTTTATTCTATGTCATCATGGGCCTCACTGATAACTTAAAGTCATTACTGGTTTACTCGTCATGCAGTTAATTAAATGACTGGCTACTCAGTATGCTTAGAATCAATAGCTAAGGTAGCAACAAAAGGTATAGTAATGGAGGATAACGGATTTATCCAGAGCATCTTGCCGATATCAAAATCACTTCAAGGTTGTTAGTTACGGACCAAGGATGCTGACCTTCATCCTTCTTACTGTGATCAGTTCACAAACATGCTTATAATTCCCCCAGCAGTGGTTCCCCATGGGGGTGACATTTGAACAAGAAATGGCAGAAAATCAGAAAAGATCACACCGCAAAGTATATAAGAATAAAAAAGGGGGTTTAAGTTGGACTACATTTCAACATTTAAAAATGTTAATCATTAATGAATTAAAATGAAACCCCTACAGCATGTTATTAGAGTGGGAATGACACTCTAAGCGGTAAGCACTACTCACTGCACTAACAGGGAAGCCGTCAGAGAAATCAGAGACACAATCAGTGACATGGACACATGGTGCTGTGTTGCATTATGGTGACATTTTAGATTAACAAGTAGATTGTAAGTTTGCTTCATTTTAAGTTCTAGTAAGGGGTGGCTTTTGTTCTCAGCCAATGCACAGATTTTGAACATTAAATTATCGATAAATTCATACAGTAAACTTAAATTTGAGTAAACTTGCAATTGCAAAGGCAGCAGATTTTGCTACCATCTTGCCACTCTTTGACCACTCTTTGACCACTCTTTTATCCGTGTGTCTCACACTTCCTCCTCCATGCCTGGAATGTACAACAGTGATTCCCTTTCTGTACCAAATGAAAATCAGTTTTCATTATTTCCCTCTATTATTTCACAAAAATGCCTGAATGAAACTTCTCTGTATAGTTATGCTCAAGAATTCAACCATTATCATCTCTTAGTCTTTTGTTTCAGTTGTTTTTTTTTTTACTAGTAATAATAATTAGCAATAATAACAATAATAACAACAACAACAATAATGATGATGATTTATTATTGTTGTTGTCATTTTGCTTTTTTTTTTGCTTTGTAAAACTTCTGAAGTGTTTTACAGTATATTATATTAATACTTTATGATTTAAACAGGTTCTGTTGATGAAGAAGATAGGGCGGACACAGGGATTCCCAATCCTTGTTTGGAGAGCTATAGAAGTTTCTGCGTTCACGGTGAATGCGAGATGAAACACAATGTGGTCTTCTGCCGGTAAGATTATCGTAATGTTTTACCTTTCCTTAAATGACATTTCGATCATCCAACATTACCCAACATTATATCAGTTTTTTTCGAAGTTTCTTCACTATTTTATTTGAACATATATATTTTTTCTTATGTCCCCAGCCTTTCTGTTTGAAGAACAGTGTGATGAAATTGCGAAAAAGTTTGAGCAGGGGGATTAAAATTTGTTGGCAGAAGTGAAAATTGAAATTGTAAAAGATGTTTGGTACTATTAGAAGAGTACTCACCCAGATCTGTATATTTTTGAGCCCCTTTGGGGTGTTCTGGAAAAGCGAGCGTTTTCCTGGGACCTGGCCACTGTTCTGGGAGAGCGAGTCAGGAAAAGTTTTTCTGTGACCTGGCCACTGTTCTGGGAGAGAAATGGCTACAAGTCACTCTGGCCAATGAGCAGGATTGTATCTGTCATTCCCAAGACTAGCTGATGCTATATTGGCTGCAAAACGAGGCCCTACACTATATTAATAAATTACTGTTGTCAAAAAAAAAATTAGACCACGATAGAATTTCTGACCTGCATTCTTTAGTATATTCCAGGCTCACACCATCAATTTTCTCCATTACTTTTTCTAGTGAACTAGCCACACGCTGCATATGAGTGTGTGATTATCTTTGCTCCCTTTCAGTTTGTCAATCACACAACATGAAGGACAGTGTTTTATTTTTAATTTTGACATGGCTAGTGAGTCTACTATTATCTGTCCTCTGGAATAATTATAGACCGACTGTTAAACAAATTTTTTTTTTTATTTCCATAAGTGCTGTTTGTTTAACTTTCAAGCAAGCACTAAATTGTGTCTCTGTACCAGTCCATCATAGAAATAGCTGAAACAAAATCTGAGGTACTGTCATAGGAGGATGTCCAATGTGCTTCATCAGGGATTCCGGGCCAAAATGGTGACAGTGTTAACCTCAAAAGCCTAACTATGCTATATATTATGAAACAGAAAGCACAATAAATGCATTGTTCTGTTGTTTTGAGCCCAAACGGGGCTCTGTGGTAGGTTTGGGAGTTAATGCAATTTAATGTAAACTTTGACTGCCATAATACAGTCGGACCTCGCTAAGTCGAACCTCCTTAAGTCGAAAACCTCCCTATGTCGAATCACTCGTTAGTCCCCG
>JAODKM010000001.1:26702912-26716823 GCA_026780845.1 Petrocephalus sullivani
GTTATATAACAATTAAGCTGGAAAAATGTCCTTGATTAACCCGCGCCTATTACTGTACGCCGTGTTCCCTAACTCGAGAACTCCTTAAGCCGAATTTTTTTTTTGGTCCCTTTGAGTTCGACTTAGCGAGGTCCGACTGTATTTAATATATTTGACAGGGTTAGTAACCATGTTCAGGTACCCAACCAACCTGAATCAGTATTTGAAAGGAAGCTTTATTTGTTGAAATACTACTGACATATCCCACCTTGTTCTTGTTTGATGAGACATACATACACATTTATAGTAGTGATATTGGGGCCTGAAATCCATCAAGCACGCACGGGACGTTTTTCAGGGGGTTGAGGGCCCTGCTCAAGGACTCAACTGAGATATGGCTCCTCTGCCAAGCATGGGATTCAACCAGTGACCTTCTGATCACAGGCACACAGGCCAAAGCTGCTGGGCCACATGCCACCCTCCCTAAGAGTACAGTGTGGCGCACACAGAGAACAAGCCTTGGTGTTCTTAGCATCACGCCCTAACCAACTGAACTAACTAGTCTAGTAGCACTAGACGTGTCTCCAGATGGCTCACCCTCGGGTGACATTGTTTTGCAAAGAACATTGTAGCCCTGACATATTAATTATTCTATAATGGCAGAAATTGTTTTATCTTCTTTTTTCTGTTTGTGTATATGGCACAATGCCTTCTAACTAACCTCAAATCCCAGCCGCTAGACAATCCACTTGGAGAATGAAAATCAATGAAAATACACAGTTTCTTTCTTGCTGAAACTGAATGAAATTCAATGCTCTTCATTCAGTCTAGACATAAATGTAATCCGAGCATCTCTTTAAAAGTTTCTGTGGCGGTTATGGAAGGAAGATTAATACTAAGCCAAGAAGTCCCTGAAAGCGTACAGGCTATTTAAAAAATCTCATTCATGGCAGCTTGCATTGTTTGCTAGGAGTGGACGACTTTGGCTAAAAGGGAAAATCATTTCATATTTTCAGAATATAGAACAGGTGATGATTCATCTGTCTGTTTTCCATTTGTTTATCCCCTACAGGGTCCCATTGAGTACAGATTTACATTTATTTAGCAGATGCTTTTGCTGAAAGTGACATTTAAGTGAGAAAAGATTGGGGTATATGAGTTGGTACACCCAGTGTCCCTGGAGCAGATGGGTGATAATGGTAAGGGATGGAAAAAAAAACTGTCAGTCATGGGGTTTGAACCCACAACCGTCTGGCATGGAACCCCAACCTGCTGAATTACACACTGCTCCTAGATGATCACCAAGCATGTTTCCTGTTTCTAGAACAGCACTAGGGTTTAAGGCATGAGTGTTATTTAGCACTTTTAAGAAACAAAATTAAATTGGGAAAACACAAATGTAGCTTTGAACTAGATGTAATGCAGTAGATGTCTTTGTTTGATTCTACAGGTGTGATTCAGGGTACAAGGGACTACAGTGCGATGAGGCCAAGGATTTCAGCATCCTCTATGTGGTCCCCAGTGGGCAGAAGTTCCAGTATGTCCTCATTGCCGCCATCGTTGGGGCCGTGCAGATTGTAGTCATTGTTGCCATAGTGACTTGCATTACAAGGTAAGTACTAATTCCCACAAGTTATGCCTTGTAATGTGTATCAGGTTTTTCTGTGAATAAACATATGATTTGAACAGTTTTTAAGATACACATTGAGATAATATTGTGCATATTGAAAAAACTGCCTATAATTACGAAACATTAACAAAAAGACAATTATCGTTTTTGTGAAATAAAATGTATGGAATTTCTGTATATGTACAGATCTAGAGAATGTGATTTATGTCAGTAATATGGAAATCAGAATATTTTTCCTTTCTGATAAATGATTTTACTGAGCAAGTGTTTAATGTGTTTTATTTCAAAAGAGGTTCATTATCCTTAGAGTTGAGCCATAAAAATCGAATGAATGATTAGGTTTCTTGTCATTTTCTAGGAAATGCCCCCAAAATAACCGAGGGCGTCGGCAAAAGAAAAACTTGGGACACTTTGCGCCAGAAAATTCTTCCAGGATAGTATAACCTGCATTTTCATGTAACAAATAATGACACTGTTTTTTATGTAAGTATCTATGTGTTTCTTCTATTTTAAATAAAACAAAAAAGAAAACACTCCAATTCAGTGATAAATGAATTATGATGAATTTATTAACTAAATAATTATTTCATGTATGCCTTTTATTTCAGAGGCCTTGTTTTCCTCCATAGTCTGAAATATGCTGCACTATCAAACATTTTTAGTGTCAGAAACTGCCCCACCGTATTTGTTTATTTTTTGTTATATGAGTCTTTTCTGGTTCTTTTTAAGAAAATTGCACTTAAACCTTGAATTACAAACAGGCGCCTTCCCACATCCCAAGGTCCCCAAGTCTTCTTTTTTTCTATTCATATTCTTTATTTATCAGTTTTGACTCATCCTTTTATCCTGAGCCCAATTTTTTTTATATATTTTTTTTATCAGTTGAAATGTGAAGACCTTTAAAGGTTACTGTTAACAAATAATGTATTTCAAAGATATTTGGAAATATTTGTATTTGGAAAAGTAAATGTTTTGTAAAATTTTGATGGTACGTCATGTAATTTTCAACACATATCGCATGGCTTGTAAACTGTTCTGTGGAGTTGTTTTAACAGAATTAAATGCTCTTTTTGAGAGAATTCTGTACGTTCCATCTCAGCACTTCTTAGACATTTAAATAGATTTTTCATAATCCCTGGTAAATATGAGAACTTTTAAAGTGGAGAAATATGTTATTTGAAAAAGCCGATAGGTATAGAAATTGCCACTGCATTTGTCAGAAGTTCTGTTTTAATGTGGCATGAATTAGATACCTAGACTTAAATATCGTTGAAGATACCATTCTGTCATTTACCAATTTCTGGAGCAATTTTGGGTTCATGCCTTAGGCAAACTATTTGATAGTCAAGGTCATATTTGACACTGTACAAATTTTTCTATTTTGAGAGCACAATGAAAGAATTTCGGAAAAAAATTCTGATCAAACAGACCCGCAGGTAACATTTTTCTCAGATTTCATCTACTTTCATCTATTAATACATCTGTATAATATAGTATGAAAATGTGAGTAGTATTTAAGGACTAGTCAGTTGTGTGTGTGTGTTTTTTTTATTTATTTATTTTACAATAAAAGAGGCTAAATTAGCATAGGATCAACATGGTTATTGCTGATCGTTTTCACTTTTTAATTTTCAAGTCACAAATTCCAGTGTAAGTGATTTTAATATAACTCAGTGCAATTATATTGCACTGTCCAAAGCTGGGAGATGGTGGTTTAATTTAAAATCACAAAATGATTTCTTCAATCGGTTGGCTTATAGATTTATTAGCTTATGGTTGATTAAGCATTGGAAGTTCCCTTCCCACAAGGTTATCTGTTTTTGGATCAAGGATGAAGGGTTTTATTTTTTTTGTACACAAGTACAATGAAATCAAGGTGGTGCCTCTGTAATAACATAACACACTATACTATACAAGCACAGAACATTAAATAACTATACTATACTGATAGTACCATATATTGGTTACATTACTGATGATGTGTCAAGGCTGCACCGTGTGCAAATCAGTTTAATCTGGTAGAGCCAGTGACTACTGGGAACAGGCCAGATGACGACCATGAAGAGAGTGACAGCAGCTGGAGAGACAGCAGACAACTGGAGAGCCAGTAACCGCGTGAGGTAGGGTTGGAGGGTTAGTGAGGGAGCTAGTTAACTGCAGCTCCCACGGATAAGCTACAGACAGCCATAAGCAGACATACTCCCAGGGGTTCCCAAGGGGGGGGGGGCACCCCTACAGGATTTTATGACCCCAGCTTACAGATATATGACGATGAGTGCAGTGTCGTTGTGGCAAAGTCTGCAAAGACCTGCACAGCCTGAAGATCCACCAGACCAGACTGGAATTTTTAACTGGGAAGCAAATGGTGCAAAGCACAGGACTAGCACCTGGTGTGAGCACATCCTAAGGTGTTGCCCAAAAGCCCTGGGAGAGGGGCATTATCGCCGGCACCATGACCTGGTGCTGACGGTTATGGCAGCGGCCATCAGAGCAGGTATATCTCTCAGCAGGCAGCAGCAACCAGTGAAGCGCTCTATCGCTTTTGTTAAGGCCAGAGAGAAGCACCAACAGTGCACAGACCCAATAGGTGGGCGTTTTGCCAAAGCCCGGGACTGGCAGCTGAAGGTTGACCTGGGGAGACAGCTGAAGTTCCCAGACACCATCGCTGTGACCAGCCTGGACATGGTTCTTGTGTCACAATCATCAAGGCAGGTGGTCCTCCTGGAAATGACAGTGCCCTGGGAAGACCAGATGGGAGGGGAATTCAAGAGAAAGAAGAGGGAGGGTGAATGCCTCATAGACAAATGCGGAATCAGGGGATGGAAGACCCAATGCTATCCATTTTACTTCGGCTGCCGAGGATTTGTCACTTTGCAGGGCCCTCAACAAGAAAGCCATGAGGAACATCACTGATGCCACTGAGAAAGCAGCAAGATAGTTGTGGATCCAAAGGGCCGATCCGTGAACCACACAAGCTACTTAAACACAAGCCAGGGACTGATCACCCCTGGCTGGGTCGCCTGGGCAACGGTGTTTGATGTTGGAAGACCGAAACACTCGATGACCCAAGGTTCCATCACTGATCATGTGTCTAGGCTGCATCATACGGTGTGTGTGCAAATTGGTTACAAGCACAGAACATAGGAGTATATCTGTGGCATTAACTGAGAAATATTTCATAATAATTTTTGTTCTTGTCTGCTGCAATTGTAAAACTGTCACTTTGTTGTGCATTCATGGTCATTCCTTAGCAATATAGTCACTTAAAGAAATCTATATCTACTCCAGTCATGCAAGTTATAAATAGTGAACATTCTGAGTTAAAGAATGATGAATGCAGGATTTCTTTGTCCTCAGTATCAAAGGATAGAATGAAAGGGATCCACTGGTCATACTGCATTGAAAGTTTACAGCCTACGTCTCTTTGTAACAAACAAATCTTCACATTGAAGGCTGAACAGCAATATCATTAATGCGTCTTGCACACTGTAGCGGTTCTTATTGATCGCACGACAAAATGTCACGACTGAGTTGCAGGCAGAGATAAGGACACACTAATATAACAAGTTCCTGTACATTGTCAAATTTAATGATGATTAAGTTTGGTAGATATGTGGATGGGGTATTGAGAATAGGATCTAAGCTACTTCCAAGAAGCTCCAACCCAACTCAAAATCTTGACCCCTGATGGCAGTGAGGTCACAAGTCAAGGCCTGAGTAAGTACTAAGTACTAATCAGAGGTTAGTGAATGAGAAATGGTTGCCTGTGGCTATGGGATTATAGTCACAGAGCTGGGAGTCTCAGCAGCTGCTGGCTTCTATTTTGAGGATGTGGCAGTTTTCTCTGGGGGGGGGGGGGGGGCTGCCTGTCACTCTGTCAAGCAGGATCATCTTTCTGACGTTTTCGGATGGCATAGGGCAGCTCATCCTTTCTTTAATGTTACGAAAAGCAGCAGCAACGAAATTAGAGCGAAATCTGGTCTCTTTCTTTTTAGTTTCTGTTTTGATCTTTGTGAGAATGGGATGCAGCAAACTGCTTTCAGTCAAGACGCAATTTCTTATTAGAAAAATCTAGAATGTCAACAGCAACTTCATTTCATAAAGTATTTATCTCAGTATAGAAGCGTCAATCTCAGTGCCACTTCTTCTCTGGACGCCTTTCCTCACTTTTACTTACTTAAGAGAGAGGAATAGAGAGTTTCTTACATTAACACGCTGTTAGAAGGGTAGCGTGGAAATTAATTGCAATTTTATAAGATAAAATGGCCTACCAACAATTTATAAATAATTTAGAAATCAATCTTTTACTAAAGACAAATTTTTCATTTCAAATATATTATGTATATGTTTTTCTTAATTTTTCAAGTGGATTGTGAGGTAGTTTGCCAGATTACAAATGAGAATGTAAAGCTTTGAGCATTGAAACTAAAGAGACTGAATGGGATGCCTCTCCTAGCACTGCCAGGTATTCATTGTGTGGTGTTTTAAATAAAAGACAAGCACAACAAGTTGAATTTGGGTAAAAAAAACGAATTAAACCCAAGTTAGCTGTAAGTCTGTCTAAAATTCACTAAATGGTCATTAATACAGGAGAACCATTGATAGAACTGGGTGGGTGTATAATAGTTGAACTCATTACAAACATGCAATGGCCTTTGAAAAATAGCTGTGAAGCACAGGTTCTTTCATTTGTTTATGAATGATAATTTTTCATTTGTTTATGATGATAATTACTAGATGTATCTAGGAAATACATCTGCTTTATATAGCTAATTTCATCCTGTGAAGATTTTAACTAGACATATTTTAGAAATGAATTGTGCACTGTCCATTTCCGAAATGACAAATGGCAACATTAAAATTAGCGATTTACACACAGCGAGGAGGTTATGACCAGGCAGGTGTGTCAACACTGATGTGACCTCACAAGCTTGCAAGACCAGCTGCTTCTGACTTTTAATAGAAAATCATTGTATAAAGGACATAATATAAGGGACATTATGCTTTAGCACTGGGATATGCTTATAATTTACATAAAAAAACCTACAAAATGTGTAATTTACCTCTAAAATCAGTACATGATGCATCAAGATTCATTAATAGTGAACAAACATGACATCAGTTTATAACTAACACTTAGTTTGTGGGTAATTAATATATATGTAATAGTACATTACTACATTATTTGTATACCCTTAAGTAAAATGTGACCATAATGTGTTCTCGATAAACTACCGTAAGTCCACTTTCTGTTTGTACTTTTACTATTTATTAATAGTGATGTACAGTAACTTATATAAAGTACAAGAAAACAAGAAAAAACAACATACTGCAAACCCATGAGAATTTACCCTATACTGTACTCTATAGACACATAAGCTAGCTTTTATTTTATGTATTTGTTTGCATTGTAGTTGTATATAGCTACATTGAGTGGAAAAGGAATATATAAAACTTGCGTGTAACTGAAAGGGAATGGATTGGGGATTTCCATTATGTGAGCAATGCTCCCACCAAAAAAGTTTGAAGTGTCACATTACAAAAGTATTTATAACTATGAAATGGGTGTCGCTTCAATGATAACGCCTTCCTCAGCTCCCTGTTCACTGTGCAGTACTACTCCCATCTTGGACGCAAGACGATCAAGCGACCATACTTGGGGTAGGTGGAGTCCCTGCTTTCCCCGAAACAGATCCAGATCAGCACCGAGTGACAACAAGACTCTCTTTGGACGTTGCTTGCTTTGCTTGCAAGCTAGAGTCTCCCAGAGATCGGACAAACTTGTGGCCCAGACAAAAAATTCTAGATCAAAGTTTGAAGAGGACAAGGCAGGTGACTAACATCCTTGATCACATCCTTACGGGGCCCAGGGAGAAGACGGCTTACCAAAGCGTCTCGCCTTGCTTTTCACATGGATCCTCAGCAGTACCGCATGGCCAAAATGGCAGACAGACTCCAAGTGTCAGCCGCAGAGGACGAGACGAGTAACCCCAACAGCTCCCTCACTATCTTATCCCTGTTGGAGAGAGTTGCGGGTATCATCGACAACGTACAGGCGTGCCAACAGCGCATGGAGGAGCGTCAACTGGAGCTGGAGAACACCGTAAAGATCATCCAGGCTGATGTGCTTAAGCTGACCAAAGATCACGCCACTACCAGCAGCACAGTGGAGAAGTTGCTTGATAAGACCCGCAAGGTCAGCACCCACATCAAGGATGTTCGGGTCAGAGTCGAGAAGCAGAACCTGCGGGTGAAGAAGGTAGAAGAAACACAGGGGGAGCTGCTGATGAAGAACAAGTTCCGAGTTGTTATCTACCAGGTAAGTCAACTGCTAAACTCGGATTATCTTCAAAAATGCATGAATGGATGGGTGAAATATGCTCCATGCATTGCGCACATTGGGAATAGTTTGCCTTTGCGAATGCTCACAAGGCTTCAGTCACCTGCTACATTTCACTTAGCATGTAACATGAGAGTACCCTGGGTCTGACAAATTGATTGATTAACCTTCCATGCCTTAAAATAGCTCTCCATAAAATGTCAGCATTTGCCCTCTGTGCTCGGGGTTTAATTTTGAAAAACAAATAGGTATGTATCATTGGAAGAAACAAAGTGTGATGTGTTGTTTTATTTATTTATTTGCTTTTTGTTTATTAAGTTGTATAAGCCTAAGTATGTTGGTATATATTAATTGAATATTGTTGTATTCGTAAATGGTGATATTCAAGAAATTTTCCAGGCGGGCTTCCAATAAATGATGTACGGCAGTTGACATGTATGCAGGCATAAGTCTTGAAAATCCATTGGAATGAAAAACCAAAATGTTTTTGACAATATGGTTCCATTTTTAGGTGGTCGTACGTGGCACTTGATTTTCAATGTGGAAATAGCTAATGCCTTTTAAGAAAAACAAACCTGTTAATTCCATCAAGGGATGATTTACGCTTGAGCTTGTTTTGTGGTAGGAGCTGGCTTGGAGTTTAATGAAAGTAGGATTTGACTAGAGTGTGATAGGTCTCTGCTCCAGAAAGTGAAGTGTTGATTGGCGGCAGTTTCAGCCTTTAAAGCCAACAGCTGCCAGACCTCATCACGGCCTGATTATTCTTAGCATATGACTGGGGCTGATGGAAGTAAGGATATGAGATGAGCTGCCGTCCATTAAAAGGTTATGCATCGCACCTATGAAAAGCAATACGCGGATCGCTGCCAGTAGCTATTTCACAGTGTGGGCCTGCCAATCAGCGCGGCTCTGGTTTTCACCTGGCTCGCAGCTGGCGGGATGGCAGGAGCTCGGGTTTCACACTAAAAAAGCACAACGCGCTAGATGGGCAGACAGCACCGAATTCGGATAGAAGAGAAACGCCGAACAAGAAGCAGGGAAATACTATGGCTTTAAACGAAGCAGCGAATGATGTAGCCCTCAGCACGTGTAACTATGCGTAAGAGTAAAAAGTCTTAGGCAGTCAAAGGAAATAAGAAAATAAAGAAACAAAGAAAGACAATAAAAGTACACACGATCTTCATCTTGGTGTAAAATTATATTTAGTCTGCCAAAGTATATCAGTTTAGCCATTTCAAAACATCTCCTAAAGTCAACCCAGTATTTGTGGCGACCGCCAAATGCTCCCATGTATTTTTTGACTCGACCACAGGCACACTTTGTTTGACTAATCAGTATCTCACTGAGTTTTTAAAACTAATTTTGTTAATTAATTAAGCTGCTTGTGAAACTTAACAAATACTTGGAAATCCTGGGATGCCCCTGTGCAGTAGTTATGGAACTGAAGCGGTGTTCATCTAGCCATCCAACTAGACATCAGTAACTTTTTGGAGAACAGAAGAAATTCTTGTTAGTTTTTGTTGTGTTGCTCTTAATTTTCATATGATCTCATGTTAAATTGTTTTTGTTCAGATCAAATATATACTTAGTACCCAGATGAATAGCTTTAAACTTTTCTTTTGACTGCCTAAGACTTTTTCACAGTACTGTATAAATATTAATAATTATGTTAATGTATAAGTGAAAATTTAACTTTCCGTTTAGGGAATTTTCAAAAGGAAATTTGGAATTCCCATGATACTATTTTTAGGATAATTAAATAGGCTTAATATTTTACAACAATATTGTCTAGACATTAATCAAGTGTTTCATTGTATTTAGGTGTGCATTTTATGTTTTCAATTTGTTTATGCAGTTTACTTTTTATTGACAAACATACAAAAGATTTAATGGCAGTATCAATAGATAGATAAAACGGCAGTATCAATTTTGACTTATGATTAGAACATGCTTGCCATACTGTTTGCCAAAGCAATGTATATTTTACATGAAAACAGGGTCAGATAGTCCCTGGTGCAATTAGGGGTTAAAAGTCAAACTTGAAATTAATGCTGAGATTTGAACCAGTACCCATTGAATTACAGGGACAACATCCTGACCAACTGAGCCACAAATACCAGCACTTACCAAGTCACAGAAAACCCACACAGTCATATTAAGTAAACACGCTACATAGAGAGTGCATACTATAGATTACTGTGAGACATACCTGACATTTAAAGCCAAGCTTTGTGAGGCAAACCCCTGAACATCAGTATGGTTTACACTTCTCTTAATTTTTTTTAAATTTTATTGTAAGGGTTTATTGTTGGCCCTATGGTATATCTTGCTATAAATCACTTAATCCTGCACCAATGCCAGAAAGTTAATATACCTTATATCTGATTTTTATTTACTGATCAATAACAAAAATCAAGGGTGTTTTGTCTTTATATATAAATATATCATGATTTTTGTAAATTATCTAGTGAATGAATTACAGTATAATAATTATTGGTTTAAACATTCATTAAATATAAAAAATTATTCACTTTAATTGATGTAACAATACATAATATAATTATTTTGTACTAATATTTTGGTCCCTTTATACTTAAATATTGATTTACATATCAAAGTTCTTTGTAAATAAATTATTATTTATAAATAATAAATAATTAATGTGTATGGCCATCTTTGACTTAAGCCAATGTCAGATCATTTTTATCATTTTCATCTGATCCATCCAAAAAATATTTATTAGATGCTATACAAGTAAATACAAGAAAAAATCCTTAATGGTGGTCATGGATGAGTTGACTGCATTTGTAATGTAAGGCTTCTGGTATGTACAGAGAATTAATCATCCGTTAATGAATGGTTTTCCTGCTCATCGGTGATAGCATGTTGGAGAGTAATGAAAGCAAGGAGTACAAAATCAGCTAAAAGCCATCCAGTCAAAAGTATTATGTAAGAACCATATAATGCTCATTAAGCAGTAATTTCATCATGACAGTAATCCAAGCTCATTAAAATGTGTACTTAGTCAGTATATGGTCATTACAGCAATCTCAAACCATTTGGAACCAATCTGACCTACTGTCAGATCCTACTGCTTTGGCGAATCGCTTTATAATTATTGTATAGTATCACTAATTACCTGGTTCTTCTACATTCATATTTAAAAATTATATTTATATTAAATATATTCAATTATATTTTAAAAATGGTTGCAGTTTACTGAACATTATATTGAATTAAAATGTAATCTAACTAATGAACCAAATCTAAAAATAGAATTTTATGAAAGTGACAAAAAGGTTCATACAATCATTATAATTTAGTAGTGGTGCAGTGAAAATAATTAACCCATCCAAAAGTCTGCCTGTTCACTGTAGGTTCAACACATTATTGTCCATGGTAAGTAATCTGACCTCATCTATGAAACGGTTAGATGATTTTGTTTCCAAGTCTGGAGGAAAGCCTACAATGTAGCAACGGGCATGTGTAATAAGGCAAAAAAATTTATGCACTGTGAAGGCAGCTTTCACATTGGAAAATTTCTTCCAATTCTGCTCCCATTAATACGGGGAAAGTTCCAATGCATCGAGCATTAGACACCATCCACGTTTCAGATATGTAGTAGAGCTACTTCTGTCATCTTATACCTAGACAGTAGCAGGTTTGAATCCCATGCAAGCTCCCGCATACAATGATCATGTATCAAGTAAGCAGTTTGAAGACGAATGGACTCCGAATTAAGATGCGATGTCAAGACAGTAGGAAACAGAATGGTGACCTAAATGAGGTCCAGCAGGTGCAGAATTAAAATGGAAAAGTCGATCTATAACTGGGGCTGGATCGACCTTTTCAGGGGCCCTAGGCAAAGCTTTATTTGGGAGGCATCTGTACCAAGAAAACTGATAACCATTTCACTTTGTCTGCAATGCAGCTAATTCAGGGGCCTTAGGCTTATTCTGCTTATAGTTAGAGCTGACCCTGTCTATAACAGTCAACAGATGTCCCTGCTCAAACACATCTTAATCAGGTAATTACCAGGTTTAATAGGTATGTTTGAGCAGGGAAATCTGCAACCTGTGTTGGATTCTGGCTCCCCAGGACTAGAGCTGGGCACCTCTGATCTATAATAATTGCTAGAGATACAGAACGACAATTGTCAACATTTGTCAAGATTATACACTATACACAAAATTGCAGAAAATTTTCAATGCTTTGTTAACATAGACTCTACATAGTAAACGACATAGTAATCTAATTTAAACAACAAGCTAACTGTCTGCAACTGGACTCCAGTGGTTCTCAATAACTGTCCCCCCACACACAGTAGTAGTTGTTTATTTGTTCCTGTTTAACATTCAGCAACCAGAGGACATACTTCTATAGAAAACTTCTGGTTAATGTGAGTAGTTAAGAAGAGTCCCAGCACAGAACTTCATCTGACTGAGATGGTCTTTTCTTTGTGAAAATCTTTTGAAAGGTGCAAGCTGAGAGAGCTGAAGAGAGCAATCTGGGAACAATTCCAGTGCTGCCACAAGGAGAGTGAATACAAGGCATAGAAATCATATAAAATACACACACACACACACACACACACACACACATGTTTGTATCCCTATCTTAGTAAGGATCATCCATTAATTTCTATGGGGAAAAACCCTAATCCCAATTACAACACCCTTAACGCATACCCAGCCCTAACCTTAACCATAAGTAACCAAACAAAATACAAGATCTGATGGCATTCAATGGCTTTCATTAAATGGAGTCTACTTTATTAAAGTCTGAAGTAGTGAGGACTGAAAAAAATGACCTCACAGCTCACGTTTTTGAGGTCCTTTGTTCCGCACAAGTATAGTAAAACCTGTACACACGCACACACACACGCACTCACACACACACACACACACATAATTTATATACTTATATATCATCAAAGTAATAAAATGCCAATGTTATAGTATGCTACAGTATTTGTATCCCATTCTTCTTTATTTTTGACTGAAGTATGTGTCATGTAAATATAATGTGTCACATAAATATAACCAGAACGACAATATTCAGTTCTCCTTAGGTGTATTTAAAAAGGGCCTGTGAGCACTGATATAATATGTGATATAGAGCTGCCAACTAGGCCAGAGATAGAAGGACAATAGGACAAGAGTTACACAGACTTACAAAACAGCAGAGAATGATATTGTTTCTAAGCAAAATCCAAGCTTGTCATTTGGTTTGGCCTGATTACCCATTTACAGTAAATCATGTTACATCATAAACATTATCATCCAAATAGTGATCTTATGAGTAAAACAGATGGCTTGAAAAATAGATTCACAGCTTCATTTTTTCAAAGATTTTTTTATTGATAATAAATGTATTTTAAATAACTATCCAGTCTCTGTGCATTTATACAATACTTACAAAAATGATTTGCAAATATCAACCCGATTTCTGAGACTACTGCTTAGCTTGGCCATAGGTTGCATAGGTTATCAAGTTATGGTTGTAATTGCGTATTAGCTAGGTGTTAAAACTTGTGCTCTCCAGTTGCAGTTTACTAAAGACAGTTTATTTTTTCTTTTTTTTTGTGCGGTGGACAGAATTGTCATGGATTTCTGATTTGTCCACTGTCACCACAGCCTGATAATAATCATTTTCATCATCAGTCCACATCACTGTTTCATACTTCAAATTTCTAGCTGCATTTCCTAGATGTGCTGCACTGTAAGTAAATAAACCACTGAAGCTGTTCTGACCAGGCCTGGATAACAGTAGCTGCCACATTATTCATCATGATATCATTCATATTCATTGTAATATCATTATTATGTCATCCATGGTATTATTCATGTATATAAAACGTGCGGTAACACTTTACTTGAGGGGCTACAAATAATGCAGTAATACCTGCTTAGTAAATGCATTAATTAACCATTAACTATGCGTTACTTCATCATTAATTAAT
>JAODKM010000001.1:26753189-26768233 GCA_026780845.1 Petrocephalus sullivani
AGTGGAAAACCCCCCAAAAGTGAGCTGAACTGAACCGTGTCGTGCCGTACTATGCAGTGGAAAAGCGCCATTATAGTACTTCATGGTAACTGTAGTGTAACCATGATAAAACCTTAGTCACAAACCATGGTTTTCACGGTTACCCAAAAAACATGTATTGCATTATATTGATTTCAGTGTTCAGTAATCATTCATTCATTCATTCATACATTTATTCATTCTATTCTAGAATTTATACAAAAGTATGTCAGGGTTTTTCACTACATTTTTCCATAGTTTTATTGAAGCTTTTCCAAAGCACAGATACTCAGACCTAATGTGCTTCAATGATAAAACTAACACGTTTTGGTAAACTGTTCTGAGAAAATTGAAAGCAGGTTAAAACAGAAATTTTCTGTTAAAATATGCAAATCAGCCTGAAATGCATTAATTTAAACTGTCAAATGAATTAATTAAGAGACCCTCCGCTGTGCGTAATTCATGGTTGCCAAATAAAACTGCTGTCATTTCATCCTCTCTATGTACATTAATGCAATGATGTGAAAATACACCAGGCTCTTCAAAGGGCTATATTTGCACACTGGGAACTATACAGTTTAGCTTCCCATTTTAATGTAGGGCAAAAATGTATGAATTTCAATGTTACATATCAGGTGAAGAATAAGTAACGTGTCTGGTTTACTGGGAAAAGTCCTTCACTCAATTCCACCTGTCTAGTTAGGGTTTGTAACTCCTACGCTTCTGCTAAAATGTAATTCCATTCATCGCTTGACTGCTTATTAATTATTGGAGGGGCTCTAGGCTCTGTAATCTCATATGACAGAAGAGCCTAGTTATAATTATCTTTATTCTATGTACTCCCAATTACAATATTAAATGTGCATATGTGTTCTAACATAAAAGATCATTTCCTTAGTACAAAATAGACTGATGGTTTTTTAATCGGTAAGACCAGCAGCCAGCCTGACAGCATCTCAAATATACATAATAGGGCAGTGCAATATCTCATCAATATGTACCGCGCATGCGCAATAATCATCAGGGCTTCAGATGACGGCGAAACATTAGCTATTGTTAATTAGATAATTAGGTAATGGATGCCAGCTTTTCGCTGTTATACAGAAGTTTACTTACGCCCATAATTTGGTCAGCAGATTAGTAGTGCCCTTAATGAGATGCATTTTGTGTGACCACAACAGAATACCACAGTAGTCCTGTCATATGCTGTTAGTATTTCCATTCACTAATGTGCTGCCTTTTGAAAAGCTCCATTACTTGAATGGACATGGGCAAGATCCATCCAGAAGATTCCATCCAAGGACGCAAAGTACCAGACTTCTTAATAGACAACAACTACACAAATCTCAGAGACTTCAGTGTCTGTCCCACTTAATTTCATTGCCTTTCAATGCTTCCCAGTCTAGCACATCTGGTGACATTATATTTAATAGTTGTACGGTAATCCTGTAACAGACACATTAGACTGTCTGCTTCTAAAAATAGGTGTTGACATAAAAATAACGTCCATGAAAAAAGAAATGGCAAACCTACTGAAAACGATTAAAGCACAAAATTTTAAATGCATTCCAGTCTAAAAATATCCATTCCCTAAGGACACAGAACAGACCCATCTGACGCAGTTCTTAAACATTTTGCACTTATACAAGTCTTTCATTTCACGTTTTTGAAATCTTAACATAAATCTCCCTTTAAATAAGCTGACTTCAGATCCAGCAGATTCAGTCTATGCAGCTGAGCAAACGTTAATTGGAAGAAAAAATATATATATTTACACGATGCAAACATGAATGAAATGAAAAATGAAAAATCCCAGAAGAAACATATGTGCACCTCTCCGCATGCTGTTTTTTGCTGTATTTTTTATTATCTGATTTAACATTTATTGTAGTCTCCTTCTACCCTGCTGTCATCAAAGGTTGTTTATGTGAAATATTAAAGCTTGAAATGTAGTACAGAAGACGAAGAGGAGATGGATTCACCAGTCAAGCAAAGTTCTCATGCTGATGCGAACTGGGAATGTGCCTGTCGATCATACGCTCTCTTATAATATGGATTTTATCATAATTACATGTGCTGGGGAAATCCATTCTCAACCTGTCATTTCTTGTTATTTATAGATAGATCAGCAGTTTTCTTACGTTCTTACATCTATCACCCACTTATGGGATTACCTACTCTGGGAGCACTCTGGCCATCCGCCTAGCAAGCCACAATTACCCTTACAGACATCATCACAGTATGTCTAACCCTAACCAGGCGCCATCTACCAAAGAGTGGCTTATCTGACAATAACTTTATCTGAAACGAGCGCTACTTTTCAAATAGCTTCGGTGGTACATTTAGGTCATCAAACTCAACACTCATCAATATTTATATAAAAAAATAACAAAGGCTTTCAGGGTCTGTTTTAATAAAAATACGCACACGGGTACCTGCATATGGACTAGGTACCTGCAGATGGCAGGTAATGTTTGGTAACTGACACGTGAAGCAGCAGGCTGCACTATGGAAGTGTAGGTTACTATCAGGACTGTCTTCCAGCCCTGGAGTGACATAATATAGACCAGCTTGGGGAGCTAGGAGAGTCCTCCATAGTGCCAGCACTGTTAATGCATACTTTCAGTGACAGTATCCAAATATGTGCAAGCAAACAATTTCTAAATTTACTGAAAATTTACGCTATTTATTAAAATGATAATCAATATTGGTGTTGTGCTATCTGAAAGCTTAAGAATATCAGACGATGAATATACCTACCGAAAACCATAGTGGCCTCTTTAGCAAGTGACTGGTTTCTGCTACCTTATTTAAGACCCCATCAGTGCCCAAAGAGATAAGAACGTCTTTCTCTGTAGACATGATTATGATGCACCAGTGTCAGCTTTGGAATGAGGTACATGTGTAGCGCTAATCCCGCTTACTTCTTTATTTTTTCAATTAGGAACAGCATGTAATGACAGTAGGAACACGGTACGTTTCAGGCTATATGACTTTAGGGCAAATCACACGTGCAAGCTTTCTGGCTATTTTGCTGACACCTACTGCTAAGTCATCAGGGGAGTAAATTTGAGGTCCAGAAAGTAAAAATCTAGACCATGATTTTGTTTCAACCTACCAGTTGAGCACTCTATGACTGTGACTCTTTATGCTCAACTGGTTGGTTGAAACAAAATCTTGGTCTGGATCTTTACTTTCTGGACCTGAAATTTACACCTCTATAACTCAAGGGACTGTTGTGAAGTTAACGGACTATGACTTTTCCCACCCATTTAAATAAATCTGAAACTTCCATGCAGTTCACTTCATTATACTTCATCCTTAGTTTCCTGGCACCACCTTTCTCCTTTCCTTTCAGTTTTCTGTCCATTGCAAAGTAGCTTTGTACCATTTTAGGAGGGACCACCGCCTTGTCTCTGCGATGGACACATGTGCGCGAGTCATACTGCTTGGGGAGAAGGTCATCTTGTCATTGATATATTACTTGCATGTAAATTTATTACTGAGAATTTGTAAGGATGTGCCCTAGGCAATATGGCCATATTATCAGTAATCGACGATATCAGATAAGCCAGGTAATGACTTTCAATTCTAACTCAAAAAGTAAGATATCCCCAGTTTTTAGATGTATTTTTTTGGGTCTTATATTTATGCCAATACATATAGGGAAATGACAGGCATATCATAATACTGCAGTTCACATCTACGTATCGATTCGTGTACCGTGTATCGTTACACCCCTAATATATAGGGAGGTGTTGGACAAGTTGATATTATCCCTTATTTTAACATTAAACTATCACATATAAATATTTGCATATGGTAGCTTAACCAGCCAGGAAATATCCTACTGCTCCCAAAGGCCCCACTGCGGCCTTGTTCACATGCCTCAGTGTACAACTCATGGTAGGACAGCACTTTACATGGTCAGTGATGGATTTCACAGCGCAAGAAATGTTTAAGAATTATCTAATAAATCCTGGCAAAATTTTACAGTTCATAAAATGTGATGGGATATTGAAGATATTCTATAATTAACACACTGCATTGAAAGTAACAGGGTAACCTTTCCAAAAACTTTTAAGATGCAGAATGATTTCTTGTAAAGTCTTAGAGACAGAGCGGTGTATTCCTAATAAACACATCTGTTCACACCTCTTACCTACACTGTAAGGTGAAAAATAAAATTATGAGAAGGGACACTTATTTGCGCATCAGCTCTCTCACTCCTCCTGGCCAACACCGGTTTCTTTTGGCTTCCGACGACGTCCTCTGAGATTTTCCACAGTGCAGAACATCTTGTATGTTTTTATAATACTTTGCACTGTAGCCACTGGAAATGGAAAACATTTAGATATGGCCTTATAGCCCTTTCCTGACTTGTGAGCAGTCACAATGCGCAGCCACAGATCCTCAGAGAGCTCCTTTGTCTTAGCCATGACTGTCCACAAATCTTGACTGTCAACACCATTTAAAGGACTGTTAATGTCTATCACAAATGGGCCAAAATGTTTCATTCATGCCACTGCATTCCAATGTCATTGGAATGTTATTTAATCCGCATAATAGCGGCAAGTCACAAATAACATGGTGAAAAACCAGTATAGTTAAAATGCAAAGAAACTGTCACACAAACATATGAATAGCATTATAATATGACCTATGCCCTAGACAAGGCAGTTAAAGTCTGAGAGTATTTCATAGGAAGTTTCTACACAGCATTCACTGGAGTTTTCTGGCCTTTCCAATCTGAATCTCACCATCCTCACTTCCTGGCATATAAATCATCCAGCGCGCTGCCAGTGCCTCATTATGTACGAACCCTGCATTTGCTTTCCAGGTTGGCTATCAACAAGCAAAACAAAAAAAACATACCCGTAATTAACTGCCTTACTGAAAAGGGTCATGTTTATTAATTGTGGGAAAACCCTGGGGTCCCGTCCCCTTCCTCTCTGCAGAGAGCTCTTCCCCCACCTGTCAATGTCAGTGCTATCCGCGTGTCTCACTCTGATCCTGGGAAAACGTAATTTCATGCCAATGCTTTCCTGTATATGGATGGTGTGATAATATAGTCTACTTGATGATGATGATGATTATTATTGTTGGTATGGTTGCCGTTTTATTATTATTGTTCTTTTGTTATGGTTGCTGTTTTGTCATCATCATCATCTGCTGTCTGTATGCCACACCCTGGTCCTGGGGGAACGTTATTTCATGCCACAGTATACCTATATATGAATGGTATGACAATAAAGCCCACATGGTGGTGACGATTATTATTATTTTGTTGTTGTTTTATTATTGTTTTGTTGTTGTCTTAGCATTATTATTATTATTATTATTATTTTAATAACTATACTTATTATTATTATTGACATCATCATCTTCATCATCACCCGCTGTCTGTATGCCACACCCTGGTCCTGGTGGAACGTTACTCCATGTCACTGTATACCTGTATATGGATGGCAGGGCAATAAATCCCACTTGACTTGACTTACCTTCTGGAAGGACAGCAGCATGCTGAGGAAGCCTGAGTTATTCATGAGCTTGAGGGCCTCGGCCCAAGACGGCCGCAGGCATGGCCGCTCGGAGTCCATGGTGACGGGGTCCACCCTCCGCTGGAAGAGCAGCAGCACGCAGTCCATGATGCGCATGATCAGGTGGGGCGGCTTGCCCAGCTTCCGCACCGTGGCGATGTCAGCCGGCTTGATGGTCTGGGGGCAGCCAGAAGATACCCTCTGCAGCATTTATTGACATGTGCCGGCATGGACAGGCTTATCATTTGAACATGTCACATACTGCAATTATAAAATCATGTAACTGAATGTTCAAGAAAATTTTTTTAAATGGCTGTGAATTTATTGAATGGCATTACCTTAATCAGAATCAGAATCAGAATTGCCTAAAGCAGTGGTTCTGAAAATACAGTCCGCGGGGCTGGCACGGTGGCACAGTGATTATCACTGTCGCCTCACACCTCTGACATCAGAGTTTGAGTCTCTGCCCTGGCTCTAAGTGTGTGTGACCTTTCTCCCTGTGTCATTGCTGGGTTTCCTCCAGGTACTCTAGTTTACCCCACTGTACAAAAACATGCTAAGGTGACTTGGAGCAGCCAAGTTGTGTGTTGTGTACAGTAAATGTGTATGTGCCCTGTGATGGGTTCGCACCCCATCCTTGGTTATTCCCAGCCTTGAGCCTCTTGCTTCTGGAATAGGCTGATGAGGAGTACCCCAAAGAGGACAAGCAGGTACAGAAAATGGATGGATGGGAAATGCAGGGGCTCCACTAGTGGTACGCAAAGGTATCTGTGAATTTAAACGTCCTCCGGTCAACAACCTTTGCCATTACCATCCACTCGATAACTTATTGTGCCAACCTCCAACCCAAAACAAATAATGCAATAACAATATAATCCTTAGCTCAAGGGAAAAACATACTCTGCTCTGTTATTCACCTATAAAGAACCCAAGAGTCCCCTATTCTATTGGTTAATTATGTATTTGTCTGCTTGGGTTTGTCTCATATGGTACACAACTCATGCTGAGTGAGAGACTTTTATATATATAAACCATGTAGTTTGCAGTCCCTCACAAACTTCTAAAAATGGCTTTAGAAACATCTGTTGCAGAAACACCCCAACATTTATTCCCCCCATGGACCTTTGCAGGCTTACTGTTTGCCAATGACTGGTTCCTTTGTTTAATTCTTCGTTTAACTTTTTTTTGTTTCACACTCCACAGGTCTGATGCTGTCTCCGAATTAGTGATACACACCCCTCTCTCTGTCCCATCTCAACATCTCATCCTTCAAATTCAATGCAGTTGCATTTTCCTCTCCGATCAATCTTCCAATCATTGTCATCTACTGTCCTCCTGGACCCCTAGGTCACTTCTTTGAAGAAATGGATATACGCCTCAGTCTCTTCCCTGCTGACAGCTCCTTTCTCATTCAACCTGGAGATTTCAACCTCCCCCATAACAAGCTCCATTCCTCCTGCGTCATCCCTTTTCTCTATTCCTTCTCTTTGACATCCAACAAATGCTCTCCCACACACAAAGGAGGAAACATCCTGGACCTGGTCTTCAGCCACCCCTCTCCAGCTACTGACATTATTGCTACCCCACTTCACATCTCTGACCACCACTTGATATCCTTTACCATTACCCTACCTTCAAAACCTCCACTCTGTCCCCCTTCATCTATTGCTTCCTGCACCCCATCATAACCTTCCAAACCCCGACTCCTTTTGTTCCCTTGCACCGGAGTCAGCAACTGTCAGTCTCCTCTCCAGGATGCAGATCTGTCTTCTTCTTGTACTGTCCTGTCCGAATTCCCTTCAGATGTGACTGCGGCTAAGACTGCCTTCTATAAGAAAAAGCTAAAAATCTCTTTACAAGGTCCTTGCAAACACCATAACATCTTTTCATCATTACTCAACCCTTCAATTCATCCTGCTTTGACTGCTAAAGACTTTGCCAACTTCTTTGATGAGAAGATTGGAGAAATCTGCCAGACATTCTCTCCCTCTCCCTTCCCCTACCCCTTCATTGGCTCAATTTTCCAATCCAACACTAGATGAGATCCTGCAAGTAATCTTGTCATCCAATCGTACCACCTGCCTACTAGTTCTAATCCATCCCACAATGCTCCAGACAATCTCTTTTCTCCCCTTCATCACCACTATCATTAATAGCTCCATAACATCTGGTCATGTACAAACAGCATTCCAAAAAGCCAGAAACCCACTCTAAATCACTTGGACATCTGCAACTACCGACTGGTATCACTTACCTCTTTTCTTTCAAATATCCTTGAATGCAGTCTACAATCATCTGTCTCTCTATCTTGACCAGAACAACACCAGGATCTTAATCAATCTGGCTTCAAAGCAGCACATTCCACGGAGACTGCCTCCTATGCTCTCACTGAGAAGCTACATGCTGCCAGGTCGGCTAAACTGTCATCTGTCCTCATCCTTATTCACGTTTCAGGAGCATTTGACACAGTCAACAACAAGACTCTCCTGTCCAGCCTTAGGAGTCTTGGAATTTCTGGCTCAGCATGGCAATGGCTTTCTTCCTACCTAGAAGGCTGGTCATACCAAGTGACATGGAAGGGATCCACATCTGCCCCACGCAGACTCTCCACAGGTATCCCTCAGGGCTCGGTTCTTGGTCCTCACTTGTTCTCCTTCTATACTAGATCTCTTGGTGAGGTCATATTCTCACATGAGTTCTCATACCACAGCTATGCAGAAAACATTCAACTTATCCTCTCCTTCCCTCCCTCAGACACTCAAGTCTCCACTAGGATCTCTGCATATCTGGCAGACATCTCATCTGAGATGACAACTTATCAACTAAAACTCAACCTTAGCAAAACTGAACTGCTTTCATCCCAGCTGATTCATCCCCACACCAGGATCTCCATCACCGCATGCAACCTTGGGGGTTACCATGGATAACCTGATTACCTGTCCCTTTCCTCACATACTGCTAATCTTTCCCACCTATGTTGATTTCTCCTCTTCAATATCAGAAGGATTTGTCCATTTCTTTCCACACAGGCCTCTCAGATACTTGTTCAATCCCTTGTCATCTCACACCTCGACTACTGTAACTCACTCCTACGGGTCTACCGCTGAGTGCCATTTGTCCTCTGCAACTCATTCAGAATGCAGCTGCACATTTTCAACCTTCCTAAGTTCTCCCACACCACTCCATTGTTATGCTCCCTCCACTGACTTCCTGTAGCTGCCTGCATCAGATTCAAAACACTGATGCTTGCACCCTCCTACCTAATAGAACTCATCACACCCCACACTGCACCACGCTCTCTCTGATCTTCCAGCACTGCTCGACTGGTCTCACCATCTCTCAAAACACATAGGGAACTCCTGTGTCAAGTTCCCTATGTCAGCATTTATGACAGCCACGAAAGTTGGAACAAACCTTTATAAATGCTTATGACAAGTTATGTTGGCTGTCATGAAGGGCTTATGTTGGTGTCATGTAGCTGTCATAGAGTACCCTTAAGTAAAGTGTAACTGCTTGTTTTTCACAACTGTGGTTATTCTATACCAAAGGTCACGTCTGGACCGATCTACAACTGAATATCTCTAGGGACTCCCCCCGATTAGCAAATTACCTTGGCTTTGCATCTCTCATGGAATTTGGTCCTCAAGGAAAACAGAACTATACAGTTTTATACCACAAAGAAAATCATTTTAGCATTCACACATCCAGCAATGACACCAATACAGAATGACAAAATGTAAAAATAAATTGAAAATAAGACATGATTTGGGTCCCACTTAAGAACTGATTTTACACTTTGATTGGCTAAATTAATTCCTCTTCGTTAGTTACTACTGCAAAAAAAATCACTCTGGACAGCAGATTTAACGAGCTGGATTGATATCAGCTCATTTAATTGGATTTGTGTAGCGTTAATTTAATTTATGTGGGCTCTGGTGTCTGGGAGATCATTTTGTTTCAATTACATCATTGGGAGTAACACATTTCTATCAATTATATTGTTTTTAGGTAATTAAACTCAGATTTACACCACTGATTAGGCTGGCTTATTATGGTTTCCACCTGTTATAATGAATCCGGTTAAAATACAGCACAGCTTCTTTAATCAGTTGTTTTTTTCTTTATTTGGCATTATTTTTTATTTTTTACACGTGTGCGCCGCATGTACTGAATTCTAATCGTCTTTGTTCTTTATCTGGCTGCTGGCCAGCCCCCCCGCGACAGGCATCACTGTGGGACTCATCCGTCGTATTTCGCAGGTTATCAGGAATGTGATAGAGACCATTTGGTCCCAAAAGGCTGGCGTGATATTCACCGAAAGGTCACTTAGCATAGCTGGCTGGCGCGCCACACAGACCCAAAGGCTGGATATTAGAAAGCCTGAGATGTGGGTCTTTTTTTGCGTTTTTATTTTCTTATTTTGCTGGAGAAACTTTCCTAGCTGTGTGTGTTTTCTTCTATGTGGCCTGGCATTAATAAATTATGAGAATAATGTGCCCTCACCCCCCTGGGGCTCTGAGCCCTCTTCCCCTATGGATATCCCCCTAGGCTCAGTCTGCCCTCATTACCAAACCTTGCAAAACCTTTTTAAAGAAATCACAGGTTTATTCGGAGCAGAGGACTCTGCCTTTAAGAGAGGCCAACATCTGCCTTTAAGTTTAAACATTAAAAAAGAAACTTAATAACTAAAAAATAGTTAATAACAAAAAATGTACACCAGATGAAAGGTAGATATGTTAGGATGTTTGAGTGCCATCTATAAAAAATGGAGTGTTTCATTTATTATACATCATATGAATAAATTATCATAGCCTGTCCATCTATCATCCTAAGACATTTCTAGTACAGAGCCTTGGGCCTGTACAGAGGCTGGATGGAATACCAGTCAGTAATTACTGTGTGCAGTGTCGCCTCAGCCCGCCTACCTCTGAGTGGCCAATGCTCACGAGTCTTGGCCCACTCACCTCTAAGTGACCAATGCTCACCAGCCTTGGCCCACCCATCGCTAAGTGACCAATGCTCACCAGCCTCAGCCCGTCCACCTTTGAGCACCCAATCCTCACCAGCCTCGGCCCACCCACCACTAAGTGACCATTGCTCACCAGCCTTAGCCCACCCATCGCTAAGTGACCAATGCTCACCAGCCTCAGCCGACCCACCTCTGAGTGACCAATGCTCACCAGCCTCAGCCCACCCACCTCTAAGTGACCAATGCTCACCAGCCTTAGCCCACCCATCGCTAAGTGACCAATGCTCACCAGCCTCGGCCCACCCATCGCTAAGTGACCAATCCTCACCAGCCTTGGCCCACCCATCGCTAAGTGACCAATCCTCACCAGCCTTGGCCCACCCACCTCTGAGCCCCCAATCCTCACCAGCCTCGGCCCACCCACCTCTGAGCGCCCAATCCTCACCAGCCTTGGCCCACCCACCTCTGAGCCCCCAATCCTCACCAGCCTTGGCCCAGCCACCTCTGAGCCCCCAATGCTCACCTGTAAGGCCGCCTCAGCCGCAGCCAGAGCTGGTTTAGCTGCTTCCAGTTTGGATTCCGCTACCACTTTGTCGGCCTCGATTTCCTCCACGATGGCCTGGGCCTTGTCTTTCACCTTTTGTACCTGCGCCTTAACTTTCTCAGCAGCATGGGCCTTTACAGTCACCTCCTGAAGGACGCCATCTGCCTTCTTGGATGCTACCTCGAGGTCCTTCTCCTTGAAGGCAAGCTCTTTGGACAACTGGTTGACAGACACCTCAGCTTCCATCAGTTTAGCCAGACCTTAGGAATAAATGTACATTTATTTTTCCATTCAATCCACTTATCTTCACACTGCTGTTATTTTATCAGGTCATTTACATTTACATATATTTATTTAGTAGATGCTTCTATCCAAAGCAAACTGCAATTTAGAAAACATGGTCAGACAGTCCCTGGAACTATTAGGGTTAAGGGCCTTTCTCAAGGGCCCAATGGCCAAATCAATCCGATTTGATTTGAACCGCCGACCTTCTGATCATGAAGCCAGAATCATACACCTCCCACAAACTGGTGACCTGCCTTACAGCTGTAGTAGGAGGACACAAGACTGGATTGTGCTGTAACTTTCTTACACCAAAGCCATTGTCATGAAGAGATGCACAAGGCAATAACAGCAACTACAGTATGAGAAACGTCAGGTGTCATAACATTATAACAGAACACTTGGTGAATTTAGATGGAGTTAATGTTATCAGGAAAAGCAGGGTGGAGTTCGAAATGCATATCGGAAAATGATGTGAAATATAAGATATTTATACATCATATTTATTGTACATCTATTGTGGGTCTTTTTGCCACCGTTAAATAATGCATATATTTTTACATTAAATAAACTTCATACCATGTACTTGTAACATCAGTAAATCCCTATGCACATTTCACTCAAGCTTATTCAAGCTTATTTCCATCCATAACTGTTTTCATTTACCTGTCTTCATGCGTTCTGCAAGCATTCCAACATGGGCTATTTTCTCTGAGTAAATGAGCTTGTAGCCTTCGATGAAGGAGAGGTAGGATTTGGGGGTGACGTACGTCTGGCGCCGGAAGCGGTCAAAGTACTCGACGCATTTCTCAGCTACCAGGTCATGGAAGGTGCCCATGGTTCCCACCGTGCTGCGCTTGACTTCTTCGGAGCACTCGACCCGGTACTGGGCCAGGAAGTGCTGGGCCACGGCAACCAGGGCATCCCGGGGCCAGCGCTGGAACCAGTCCATGGTGCAGCCCGAGATCAGGCCCGGAAATTTCAGCGCTCGGGTTCGGAACTTTTCCCCCACCGGTGAGAAGCAGAGCACCACGTGCAGGTTGCGCCGTACCCGTGACAGGAAGTAGTCGTAGAGGTTCTCGGGGGTGGGCTGACGACGAGGCTGCTCGCGCTTCATGACGGAGATGAGCTCCTGTGTGATCTCGTCCACCTCATCCCGGGCGAACAGGTTGGACACTTCGCCGGAAGCCAGCACGTTGTTCAGGTACTCCAGGAAGGATTCGTCCTTTATCTCGTTGTCTGTGAAAATGAAGGTCACGCCCTTCCCTTTCTGTCCGGCGGTGCGGTAGAGGAACTTCAGGTCATCCATTAAATTGCTGATGTTGTACGTCCTGCCGGTACACATTGGAGTGTCAATCGACAAATGTAAAGCACATTCATATTTCTCTCACTACGGTACATAATAGAGCATACTCTATTGTGTGGGGTAGGATTTGGTCAAATTATTTATTGTATTTTTACTTATTTGGCCGATGCATTTGTCTGAAAGGATCATAAACAACACCTATAGTAAGCAAACTGCACCATAACATACCACTAAAATGCATAAAGTATTGGGACACCTGGCCATTACACATAGGCGTAAATTACAGGGGGACGGGGGGGGCAGCCCCCCAATAATCATGTCTCCTTCTAAATGGGTGAAGACTTCAACACCTGAAATGTTCAAACTAGTTATGCGTTTGCACCTCAGGGACTTTTACGATGTCCCATTCTAAATTCACAGGCATCAATATGGAGCTGGTCCCCCTTTCCAGCTATAACAGCTGCCACTCTTCTATGAAGGCTTTCCACAAGGTTTATGCACATTCGAGAAACATGCATGTTTTTGCACATTCATCCAGAAGAGCATTTACTGTATGAGGTCAGGCACTGATGTCCACAGGATACTTTTATGAGAAAATTTGACTGGTTAACAAAGGTCTTTGTTGGGCTTCTGATTGAGTTTTGGTCCCCAGTGACGAGGAAGCCTGACCTGGGGTAACTGGTGGTAAAATAAAACAACAAATGGGCTGAGTGAGCCTCTGGAATTTGTATGGGTACCAGTGAGACACAAGCAGTACCTGGTGAGTGTGATCTGATAGCTCTGGTAGCCAGCGATGAAGGAGGCCAATCGGGTGAGGCTCTGCTTGCCAGAGCCGCCCACCCCCACCAGCAGCGCGTTTCCCTGAGCTGTGCTAATGATGCGGGAGATTTTCACCAGGTGGATCATGGCATCCTGTCGGCAGGGGAGAAGACGGCAGCAGTTAGTGGGTACATGCTGCCCTGCATCAGCACAGTCTGCACCTTGAGTTTTCGTTCAGTAGTCATTCTCAACCCTTACAGCAACACTACACCAGGAAAAAGAAAATTTATAACATTCTAAAAAATAACTTAATCTTTATATGTGTTTTTTTCTTTCTGTGACAGTACTAAACAGTTGGTCCTTTTACCAACCAATATTCATACCAGTTCATACAATTTTGTATCTCACTTGGTTAAATGTGAGGACTTAGTCAAAGCTAATTTCAGAGAAAAGGCAGACACATTTGTTCCATATACTTCTTCACTGCTCACTTTTTAGCTGAAATCTATATTTTATAATGTGATCCCTCCAATACTGGGCCAGATTCATACTCAAAATCATCGTTGCCACATGACCAAGGCTGGTGGAAATTTGAGCTGGCACTGCTTGCTACTGCTGAAGCCACCATGACAACCGACAATTAACAATCAGGGCACAACTCAGACAGATTAATCCGCAGGATACACAAGAGAGAGGAGTAAACGCAAGATAGGAGGTAAATAAAGGCGTGTGTGCAAAAAGGCTGCAGAGGACCGCGTCCAGTCGCTGTACTGTACTATGTAATTAGCCGCCCTCGGGAGCCCCCCCCCCAGCTCAGGGCCCCTGGAGGTCGTTTGCCCTGCCTGTCCAGTCACCTCACCTCTGATTAAGTTATACATCTCTCCCAGCTTCTACAGCATGAGATAACTCAGATGTTTCCATTATATAGGCTGGTGCTGATGACATTAAACCTTTATGGCCTACCTCCAATTCCCACACCTGAAACCCCAATTAGACACCTTATTTTAGAATCCCATTTTGAACAGATTGGGCTGGAAATAACCTGCAGGCAAATCAGTACAAACAAAACCCATTTAGTGAGCATTTAAAGAGATGCCAAGCAGCTTGCGAATTAATCAGCTCAAACGTAACATGGATTCATATGTCTAAAGTACCCCTGCCAGCATTTTAATGTTCTGGCCCCAATCAAGTAGCTATTAAGATCCTGCTGGGTTCTCCCTCTCGAGACGTAATTGGGGAGCCCTGTAACGTATAATCCTTCCCTCGGGGCATCTGCGTCATACACCAGTATTATCACAGGCGCGTTTGATGAAGTTGTCAGAGAATAAACAGCGAGATAAACTGCCCTCTCGCTCAGTCACAAACCTGGGGTTTGTTCGAAGTGGTGAGAGGCGGATGACGCATGAAAACAAAAGCTAAATGTTAACTTCTTAAGAAATGTGTGATCACTTCAAAGAGAATTAGCAATTATATTCTACTTCCTATGCTTAACCCTGCAACTATAAAAACACTGCACATAACAATATGCTGTTATGTTCTATATGGTTACCCATTTAGCTTTAAATCACTGACAGTTTTTATTCATCCTCTTTTCTTTCCTCTCTCGGTGCTGACATAATATTCCCA
>JAODKM010000001.1:26771047-26783107 GCA_026780845.1 Petrocephalus sullivani
GTTAATATATTTAATCAGATTAATCACAACGCTGGATTAATCCGCGTTAACGCGTCAATTTTGACAGCCCTAGTAGATACAGTTATGTATATTATCGTCTTAATTTTATTATTATTGCTATTTTAATCTGCAGTGGGTACGTGCCCTGTCCAGGGTTATTTTCTGCCGCGCACACGTAGATTACCGGATTGGCCCTAGAACTTTGCAACTCTGCATAGAAGAAGTGGGTTCAGGAAATAGAAGAGTGTTATTTTGATTTTATTTTTTATTTATATCTTTTAAAGTAATATCAAGCAAAAAAAAATTCCCCCCCGGGATCAATAATGCTGATCTTAATCCTTCTTCGATTCAGGTTTTTCTTCATTGAGAACATTCCTGGAGGCAGGTGGAAAAAGCATTTCACTGTGCACTGTATGTTAGAAATGAAACTCGAATCTCGATCTTGACATTGACGCATCACGATCAATCTCTTCCACACTGTTACCTTGCTTTTGACGGCCTGCCACACCTTCCTCGTGGTGGGCACCAGCGCCCCTGCCAGGGCACACACGTCGGGCAGAAAGCCTCGCTCGGAGCAGAAATAGCCCTGAGCCACCGTGTGGAAGATCTTGTCTATGGAAGAGTTGGAGGGCAGGGTGCAGTTAAAGGTGCTGAACTGGCGTTTGAGGCGCTGCGGGATATCGTTACGACCCCCGCCCGGGTGGATCATGGCCGCCACAAACTGGATGTCCACCAGGTTGGTGAACTCCCCCGGCCGATCAAGGTTGTAGAAGCCCCCCTGCTCCATCAGTTGGCGGACGATCTCATTGGTGATCTGTCAGGGAGCAGAAAGCAAAGACAGCTAATGAAGAACATTAATGTTCGTTCCAAACCTATCCACAACCATTCCATGTATTCATACAATTCACCACCAGATCAGTTAATCAATGAACTTAATTAGTTAAATAACCCAATGAGATATTGATTAGCCAGACATGGTGTGCTAGTGGCTGAGTCAAAAAAATACATTGGTGTATTGAATAAGATCCTTCACTGGGTGACTGGCCTGAGTCTTGGACATAGGGTGAGGAGCTTGAGCATCCAGGAGGGGCTCAAAGGGTCTCCTGTGTATTATATATATTATATTATACAACTCTAAGTAATTTATAGCGATCTCACTTAGAGAATGTTTTTCTTCACAGTTAATAGATAAATATATAAAGAATTGTTTATCCACTTTCAAATTGCATCAACCTTGGCAGCACAAATTCCACGTTTCCCCAGTACCTAAAGCAGACGGATATGTTGGATCGGCACTGCAAACAGACTGATATTATGTGGATTTAGCATGCGCGGCTAGGCTGCTATGGCTGTCAGCCATGAAGCTGGAGCAGCGGGGTTATCTGAAGGTCACACGTATGGCTCTCCGGAGCCGTGGCCTTGAAAGGAGGGCAAACCTGCAAGGTGCCCTGGCACCATTTCTGTCTTTTCTGGAAAATTTACCTGCCAAGTTGTAGCACACATGATACAAAAAACACCAATGCAATTAGGTATAATTTTGGGGCATGCTTTGCCTTTAAGACCCAAGAGATGTCCTCGCTGCTATCTTTTGTACTCCTTATTAAAGGAGGACAAATGTTGCTCACAGTGGCCCTCACACAGACATGTTCAATTATATGAATTATAATTGAATTAAAATGAGGTTCATCTGTGCTCCTGGCTGATTTACATTAGCAAGGCTGAAAAATGCACATCTCTGGTATGGATGGAGGCTGAAAATGATACACCTTTGTCAAGCATTTCTGTCTAGGAACATGTAAATTTGTCATGCGGTAAATTTTAAATACAATAATTTAAAGGCAAATATTCTGCTTGGTTGAACTCATCCACTAGTACTGTGCGAACAGTGCTTCCCCCCCCAATTTACATAATTTTCTGAAAATAATACAAAATAGCAAACAGCTCCAATTTCACCACATTTCAGCTTCTGATTCTCAAAACATGGTGCCACGGTAGTGAGTATATCGTATAAGGATGTTGACAATATTTTTGTGCAAAGTTGTTTAAAAATGTATTGGGATGATGGCAATAATTTGCTTATTAAACCCATCAATATGCTTTCTATACCCACTTTGCTTAGGCTGGGTCACTGGGGTCCAGACCTTAGGAGCACAAGGCAAAGAATAACCCAGGATGGGGCACCTGCCCATCGCATGGAATACACTCACACCACCAGGAAATGTGGCAACACCAATGCACCATAGCATGTTTCTGAACCCAGAGGAAACTCCACAATGACACAGGGAGAACATGCAAACTCCACACAAATAGAGGTGGGGCGGAAACTCGAACCGCTGTCCCAGAGGTGTGAGGCAACAATGCTATCCAAACACTACACCCGCATATCACCAAATAGCCATGCAACCATTTTAAAATGAATTAGAACAGTATGACTAGCTGGTTAACCGCAGTGCATAAATTATATGTCATGTTATAAATGATGGTAGATTCTCGCTTACCTGGTCACCCCATTCGTTGATCACTGGCATGTTGATGTCATCGATGAAGACAGTCATCCTCCTGCCAGCAGGGGGTCCGTAAGTGGTGCCCATGCGCTTGTCGACATAGCTTTCAATGCTCCTCTGGTACATGTTGGGTTGTGTAGCTGAGGAGAAGCTCAGGCACTTGGTCAGGTGAGTCTCTGGGTCGTATTTACTCATATAACCCTAAGCAGAAAAAAAATCCAGATAGGGTACCTTCTAAATATTACGGTAGGGTGTGGAGCACTTTACGGTCCAAGAGAGTGAAATGATGGCAGAAGCACCTTGATCATGACCGTCTTGGCCGTGCCCTGCTCTCCGATCAGCAGGACGGCCTTCCCCTGCTTCATTATCGTCTGCATGAGAAAGTCAGTCCGCACGTTGTCCACATTGGGGACCAGGATGGAGGCGTAGTCCGGGACCGAGTCTTTGGGGTATATGTATTCAGGGACCTGCACGTGAAAGGGTACAGACGTGTCTCAGCTCTCAGCAGCAGGGCCAAACATACCCTTCAAAGAATAGTCCTGCTGCCCAGTGACAGATATGGAAGATTGTTCATTAAGAGCAGCAGTAAGGGGAGTAAAACACATCCTTCCACTGCATTACCACACATATGTCTTTTTTTCTAGAGGCCTGTGAAATAAATGAGGTTGTAAAGTGACACAGTGACTCCCCCTGCTTCCCTGGCTACAGAATGGCGACTCACGTCCCGGTGATGCATTAACAAGTCATACATTTAAACTGTGCCATGCAGACAGGTTTCTAGGGACCGGAGCTTGAACGGGGGGAGGGGACTGAATTAAGGGTACTCGGAACCTAAAAAGGGGGACAACCCACCCCCCCACCCCAACCTCTTCCCCCCACTATCAAACATTCAGGCAAAAGGGGCCCGAAAGCCTCCTAACATCATCGTCATATATCCTGATATACAGGCCGGCTCAAACCCTTTCAGAGCCACAACCTATAATTTGATTAACCTAGCTGTAATTTGTCATCTTCCTTCCCACTCTGACAGGCTCATCAGATGGAGGCCCCCTGGTGGCTGTTGGGCCCACAGCAACCGCTTAGATTTCTTATGCCTTGGGCCAGCCCTGCACATCAAATCTGATCATTCATATTTGTAGGTAATAAGAATGACCTAAGGGTAGCCAGAGAAAACCTTTATAATGGACTGCATTTGTTTTCTATAACTTAACAGCCTGTGTATGTGCTTTTTATTTCATTTCTGGCTAGTTATACCTTTTTGGACCAGTGTTCCCATTCTCCATGCTCATTCACCACAAACTCAAAGATGGTCTCATCTCCTTGGGTTTTTGGGAGCTCTGGGAAGGAGGAGTGGGACTTCAGGAAGCCCTCCATTCTGGCCCGGTCTTCCAGCTCCAGGAGGGCCCCAACGGACCACATGATGGCGAACACAAAGAGTCGCTTCACGTGCAGACGGGCCACGTTACCCTCCTCCACCACTGGGGGCAGTAGACCCTGCAAGGGCACAGTCACATCTGCCTTTCATCTGTGCTCTCACTTCCATAAATACTGTATCATGACCCTTTAAAGATGCTGTAGAATGAAAATCTGACTGCATGGCTGAAAAAGGAGAGTTCAGTACATGGAAATTACATCAATCTCAAACACTGATGTTCCCTCTTTCAAATATAATTTCTGAATATGTAAATGAAGAACGTCACAGTCTTAACCACGCCTCTAAACATATCATATGTCAGTCCACTTTCAAGCTCAATGGACATGCATATCCAGATTTCAAAAGTTGAGCATCAGCAGCGACCCCATCCACCCCAACTATGGTCTGTTCTCTCTCCTGCCCTCTGGAGGGCGCTAAAGAAGTCTCTGCACCCGCACTTCATGACTCAGAGCTTCTTCTCTCAAGCTATTAACCTCCTGAATCGTCCAACACGGAGCTCCTGTCATTCACCTCACCCCCCCAACTCAACACTCATTTGCCATTTGCACTCACTTGCCTTTTTGCACTATTTTTATTGCACTATTTATCTGCACTTTATGACTGGCCATCTTATGTATGTGATATGTATGTGTACATTAATTCTGTGAATGCATGTATAACATATGTATAATGCATGTAACGTATGTCCATTCTATGTACACTCCACCCTCCCCCCACCTCCCCTGTCCCTCTACGTTTTGCACTACATCTCGCATGTTATGGTGAAGCCACAACTTTCTTTTCATTTACACATGTGCCAGTACATTGTGTTAATGACAATAAAAATTGAATTGAATTGAATTGAATTGAATTGAATTGAATTGAATTGAATTGAATTGTGCCATTCAAGGTTGTGCTTGAGATGTTGCTCCCGTTAGCAACTTGCATAGTTGGAACTGTCTGGTTGCATGGTTCAAACTATGTAAGTTGCAAATTACATTGCCACCAACTATGCTTTTATATGAAAGCAGAAACTCCAAATTCATAACAAGCAACACATTTACAAGCTATAAATGGCATGATGAAGCTAGCATTGTAAAATAATTTGTTGTGTGAAATAGATAATGTTCTTGTTGCATTGCTGATATGTTATGATTATGCTAACGATGTGTCTAGGTTGAAATGGTACTAGTATAGTTACATGCAGCAAATTAATTCTGTGTGAGCAAACAAAGTGCCTCACTGTAAACCAGCCAAACAGAGCTCATGAGCATATTAATGAGCCCACCAAATAAGGCACACAGCCTCTTTCATTATAGGGCCAGGTTATAGGGCAGTAAATGGGCCCATAAAACTACCCAACCAAACCAAGTTCCCCTCTCTTCTATGTAGACACCACCAGAGAACATTTGGAAAAAAATAATGAAAAAAATCTATGGCACCTTTAATTTAGTTTTGTATCTTAAATTAGATCTATGATTTGACTTTGAGATAGTCTGCTATTTTAGCATTTAGGATTCTGCTTTCAGAATTCTGCCATCAGCCACCTCTGGTCCCCTGCTGTGGAATTGCTTCAGGAAGATGAACTGTGCAGTCATGTATATTTCACTTTTAATAAGACTCACTGTCACATTTCTGATATCGCTGTGGCAAAAATTTGATTTTGCATTATTGCCTGCCTTTTACACTCATTTTTCAAGTTAACTGAACTCAGTATACTAGGTTCAGATTCATGTTGATATAACTACTATTGCTTATATAATCCCCTAGGGCAGTGTTTCTCAAGCCGGTCCTCAGGGACCCACAGAGCCGACATATTTCCTAAATCTATTGACTATTGATAAAGACCTGACTGATTCATAACAGTAGTTGATAAAATTCCCCCTCCCTTTATGAAACATTCGCCAGTTGAAGGTAAAACATTGATATTCACTTTAATAATAATGGCTTTTGCAGTCACCATCCATTTTCAAGATTAGTGGCTTCATCTTTTACTAAATGAGGCATCCGTTTCCACTCAGGAATTTGCTGAAAGTGATGCAATGATGAAACATCTCCCTAGCAACCGTCTCCACAAGAGCAGGTGCTGTCTTTCTAAATGTACCAGTCAAATACAAAGTGCCCTCCAGCCAAAAGGGAAAAATCAGTCTGTTCACTTACTTGCAAAAGGTCAATCGCCTGCTTGATGTACATGCACTCCAGGATGTGCATTTTTGGAGACACGGCAGTGGAAACAAAGTCGATTAAATCCTGTGTAGACAAATTAGAAAGGTTTGCCTGTTTTACTGCAACGCTGGTGTGTGGTAATTGAATGCAAGAAGAAAGTCGAATGTGTCTAATAATGCTGCAGAGGAAGAGGCAGGCAGGCACTTTCCAGGAAGAGAACAAGTCAGCTGCTGGACAAATTGAAACCAAGTCACGCAGAATTGAGATAATTAGACTACAAACTACATATCGATGTTTGATGCATTTGCAACATGCTTCCTTTCACATATCATGCTCTCCATTGAGACACTCAGACACATATAGTGGTGAGTGACAAGCTTGGGGTCTGAATGCTGGGTCAGGTCATTTATCCAGCACCTCTGGCCTTATTCAATGGCCCAGCAGTGAGGTGACGATTCTGCCAAGCATAGGATTCAAACCAGTGACCTTCCGATTACAGTCGCAGAGGTCTAGCACAGAAGGATCCCCTACCCTCAGGCCACCAGACTACTTACAGTTACAATTTAACATTCGCTCCTTATTTATGAACCACACACTTCATCTGACCCCAGTATTGTTTACCTCAGTTTAATAGTGGTTTACTATATAGTTACTTTTATGCTGGATAGAAGAATGACACACTTTCACGTGATCCTGTTACAAGTTCAAACGATTGATTTTTTTGTTGGCAAAGAATTTGTACACGCTGCACATAAAAAATACCTTTTAAGTTCTGGTATTGTTTCAGGTCATGTCGGTATTAGCTATTATCCTTCGCATTTAGACCTAAACCAATTGAAACGAAGAATAAACACCTTAAGGAGTCAGTGGGAATGATTAGAGAAACGTAAGCGCATTCATGACTGAACAAAGGAAATACAAAGTCCCACACAGCGGAGCTGATCACCAAGGAAACTAGTTATTGTAGCTATTTTCACACTACGGCCACAAGGTTACAAGCCATAAACAAGAGATGGCCATTAAAATGTTTCTTATAGAAGATATAAGCCTTTAAAAGCAAGATATAATAATCAGAGTTTTAAATACATTGATGAGAGAAATCACAATCAAATGACTTACTATTCATTATTTATTTACTATTTATTTGTCAGGGAAAGAACAGCTGGAGAGGTTCTGACCTGGAAGCTCCTGTTGAAGCAATCAGACAGAGTTTCAGCCTGCAGGGCAGGCAGCCTCAGCAGCCAGGCCTGCAGGATGGGCTCCCAGTTCAGCACAGAGGAGCTCATGAAGACCATGCCATTGCGGGAGACTGTGGCCGGGGAGGCATTGTCAATGTTATGAGGCTCAAAGACGATCTTGCAGTTGGGTGCCATGGGAATGCGGTCCCCGTTGGCCAGGGTCAGGGTCTTATTGTCATCCAGGACGGAATTCAGGTTCTCAATCCAGATGGCATCCACCGGACCATCCAGCACTATCCATACGTGATCCCCCTGGAAAAAAACCCGGCCCACTCATGACAGATCTATCCATATCACGGGGCACAGAACACCCGACATGAGCCGCCAGTCTATCACGGGGCACGGAACACCCGACACGAGCAGCCAGTCTATCACAGGGCACGGAACACCCGACAGGAGAAGCCAGTCTATCACGGGGCACAGAACACCTGACTGGAGCAGCCAGTCTATCATGGGGCACAGAACACCCGACACAAGCCGCCAGTCTATCACAGGGCACGGAACACCCGACACGAGCTGCCAGTCTATCACGGGGCACGGAACACCCGACACGAGCCGCCAGTCTATCACGGGGCATGGAACACCCGACACGAGCCGCCTGTCTATCACAGGGCACGGAACACCCGACAGGAGCCACCTGTCTATCACAGGGCACGGAACACCCGACATGAGCCGCCTGTCTATCACAAGGCACGGAACACCCGACATGAGCCGCCTGTCTATCACAGGGCACGGAACACCCGACACGAGCCGCCAGTCTATCACAAGGCACGGAACACCCGACACGAGCCGCCGGTCTATCACAGGGCACGAAACACCCAACATGAGCCGCCAGTCTATCACAAGGCATGGAACACCAGACAGGAGCAGCCAGTCTATCAAAGGGCACGGAACACCCGACACGAGCCGCCAGTCTACCACAGGGCACAGAACACCTAACACGAGCAGCCAGTCTATCACAGGGCACGGAACACCCGACACAAGCCGCCAGTCTATCACGAAGCACGGAACACCTGACACGAGCCGCCAGTCTATCACAGGGCACGGAACACCCGACACTATAACGTGGAATCATTGGTTATAATCTGTAGATGTCATAATGCAACTCACAATCAAACTTACCTAAGTTACTGACATCCCTAAAATAGATCAACTATGGCTGATAAAAAGAAAATTTGCCTTTAGCAATTTTAGGCATTCTGCTGGATACTGTTCAAGATCAGTATTGCTGGACTGCATCCAGGCGCATAAAATATCAATCGGCAAAGTGGACCAGATGGCCAGCCCCCAAGAGCAGTATGTTTGCAACCATAATAACATGCCTCGCGATTAACAGAAAATGCCAGACTGGGGCACAGTAACTGCTAAGCAAACGAACACTTTGATTTGCAGCTATAGGCAACCATGAATTTGTGCCCTTTTCAATGACCCACAAATCAGAATTAATTGCTGTTCAATGTCAGCCTCTGATGAGCTTTACAAGATTGATGAAAGGCATCACTGCAGTGTTCATCCCGACCTTCTTGGTTTTCAGCGTCTTCCTCCACAGGGTGGAAAACACGCCATCTGTCCAGTCATTGGTGGCCACGTCCAGCGTGCCAAACATCTGCGAAGCTGTGATGGCTTTGGGATTCATGCGCATCTCCCTGTGCGGGGCCCCACAATCCGTCATGGCCTTCATAAGTGTATGGATGCAGCAGGTCTTTCCTGCTCCACTAGGCCCAAGGGTCATCATACCTAAAAAAAGGGCACAAGACATCAATGGCATCCAAGACATCCACATGCAGGAAGTGAGCCTGAGCACCCACCCCTTTTGCATGAACCAATGAAAGTACATCTCCTTTGATGTTCCAAGTGCCCTTTTTTCTGATAACCAACGATCATGTGTTAAACTTTCTACAAAGATGAACTTCTAATTTGAGTTGTTTAAAGGTTACATTAGGTGGATTTCATGTGCCTCCCCCCGATCACGAAAATTTACCAAGGGGCACCCCCCCATACCCCTCTGTCTTTCAAAAAGCATGCACACCTCACTGGAGTCCTACACCACAAAACCTCAAAGTCGTAACCAAAACTGCAGCAATCCTTTGTAGAATTAAACAGAAACTACAAAACCCTGCTGGCTTACACGCAAGTTACACGCAAGTTACACGCAAATGCATCTGTAAAGTTAGCACACTGGAAAGTTGAGTGAACAACTATTAATGAATATATAAGTCAAACAAACAAGTGTGGAAAGAGTATGTATTTTGAGTGTATTTTTGGCAAATGTTAAGTGAATAACATGCAAATGTATAAAATCCCAGTGTGTGCAAAAACTTTTGACTGGTAATGTATACCACTGATTCTTTTTTTTCCTCCTTTAGTCTTTGTATTTGCTGCTGTAATTCCCAAATTTTTGTTGTCTGTCAGTCTATTAATCCATCCATCCATCTTTGTTCAGCTATTTCAGTAGCCTTTACCGCCTGGTCATATTAAAAACTCTGGATATTACCCTTTCAGTGATGCCATACCCATCACAGTCCGGCTTTTAGCTGCACATTAATCTTCATTGTAACTAATATGACCTTCGACCTTTTGGCCACGCCGGGTAAGCTGCATCACCCATGGTCACTAACCATGCCGGACCCGCTGGGTCTCATAGAGCTGCACCATCTTCAGCACCCAGGGTGGGTGTGCAATGAGGCCAGCCTGCTCAGTCTGTTTGCGGATGGCCTCCTCAAGCTCGGGGTAGCCAGCCTTGTCCAGGACGATCCCAGGAAACAGGTCATCAATCAAGCTCATGAAGAGTGGCTCATCTTCATCCACCTGAGAAAGGCACAGAGCAGTGTGTGTTACACTGCAGCCCATCAGGAGAAGGTCCCTCATATCATAATAACATTAGTGCAACAATAAACCCACCCAATTATCTGAAAACATGATTTTAATACTGTTCTGTCAAAGGAATGTCAACTGGTCCATACAGAGACACACTTTTGTGTCAAGGCTCATCTGTGTTTGTGGCAAAATGTTTTGAGTGGAGAAAAAAAATGTAACTACATTCTTAAATACCATGTCTGTGGTAAAAACTGTAGTTGGATAAAAAGATCCATGAGAATTGGCCATGGCGATGACTCACTGGTACCTTCCGAATAATACCGCCATCAAACAATTATTATCCCTTAGACATACAGGTACCAGACATTTTATTTCTGTCCAAGCATTCCCTCTAAAAATTATTTATTTCAATAATCTTATTTGTTTATACGCTTAGATTTTACCAAGCTGACTGAAAATATGCATAACTATCTAGTTCAGAAAAATGCACAATATAATCAGTTTCCCATGAAACAGAACCCTCTCCTAACGCATTTCCGTTCAGTGAAATAATGGTCAGCATCACAACAGCAGAGGCAACCATTCTGTCTGTATGGACTTTCCATTGTCAGCTATCATAACTACTAGAGGCAATTTGACTTTAAATACACACAGCTTCACAATCACAACCACATTAAAAATTGTGCCTGAGTGTCACGCATCTTGCATTATCAATGCAGTCTTAGCGAACTTCGTAATACGTAAAAATCCCCGGCGGATGGCTCTTTCCGAGATCCTGGAGCCATCGCGTATGGCACATCACCCTGAAGCTTTGTTAAACAGTAGCTGGACCTCCTGAGCCTGTCTGCATGCTCTTTTAGTCATGACCACTGGACTGTCTGAGTGCTGGAGCAGGCTGCTGGCAGATATACCTACTGAAGGGACCCTGATTCTACATAATGCCATAGTCATTTCCCACACACACAGTGAAATGTGCACTAGGCATTCTTTCACTGCTTTTTTTCCTTGGCCTTTCCCTGTGGGGCAGTATGACTGAAAAGCATGGAAGCACACCTAGGGAGTGGGCCAGGTGTCCCATGATGGGTGATCCCAATGGACAAATTACATGAGAAATATATTTTAGTTTCTTGTTACCCATCCATTTTCTGAGACCGCTTGTCCTATTCAGGGTCATGGGGGGGCCCAGAGCCGAGGGGCACAAGGTAGAGTGCCAACCCATCACAGGGCACACTCGCATACCCACAGGCAATTTAGTAACTTCAATATGCCTCAGCATGCTTTTGGACTGTGGGGAAAAACCGGAGAACCCAGAGGAAACCCCATGTCGTTACACGGAGAACATGCAACAACCACACACGGAACCCATGCGAAGACCTGAGCCCTGGTCCCAGAGGAGTCATGGGATGGTGGTGGCCTAGTAGTATGAGGCCTGGGTTATGGACCAAGAGGTCACCGGTTCAATTCCCACCCACCACCAGGGGGTCCCTGAGCAAGACCCTTAACCCCAAATTGCTCCAGGGAGATTGTAATCCCTGTAATGTAAGGTAAGTCACTCTGGATATGGGTGTCAGCTAAATGCCGTAAATGTGTCAGGCAATTCTTGTTATTACTTATCATAATGAATTATGTGACAATTATTTTTATCATAAAAGACGAGAAGAAAGAAGATATATATTTGCCTTTTGTTTTGCTTTGGTCTTGTGGGCATTATCGCAATAAAATTCTAAAAGGGCACAGGAAATCCGCTTAATGTAAGCCTTAAACCACCCAAATTATAAATTAAGTTTTGTAGAAAGTCTCTCTCATGCAGAGGAAAAGGCTGTCTTTTGGCTAGATGCTGAAACAAGCCTTACACGATACCTGCTAACACGATACCAAAGCCTTACACGATACCTGCTAACACGAAACCAAAGCCTTACAC
>JAODKM010000001.1:26783207-26796082 GCA_026780845.1 Petrocephalus sullivani
ACCTGCTAACACGATACCAAAGCCTTACACGATACCTGCTAACACGAAACCAAAGCCTTACACGATACCTGCTAACACGATACCAAAGCCTTTCACGATACCTGCTAACACGATACCAAAGCCTTACACGATACCTGACAAAGTACTATAATGTAGTAACAATAAATCCGCTGCTGCTGATTAATCAAGTGTGGTGTACAGTAGCTGAAGTTTGAGGCACATGCTAAACACCTTCACCTGTATTCAAGGTACAAACACGGTCTGCCTCTAACACATTTCATAATCTCATTTCAGAAATGTAGTGATTGCCAAGTAACCTATAATGTACTGAAAGAAAAATCACACACAACAGACTAGCTGTAGCTAAAATCTATTGTCCGTGTCGATTATTGCATAGCGTACAATGAGCATTTCGCTCCTGGTATTGTAAATTATTTTTTAGTGTTGATTTAACATTTAATTCATTGTCGGACAAAAATGAAAATAAAGATACACCGGTAGGTATTACAACAATCATATTATTATCACTCCTACAGTTCGGCTGTTTTTAAAATACTATTATTCAGCACAAGGTTATAAAAAAAGAAACAATACAATTTAAAATCATAATGTTTCTTTGGGTACATTTCAGAAAATAAACTGATCATTATTTTAAATACAGAAGACAGTGCCTCAGCAGTCATGGTAAAATACCCTAAAGCCCACAGGGCAGTTACTTATGAAAGGTGAAAACTAGGTGAAAGGTGATTAATTGTCATTGTTGACACACCACAACACACAACAATGAAATGTGTCCTTTGCATTTAACCCATGTGACATTGTGACACAGCAGGGGGCAGCTATTTCAGCACCCAAGGAGCAGTGCTTGGGGGTGGTAACTTGCTCTGGGTACCTCAGTGATACAACCTTTCCCACCACCACTGCCCCTGTGAAACCGAAGCATGAATTGAATTTGTTTGTACCAGTTTAGAGAGGTTCATGTCCCGCAACACTCTCATCACCACGGTTTTCTCTGGTTCCTCGGGGTTAGACCTCTTCACTGCACCCAGGGTCCTCAACACAGACAGGATGTTTCGTAGCCCAAAGTCATAGTGAACCTAGAGGTGAGCAAGGAAGGACTTAGTGTACTCACACTTGGCCCGGCTGCCTTGTACCGAGCCCAAGCAAATGTACATAGTTTTGGAAATAAACCAACCCCTCCACAAAACATTCAGTGTTCCATGATCTGCTGGAATACTGGCCATGGACCGGTACGGTCTGCAGACCGGGGGTGGGAGCCTCAAAGCACTAACTACCACTTAGAGCACTATATCCATCCATTTCTAGTGCAACTTGCACCACACTTAGTAGTTTTGTGGCATCAAAGTCCAAGTGGAACACATTTTGGACAAATAAACACAAAGAATAATTATGAAGAAAACCACTTTCTGAATGCTATATTAACAAATTATTTGACCATCCTTTTAATTGATAAATCATTTAACTGTTGTACCAAAGACTTATTTATCCATCCAAACTTTTTACACAGTCATTGATGCAGACAGATGAATGAAGATTAACCTGAGCACTAACTTGGTATACATATATCTATAAATGGACCATTTCAGTTATTTGCAATTTGTCACAACACTATTTTATTTGACTGAACAATGCAGTTCTTCGTTAGCACAAAATTGACTTATATACCTCCTCTGTGCTCAGGAGCAGGTTTGTGGTTTCTGGGTTCCCTTCCAAACCTCGTAACCTTGGGGGCCCCATGCAAATGTGTCCGAATAGTGGTAAACAGGGTTGCTGTTTGAACCCGTTTGTACTTTGGCTGTTACCCTGTAGTGTAACGTTACCTGCTTTGAGAGTTGCTCTTCACATAGCTTGTAAAGGGTATAGAACTTCCTACTGAGGACCTGATTCTCCCGAAAGCCGGCACTAGCAAGCTTCACCCTCATGATGATAGCTCGGTCCGGAACCATCATGGCCACTGTACGGAACTGAATTTTCAGGTTTTCTGGAAGCTCCTGGCGGCCTGCATAACCTGGGTTCTACCACAGGGAAGGATAACAGTCAGTCCTCATAAATACAAACTACATATCGACACAGATTATCATGGAGCTCTGCAGGCTATGAATTTTTGGTTCCTTTTCAAAATTATCAAGTATATGTTAATGAAACCAGTGTAAAGGTTAAGGCTCTTGCATGTTCTCTGCATGCACTCTCCATTATCATTCTCATCCTTGCTGTTTGACTCAGTCATAGACTGAGCACATTTGTGAGAAATAAAACAAAAACCTTTTAGCTGTTAATGAAATTGATGCATTAAGTTCAGCTTCATTTCATGAATTCTTCTATTTGCTTCCTTACTCTTAATGCCAGATGCCCTGAATTTCAGAACATCTGAAATTGCCATAATGGCCAGATCAGCGTTTTTATTTATAATAAAGGTTACATAATATTGCTTTCTATAAAGGTACTGGAAAGCCTAACTGCAATAAAAATGTAAAAAAATATATTATTATTTTTATACAAAGACGTAAAAAATGGCTTTAAGTAAAAGACTTCTGTAACTGCATCCCTGTTTGGTGGTTTAAATAGACAAAAAAGGGAAGCTGATGTTCTTTCATAAAAGCACTAAAACAATGCAGTCTCCAGTACCTGGGAGACACTATTCCCAGCAACTTATGGCAGTTGTTGAAAGAAATGTCAGAAGCGTGTGAACATGGAGAGTGCTCAGGAGAAGATTCACCATCACGGAGCGTCTGCCTACGATCATCACTGCTGATGCTGAATCACAGTGATTGGGCCCATGGGAAACAGAAAGGTAGCACAATAGTGCGGAAATTCAGAGCGAAATGCCGAAATGCAGTGCGGCTGTAAAAGTACAGAGAGCTGGAAATCCACCCCCGATGCCGTCCGGTGTTATGCTTCAATCAGCCCTTGCTTGTGAATGTCTGAGCCGCCGGAATATAATGCGGGTCTGATTACACGCTAAGGAGGCGCCGGAGGAAGACAGAACTGAGGCTAGAGAGTCAGCTAACTGCATGACACAGCAGAAATATATGCATGCTGTCAGCTTCCAGTAAAGGGGGGAGAAGACCGGGAGATGTGTACGCGAGTCACCTGGAAGGTAATGAGCCACCACGATAAATATGTATGAATTTCATGTGGAATTCATGGAACGGTACCGCTGTTAGGAGGTGGGAGGGTGGATGAGTGAATTGTGTGATTGAAAAAAGAACAAAAGGAAGACAAGTGACACGTAATGAAGTGAAAACCTAGACCTGGTCTCTCCTCACCATGGTCAGGAAGATGCCGAACTCGCTGTCCATGTCAACGACGTCGCCGTCCGTAAACACGAAGGTGGCCTTCTTGTTCTTCTTGGCCTGGAGCACTATGTAGATCTGCTGGGCCGCCACCGACAGCACGGGCAGCTCGATGCGGTTGAACTCGTCGAAGCAGCCCCACGCCCCGGCCTGCGCTAGGCCTGTCACGACAGGGCCAACGTCAGCGTGACAACGGGGGTCTACACCCACTTCCTGTGGGCGCTCTTTATGCTTAGGCCTTGGACTGCTGAACGGGGGGGGGGGAGTCATCATACCAACACATCCGAACGGGAGGGGGGGGCTTAATAATCATGTCTGTTTGCCACATGTGACCTTCTACCTTCCGCCTCTTCAGCTGCTCACCCAGCTCGCTGTTTGCCTCGCGTCGCGTGTTGGGATTCGAGTGACGCTGCCGACGATGTGTCATTAAATATACAGAGTGTTCCTGACATACAACCTGTGTGACTTACTGACGCCACACACATATGACCAAAGTTAAAGTAAATGTATGTAAAAATAGATTTCACACCCAGTTTCATTTTCATACCTAAAAGTTCCATATTCCAACGTACGTCCATTTTAACATGGATATTATCTGTCGGAACGGAATCCAGTCATAAGTCAGGGACAGTCTGTACAGTCTGACAGTCTGTACAGTGTTGCCAGTTGATTGTTAGATGTCAAATTGCAGCACTCATCGAGTAACAATCATCATTTGCCTCAACTAAAAATCAGATAGTAGTTTAAAAAAAACAGATTACTTTTATCGGTGTGCATTACATTTTCTGACAGTTTGGCTGTTTCTGCATTCTTACTGATGCTCCTAAAGTTACCTCCCTAGGCTTATATCACATATATGTACACACATACATGCTTACATATATATATATATATATATATATAGTGGAGATGCTGCTGAACAGAGAAACAGAATCACAACTTCAAATTGCCAAACCCCTCAAGCAGCAAAATGATAAAGTGATCAGGAATGCCACAGACATTTTAACAGATTTCTCTTTAATAGTCCACTTTAGCTGCTCTCATTGTGGGTGACAGATATCATGCCTCATAAATATTCACCGATTGTGCTGTATTTCACCAGTATATTTGTCATATAGAACATTAGGGCAGCCGGCTGGTATGAAACATTCTTCTTCTTCTATATAGGATTCTCATTATATGTAGGTCTCCAAATCTAAGGCGACTAGAAGCCGCACTCTGTACAGCCCCATGAATCACTGATCTATGCCGAATGACACAGCGAGACTTTTACGCGATCCATCTTCCTCCTTCTCCCTTGCAGTCTTACTGGCACAAATCTCCTTCCAACCTACTTACGTCTCCATTCCGGCCAAATATCAAAAAGCAGAAGAAGATTTTGCTCTTTTTTTTCTGGACAGGCAATATTCTTTTGAGGCCGGTTTCCCCCCACATTGTGCAAAATACAATTTGTCTAATCTGTCTTCAGAGGCTCATCGAACAACAACCAGGCCGAAACCGAGGCTAAATTGATGTGACTACATGCACTTTGGTGATGTAATGACCCCTGTTGGCTGTTGAATGCTTTGTCCACATCTCCACCTTGACGACAGATGACATAAAAAAAAAACTCCAGTAGCATAACTTCAAATGTATTTTTAGAACCAATCCAATTATGGCACAGTGATTGGGGTTGTTAAAAAAGTAATGCTGTTAGTATAAGTTTATATTTCTTTCAGAGGTGGGTAATTCGAGTCCAAAGAGTAAAAATCCAGAGGATATTGTTTCAACCAACCAGTTGAGTATTAAGAGTCTCAGTCATAGAGTGCTCAACTAGTTGGTTGAAACAAAATGGTCTGGATTTTTACTCTTTGGACGTGGATTACCCACCTCTGATTACTTTATGGCAAAAGGATAGATAATACTCAATCTGTCATTTGAAAAGATAAAGAATAGCAGGGGTATGTGTCTCAGCAAATCAGGATGCTGTGTCTGTGATACGGTTGCTGGTTTGAATCACATGACACATTGACAGAGTGACGCCCCCACTGGGCCCTTAACCCTGATTGGTCCAGAGACTGGCTGACCGTGCTTTCTCAGTTGTATGTCACTTTGGATAAAAGCATCTGCTGAATTAATGTAATGCAGAGTAAAACTCAGTCTTATAATTTGGGACTGTTCAAGCCCATACTTTCACCTCACCATCAGAGCCCCAGATGTGTGTTATCATGAAACTTTCATTTGAAAACTGACCTGGTACTCCAGCAAAGTAAATTAGCGTTTCATTTTACTGGGAATAACCTGCCATTTCAAATGTCTTAACTGGATATAAAATCTATACAATCGGCACAATATAACTTGAAATAATTCCAGGAATGCATGCCGAGTGAAAATTCCTTATTTTGAATTTAGCCTCTCGTCCTCTCTTTCTGCAGAAAGGCAGGGGCAGGGCGAGTCATTTCACACTAGCTGACGTACGCGAGTGCTAAGCGCACCTTTGTAAATGCGGCCGAGCCCCCGGTAGTCCATCTGATCGGAGCAGTTGAAGACCACCACGTACTTCCCCAGGCAGCGGCCCATGTCTTTGGTGGTCTCTGTCTTCCCGGTACCGGCAGGACCAGCTGGAGCTCCTCCCATGCTCATCCCGAGGGCCTGGGACAGGGTAATGTAGCACCTGCACAAGCGAGGACAGCCCCTTAAAACCCAGACTGCTCATGATCATGTTATGGTGACACAAGGGCTGCCTCGCAAACACTATGTCCTTTGAGGTTCAGATTTCAACAAAGACACTCATACCTACCAACATTCTGCAGCCACTTCTCCAATTAAGGGTCACAGGGGGTCCAGAGCCTTTGGGCACAGGGCAGGGAAGAACCCAGGATGGGGGGGGGGGCGGGGTAACCCACTACAGGGCACACTCACACACCATTCACACACCATCTGGTAATTCCGGCTAACCTCAGAATGTTGCTGGACTGTAGGGGAAAGCGGAGTGCCTGGAGGGACAACCGCGGCAACACGAGGAAAACAAGGAAACGCCACAGAAGTGACTCGAACCCTGGTCCCAGAGGCGTGACACAACAGTGCTAACTACTGTGCCACCATACTGCCACTTAAAAAAGTAAATAAGTAAATAAATCCCAGGTAAGCAAATAAATAAATAACCTAATTTACATTTTTTTTTTCAATTTATGTTATGAGAAATCAGATAGTTAATTACTTCAGCATTCAGCAAGCCTGCCGGAATGCGCTGTGAGCAGCTGCACACACACCTTGAATTACTGTAGCTAGTGGGTTGCCAGGTTGCAGTGACAGATGGGCTGAAATTGTATGTGTGTGGATTGCGGGTCTAGACCGTATCACATAGACAATCTGGCAACCTGGGTAATGTCAGACAAACATACAAAATTTGTGAATCCATGTATGATGATTATCCCTAATAAGGTTTCAGGGCCATACAAATTATGAAAATTTCCCAGGATAAGCAATAAAACAGAGGAAATATGGGAGAAACCCGGAAATAAGGGGAGATGTGGCCACTTATAAGAACGGCTCTGCTGTTCAGCCACATGTGATCCGTCAAAAGCGACAGTTCACTGTGGCAAGAGGACAGATAACCATGCTTCCATACAAGAGACCATCTTTAACAGAATCCAAAGACTACATCTGGTTCTGTCCCAAGTTTTATTATTATTTTTTTCTTTAATGTGAGCTGTTCTTCAGCTGGAGACGGATGGAGACTGACTCAGCAAGACGTATCTGTAATTGCCAGTTTAGATTTTCGCAAACAACATAATTGGATATCTGACAGGCAATTCCGTAAGCGTGCCGTTACTTTTGTGAAGCTCTCAGAAAGCCGCCGGTGAGGAGAGTAAAAAGAAAATGATAATGCTTATGTTTTTCTTTCCTTTCCACCGCGAGTGCCAATGCTAAGCCGTGCTGCTCGGCACCAGTTTTCTGTAATGATGCTTCTTTAGAGCTGGGAAATGCTTTTGCCAATCACCATTTTTATAATCCTCATACTTCAGGTGTGAAGGTGCTGCAGTTACTGAATGCAGCGGCAGAGGAATATGAATGTTCTGAGAAAGGACATGCCATAAATCTATACAGCTTCCCCGTCATGCATTTCAGCTCTGCTCACTTATAGCCACAGATTCTGAGATGCTTTTAAAACCCATCTGCAGTGTTTACAATTTAATACTTGGACTGTATATAAATGTTTGCCACTTTCCTGTATTAAATGGGCAAAGCTAACTCTGTCTGATGAAAAAGTTGTTTAACCAAAATTAAAAAGAACACTATGCATTAAAGAAATAACATTTGATGCAGTTTTCCCCCTCTTTTGAATTGCAATCACTTAGCAGGCACTTTTATCTGAAACGGTACATAATTGAGAGAGCAGAGTCAGCCAGTCTCAAGAGCAATAGGGGATTAAAGGCCTCACTCAACCCCAGGATTTGAACTAGCGAGGACAGAATCCTAACCCATGAGCCACACACTATTACATTGCTTTCTCCTTCAACATGAGGGAAGCATACTTATCTTCTATAATCTATACCAGCTATCAACACGCCGGGAATCTGCACATTCATCCTGTTCAGACTGTTGCTTACAAGTTATACAACTTACGACGACTCGTGCAACATATACCTAATTTTTTCGTTTTATCATAAAATTTTATCATTTTTAAATTTAATAAATTACTAAATTTACATTTTTGTTTGCCTTTTTTTAACCTGTAGCCCTTTGAGATATGCGATGAAAAGAGCATTATAAATAAAATGTATTATTATTATTAAATAAATTTCAGTATCTTCAGTGCTAGCTCTATGAGTTGCTGGGCAAAGGTAATATATTGTATGGCAACAAGACCATCCCTGTCTCACACCCATCTCCCAGTCTCAATCTCATACTTACAAGTCAGAGCAATTTTCTTATTCCGATATATGTCCATTTTGATATAGGACCTGTCTTTCAGAATGGACCCTCGTTGTAAGTCAGTGACGGTCTGTATTTTCACAGATTTCCTCTGCACTGTCTAGTTTCCTCCCGAAGTCCGAAAACATGCAGTAAGCCAGTCCAGCCTCTCTAAACTGCCAATAGCAGGTGTGCAAATGTATGTTCAGTAATAAACTGGCATACCAACCAGGTTGTTACCCTGTGCCTTTTGCTTATTGGCATAGGCCCTTGGCCCCCTGCAACTCTGTCCTGGGTGAGCAGTAGGGAAGAATAGATCAATAAGACCGAGAACTACAAGATTGTTGTATTCATTCTTTGGTAATAATCGTGACAAGGCAATCAGCAGACTGATGGTGAGCAATTCTATGCAATTTCAAATCCATTCTAAAACTAGTAGAAAGAGAATGTCTCTTTCCAGCAAGCAGGGCAGCATGTGGGCTCAGTGGTTAACTCTGCAGTTTTTTTTTTGTTCCGTGTTTGTGTGACTTTCCGCTGGGGACTCCCACAGCCCAAAAGCAAATGGTAGGAATGATGGATAGGTTTCATCAACCAACCTTACCAGCTGCATTTTCAAATATATATAATCTAGGTTCCACACTTCATATTACCTGCATTGAGATGCTATAAACCTTTAGGAATGACTAATGTTATCAATATAGATATGAAGTTATGAAGGCAAAAACTTGATTTTGATGAGTGAGTGAGGTACCTGTCAGTCAGTGGTGTGATGACTAGGCGGTCCGTGCAGCCCAGGTACTCGTTGCAGTAACTGAATTCCACGTCCGTTATTTGGATGACACACCTATCCGTGTCCTCGATGAAGTAGAAGCGGGACTGCTTCTGCCATTCAAAGTCACCGGTGGAGCGGATGTTCATGCGTACCTATAGAAGGAAGGTAGATGTGTCCTGTGTGTCACAAACTGCCATCCACACAAGACCTCCACACAGCTATGGGGTAATAGTCTTTTGGTAATAGAGGAGGATGGACAAGCTCACCAGGTCGTCAAAAATGTCCTTCTGGTGCACGTGGATGGTGATCAGTGTTTCGTACTTTGTTCGATCCATCTTGGTCAAGTCCTTGGTTGTCATGTCAATTAGCTCATTCAAGATATCCAAGAACTTCTGATTGGTGGACTGCATGACCTGGGTTAGATAAAGACATGTAAGAATATGCATATATATTGAGATTGATGCCAATCTAAGCAGACCTACTACCTAAACATGACATTTAAAGCAATAAATATCATGCATACATAAAACTGAATCTCTTCAGTCCGAGTCCATCAAGGAATACAAATGTATATAGTAGTATAACAAGTGTATTTTTTAATTGAACTTAAAATTCGATTTGCAGTATTATAGTATTATAATAGTATTAGGGATAGGACCAGAAAACTTGGATAGTTCAGTGTCTTAATATGACTATGTGTATATATATATATAACTGAAACAGTGTCATCAATTCCGGGCCCTGGGTTTATGGTGTATGCAATATTTTCTTCTAAGTTCTTGATTTGACTGGAATGGATTTGTTTCACAAGTCAATGAGTTCAAACAGATGTAATATATTTTCATATCTGATTGGGCAAAAACAGTTTAGCAGTTATTTAGCAGCTACCTGGAGTGGAGAATTTTAACACTGTAATTAGTATTCTGCAGCGAGGAATCCAAGCATAATTATTATTATTTTGGTATGAATAATGGTGTGCACATATTGGCCCCAAAACAATGCTTGAGAACAATGAGTTACAGCTGTGGATGTGGTGGTGGTGGGGGGGGGTGCACCTTTTTGTCCACTTTGGCAACCTTGAGGGCCTCCTCCGAGTCCTTCGTCCAGATCATCTGGATGCCAAGAAGGCCGACCTGTGCTGGAAACACAGACTGGAACTCCACCAGCTTGAGCCCGGGGTCACTAATGGTCAAGTAGGCCTGGCGGATGATGCTGTGGATGGTCTTCCTCACACCATCCAGTAAGAGCCCAAGCCAAGCCTCCACGCTGCCCTACGACACAAAGAGAGCACAGCTTACTCCTGACCAATAAGCTCGAATAAAGCACCCATTCCCAATTCCAATTCCATACTGTGAAGAGTGAAAAACTACTGCTTTATCGGTATTATGTTTCAGCAGCGTATAAATGCACGTTAGCTTAGCTTAGCTTATGCTGTTGCCTCAGTTCTTACATGCAATTTCATCTGAAAGTAAAATTTTGAAATCTCAGCAGACCCACAGGTCCGTAGAGAGGACATTAATGATCGCAGGCCTTTAAGGATGATACACCCTAATATTCTTTATATATTTACAGTCAAATCTAGTAACACTGAGGAACTACAGAAACCATTGGAAACCATTCATTTTCTGATGTTCCAGCAGGTTCACTCAGTTAAAGCATTACATATTCCCCAGAACTGAACCTGGCAGTGGAAAAGCGGGCTGACAGCGCTGCCCTTTCTGGGACGTACCTGTGCCAGGACCGGCTGTATGAGATCCACTGTCTCTCCTTCCTGGGACTGGAAACTAAGGATCTGGTCATAATTCTTCTCATGAAAACTGACTTGATTGACATTGTCAAAAAGACTCAGCAAATGGGGCTGTGCATTGAAAGGGAATTTAAACAGATCAAATGAAATGCAGAGATAGTCATCCCTCTGGTCAGCACAAATACTGAAACATACTGTACTAAAGCAAGCTTATAACACAGTCTAATAAAGTTGTGTATAATACCCATTGTTACCAATTCCACAGTGATTTGTGGTATATATTCAAGGGACAAAGTTAGAGTCAGAGATGAACAGTGCTGGACGTTAGCAGTTCGGGTAATATAATATAAAGTATAATGATATCTCTACTCACAGAACTAATCCATTACACAAACCTTGATGTGAGTCAAATTTTACACACGTCGGATTTACTCCCCCATACAAGACAACTTATAGCAAAAACCACATAAACCAAAAATATACTTGCGATAGGTACTAAAGAACACGTTACATAAAAGAATGATGAGCTTTAAATACATTTTCAGTGCATGTTACCTTTTTGCATTAGCACGTCTATAAACTATATTTATTTTGTAGGGGTGGAGCAGGGATGTCACAGTGAGGGGGGTTTGAATTATTGCAAATTGTACATGATCTTCTGTTATGAAATGAGAAATGGGTTGGGGGGGGTCCCCTTGGTAGAGCCCCCTGCTCTCCGCCCTACTGCCTCCTCTACTACTGGTCTTCGATCTTGGATTTCTCTTGTGTAAATCGGGATTTATGCTTCTGGGCACGTCGGGAGCAGCCTGCAGTCCGATGTTGACGTGAACGCGGTGAATGGCGGGTCTCACCAGGATGGCGTGGGAGTCGGACGCCTGGCCGAGGATCTCCAGCAGCGCCGGGTCGGACACGAAGAAGAAGCGAGGGAAGAGCAGCCGCTTCTTCTCCAGGTAGCCGCTCAGTGACTTCTGGCACAGCTCCAGCTGCTCCAGCAGGTGGGCCAGCAGCTGGCCCAGTGCCTCGTCCCCCACGCAGCACTGCACCACGTTCGGGATCTCGTGCGCCCGCTGCATGATCTTCTGCCACGACTTGTCGATGTTCTGGAACCTTTTTGCCTCCTGCAAATTTAGGCCCATAAAAACACATACATGAATACATTTCAGATGGGAGTGCAGTACGTGCGGCAGCGCTGAGCCACCTAGTGCACGCTGAGCGCCATGTGATGGTTGCAGCGGGATACTACTGAACTGTATGGCAGCATGACCATCCCAGCCTGACACCCATCTCCCAGTCTCAGTCTCACACCTAAAACTCAGTGAGATTATCCTATTCCGACATTTCAACATACAACATTTCTGTTTCTGTCCGAACAGAACAGTAGTAAGTCGAGGACTGTCTGTACTTTAATTTCCCAGATCAGCACATTATTTTCACCCTTCCCTTTGGTTCCATAAAGACGAAACCCAAAATATTTTCAGTTCTGGGGTAATGGTCAGCAGCATGCAGCATAATGGCTGTGTTTATGCTCGAACCTGAGGCAGCTGTTTGGCGATATCTCCTCCTACAAAGACGGCCTCCAGGTAGATCCAAAGGTTCTGCACGGTCAGCCACTTCTCGATGATCTCGGTGGTGTTGGACAGCTTCTGTACCCACTGTTGAATGGAGGCTTTGAAGGGGGCATTGTACCTAAAGAAGAGAAGACAGGCACAACAGAAGATCACAATCCGGCAACATCTGGAACAACAGAGGAGCATGCTGATGCGGATCGCAGTGAGGTGAGGTCGGTGGGAAAAAAGGAATATCTTATTCTGAAGATATTTTAATGCTCTTTAGTATTTAAGCTGGCAACCAAATGTTGCAGCTGTAAGCTGTTGTTTAATTTGCATGTGTTATGTTGTATATTCCTGGTTTTAAGAGAGATGCAGGATAAATCTGATATATTACTGACACCCTGCATTACTACATGACTATGTACATCACAGACACTATATACCGCTTGTTAATTTATATTTCTGAATTTTTTCAATTTAGCATAACCCTGCCATAACTATGTATATGGCCTTTGCACTTAATCCATCCATCCATCCATCCATCCATCCATCCATCCATCCATCCATCCATCCATCCATCCATCCATCCATCCATC
>JAODKM010000001.1:26828016-26850005 GCA_026780845.1 Petrocephalus sullivani
CTGCAAAGAATACATGAATCGTCATAATTGATTAATGATGAAGTAACGCATAGTTAATGGTTAATTAATGCATTTACCAAGCATGTATTACTGCATTATTTGTGGCCCCTCAAGTAAAGTGTTACCGTCGCCACTTATGATGAAAGGTGTCATGATCGATTGACAATGAGAAACCATGACATCATTATTTCACATGCATTATTCAGTTGTTCCTTCAATAGTTCCTCAGTAGTTCCTACAGTAGTTCCTTCAATAGTTCCTTAGTAGTTCCTACAGTAGTTCCTTCAATAGTTCCTTCAATAGTTCCTACAGTAGTTCCTTCAGTAGTTCATTAAGAGGTACAGATTTAAGAGATAGTAACAAATTTAGTGACTGCTTGGGATTAATGATGTGTTGCAAGTCATTAACGATGAACTAACATGAGATCAGTATCAGTATCATAATCAGTACATGGATTATTAATTATTTGTTCCTACAATTCCCCCTTCAGTATGTGTGTATATGTAAGTGCCTCAGAATCACTCTGCTTGACCCCAGCCATGTGCCCTGTTCTGGTTCTGGGACCCCTACAACCCTGACCAGGGTAAATGCTTAGAAGATGGATGGTTCTGTAACACAGTACAGCGAGAACGAAGGACTTCATTCCCAGGTCTCATGGAGTCATGACATATCAGCTGTTGCCTAGCAATGAGGACATTCCAAAATGGTATTATGTAATTCCCTGCAAAGGCATGACTTTCAAATTCTGATGGAATTTGAAGTATTTTTGCAGTCGTGTAATCTTTCCCCCTACTCTAACATCCTCCACTGTCCTCTCCCAGATTTGCTGCCCAAATGTCCTTGTGACACTCCTGAAGTCGCAAACAGACCTGACTGAATCCCTAAAATACTAGGGCTTTGCCTCAAATCACAAACGTGACAGATGGATGATTCGGCTGCATGTCCGGGTGCTGCATCCACAAATGTATTTTGGGGAATACTCCAGCAGAGAAAAGCTGAGAAAATGCTGATGAAAACTCTGCTGTTTTGTCTTCTAAAAATGGCATCTGTGGTCTTCACACCACAGGGGCCATGATCACATCCACTACCTATCTCGGGAAAAGGTGGTAGTGCTGGTACCTGCTAGGAGTGGCAATAATACCCAAATGCTTATGGGAGCGACTGAAATTTGGCCCAGTATTCATGATCTTCTCACAAGGTGATGTTTCTAAATTTTCTATAAACATCTGTGCCTTTGATCTTGTTATTTCATGAAAATTAGAGAGGTTTAACACCAGACACTACTTGGCTCAGACAGATTCTAGGCCTAATAAGGTACAGAAATTGACTCTGAGTAGCATTTATGTACCATTGGGGGTACCCTTTTTTCTGACAGTGTAGCAGACACCTTTATCCAAAGCAACATACAAGTGAATAAAGTGTATTTAATGATACATATTAATGGAAAGTATAAATATAAACAGGCAATAATTTATATAGGAAGAAGAAGAGGTATGAGGTGGGATGAGGGGGCAGAGTGTGGCTCAGCGGGTTAAGCATCTCTGCCTGTAACTGGACGGTTGCCAGTTCAAGCCCGACCAATGTCTGTTAACGTCTGTAGGCCCTTGAGCAAGGCCCTTAACCCTCCCTGGATGTGAGGTGGCTGCCCTTCACAGCCAAGCTTGCTCTCATGGAGAAGGAGATGAGACAAGAATTTCCCCACAGGCATCAATAAAGTACATATTATTATGAACAGATATTGAACAGATATATGATTTGAAGGAGACCCTTTCTAGGAATGTTCCATAACAATTACTTATAGCTGGCATGGTCTATCCATCCATCCATCCATCCATTTTCTATACCCCCATGTCCTATTCAGGGTTGCAGGGGTCGAACACCTATCCCAAATCTGTGGGCAGGGAATAACCCAGAGTGGGGTGTCAACCTGTCAGATGACACGCACCATTCGCGCCATGGACAACTGGACAACTCCTCAGCTTGTTTTTTGACTGTGTGTGTGTGTTGGAGGGGGGCGGGGGGGACCGGAGTACCCGGAGGGAACCCGACGACGACAGGATGATGTCCCAGGATCGTAACACGTCTGGTACAAATATTCAGCGTCTGAATTTCCGTCCATCCATTTTCTACACCCGCATGCCAATTTACGTGTGATATATGGTACGGTGGCTGGCGCCGCTTCTGTATGTATGAATGAAAATGAAACATTTTCGATACTGCATGTGTTTGTTGTTATTTCTTATTCCAGCATTTGACGGAGGACACCATAGTAACAGGATTTATTGTGCAAATGTCAATTTACAAGTAGTAAATTTAGATACACTGTTAACATTTAAAAGGCTGTGGAAATGCAAACGTGAATGTTTGTAGCCTAATTATTCAAATCCGCTACAAACACATTTAACAAGACTGACTTAAAATCTTCGAAAAGAAGTAACAAACCTATTTGATGTATTCAATTGATTAATGTACATTATTTGTGATGTTACTGTATTATATCTTAGTTTAATTTGGTTTCTATCACAACTGCATGTGTCCCACTAATGTCACGACTTCCGTGACAGTGTCTTGATGGGCGGGGCACTATGACAAGTGACAGCTTAACTTTCAACTAGACATGTGTGCGGGAAACGCCATTACCAGACCTGCGACAGTAACACCCAAAACGCTATGAAGTCAGCATAAAAGAAGCCAGTAAGTATCACCTGCCATTTTAAATGCAGTTCAAAACAGGACAGCTTATGTATTCCACATTTAGAATATAGTTTATTCTTCTTCTTCTTCTTATTATTATTATTATTATTATTCACTACAGCATAGTTTAAGATTGTTTTTGCATAGATTATTTATTTGCTCTAAATATGTCATAACATATTTCAAGACCATTTGAAGATTAATCCTCTTAGTTGCCTGCGTTTAAACGGGTTACTAAACGTGCGTTCTATTCTGCAATAGTAATAACAGGGTTGCCAACTTCGGTCAGCCGGCTGGGGTGAGACTTTCAATTCAAGGGTTTGCACAGACATTTACATGCATGTAGCAGTTTTTATTGCCTTGTAAATCGTCTGTAGGGGTTGCAAACTACCCAAACGCTTTTGATTGAGCTAATTCGGGTTTATGATGGCGTAATATAGATTTGCCGGAAGATTTCTGGGGTGAGTGTGAGAGTCAGAAAGCCAGATGCGTGAAAGCTGGCAGCCCTGTAACAGCAAGCGATCAAAGTCAGAACAGGAAAGTATGGCGCTCTGAACAAGGCAAACGTGCTTGGCGTTGTAAAACTGATGTCATGAGAATAGTAAGAAGTTTAGATATGAAGTAATTATTGCCATGCAGTCAATGTGCGACTTTTCGTCCTGGTAAATGTTATTATGTTACAGTCCGTTAAATATTCGTTACGTGCGTGTGCGAGGGAGTGTCAGCGGTACTGCAGGCGGCACGGCGCTTCCTGACACAAACCGCACTATGTTCGAAACTCGAAACATCTCTGTTGTTGTTTTTTTTCCTTAGAAACGAACAGAAAACAAACCGTCTCCTAAAGACAGTGCGGCTGCAGTGCTGCAAAGGAGCGTCTGTTATCTTAGGTCGCGCATTCACAGGCGTGCATGGTCACATGTGATAGGGAAGTCTATATTTGCCATAACAGCCACTGAAATAGTCCGCTTTTCATCCTTCCGTGAAATAGTGGGGTGCATTTCGAAACATTTCCGGGCTGATCGTCTTTGGTTTTTTATGGTAAGTCTTAGTTTCACATGACAGACGAATGAAATGTCAGTGCCGCTGAATATAATGTACTGTAGGGCTAGTGGTATACATTTAGTACTTATAATTGCAAAAATTACTCTTGCTGCAAATCGGCAGTTTTGTTACTATAAGGACTCGTTAATATCTTAGCTAATTCCAGCAGAAAAGTTGCGAACGATTGCAGTGTGTTGTTGTTAAGGTACTGCTCAGTGTTAGGAGTGGCGGGTTATCACGGGAAGTGACTATATGCTGACCCACGCTTCTTATCGGCGTTTCTAACAAAGCCATTTATACTGTACCTCACCCAGGGAGTTATTTTTGGTAGTTTGTGGACTCAGAGCAATGAATGTTCATTGATCGTTCATTCATTCCTTGTGTTGCCGTAGCTTTTCCCACATACGGAAAATACTGCAGTTTGATAGACCGTGGATGAGGCAGATGTTGTGCAGAGTGACACATGATAAGTTGTTGCTACGATCCGGGGGATGAAGGATGAGGGGCAGGAGGTGGTACAAACAAAACACAGTTTTATTAAAAACAAACCAAAAGCAGAAGGATCACAGGGGATCCAAAACAGGGAGGATAACTGACAGGGGAATGATGAGGCACCGGGTAGGGCAGGCAGAATGACTTCAGTGACAGAGACATTTACTGTAACAATACAATGGAACAAAACAGTATACTAATATGGGGGTGGGGCGTTGGCTGGAAGGTCACCAGTTCAGATTCTAGGACCACCAATCAACGCCACTGTTGCGCTATTGAGCAAGGCCGTCAACCCTAATTTGAAAAAACATTTCCCCACCAGGATGAATAAAATATCACTGTTGTATTTTATTACAGGTATAGGCCATTCTAAACAATACAGTATACCAATATAGTATAGCAATGTGGTGTATTAATAGAATGTAAAGTAGCTAAGAAGGAGTCTTACCACCTTTTGCCTTCAGAACAGCTTCAGCTGGAATGCCATTTATACTGTGGTCCTTCATTGCACATTTATTGTTTATTATTTGTTAATATAAACCTTAGATTACGAATTCCACAGTGTTCCTTGAAACATGTGACAGTGAAACCTGAAAAACTTGAAACTTACTGTCATACAAGTCCTGAGTTATGGAATATTGGACGGCTTTTCTAAAAAGAGGGATGAAGCAGGTGGAAATCAGCCTTGTTCTCCCTGCTCAAGAAGGTGCTTGACGTGGTGTTCATGAAATTGCATTGATTTGTTTATTTGGGGGCATTGTCATCTTGGAGAATGGAATAGGGGAACAGTATTTGTACCATAGGTACACCAGGTCCTGTAAAGTGGTATAATATTCACTAGCTGTTATACGACCATGTAGAGCCATCATAGAACCTAGTGTCCCCCATGAGACGGCTGCTTATACCAACAAACACTTTAGGCGCAAGGCATCCTTTGGGTTTCTTCAATTATAAACTCATCCAGATGTAGCAAAAATGGCAAAGAAGATTAATCAGATCGTATTACGTCCTCCTTTGCCCAGGGTTCCTTCTCTTCACACTGAGTTGCTGAGATGCTAATACAGTTTTGTGAAAATTTTGAGGTCGTTATTTTGTAGTGCTTGAAATTGTAAGAAATATACATTTGTTCAAATTTGCCCAACTTGTGTACAAACATGCATATTTAGCTATAATTGAATGTGTAACCAATTAACAGCTTGCCACGACGGTTTACAAGTAGTCATAGTTTAAACTCCTTGTCTCATGCATATTTTCAGTCCTTTATTGGTTCCATTGGCTTTGGATGAACTGTGCTGTCAGAGCTGTCACTCCAGCTTCACACTCCCTTGTGGAATCGGAGTGCTAATGTTCAGAGACACCCCGTACCTGCATTCCCACTGCCTCTCCCTCCTACTTATGCTACATAGCCATATCTGCCGGAGCTTACATACTGCACTCACCTATCTGTTTGCACTGCATATAGTCTCCCCTGCTTTAGCTAATGCCCTTTTTATTTCCCCCACCCCTCCAGGGGTGTGCTGTCTGGAGACCCCCCCACTGCCTGTGACGCCTCTACTACCTGTGACGTCCTTCCTGTCTGCCCGCCCTTTGTCCCAGTGATGTCTCTCCTAATTTCCCTGCTGTTGTACCACTGTTCATCTGGCCATCAGAAGCAGTACCAGCACCTGCCTGCCATCAGCTGCCTGCCCTCCACACTGAGACTCAAATCTTAAAGTCTGGACTGTTTTAATTAGGACTTTGCCATCCTGTTTATTTGATCCCCTCTTCTGACCCCTGGTGGAAGGGCTCCCCCTTTGATCTTGGTTCCTCCCAAAGTTTCTTTCTTTTTAGGGAGTTTTCCCTTGCTGCTATCTCCTCTGGCTTGCTCACTGGGGGCTTTGGGCAGGGATAATGTAAAGCACTTTGAGACAATGTAATGCTGTGAAGATGTGCTATACAAATAAAATTGAATTGAATAGAAAAATTGAAGTTATATGCCTTGCGAAGGTCCAATCAGTCTGTTTAAGCAATTTGTGTTTATTTTCTTTTGGGGGTTGTTAAGGAAGGTCCCATGAGTGAACTGCTAGTTTTCCTATCAAACCGTGACATAGACCTGACACTCCTGTCCTAATTGGCCATTAAAGGTTCACGCCATTTATTTTCATTGGAGTTTTCCTGATAATGTTCTTCACCTTCATCTTACAGCGTCGACTGTTATTGGAATAAAGGAGATGCTGGCAGCCCAATCATGTCAAAAGTAAGAGTCCGAGCTCTTGGGTTTCTGCTCCTGTCATTTAATGGGTGAAACTGATAAGAATGATATAGGTGTCGCAGTTGATATAAATGATAGAAAAACGATAAAATTGGTCTTAAAACACCATGTTATTATATGTTCAACAGGTCATCTGAACTGAATCCATAGGAAATTTTTCATTATTGGAAATTAATAGCTGTAGTATTATTATTATTACTACTATGCACCAAAGCACTGAAAGGCTCCTTATTATGCAGCCAATCCCCATCATCACCAGACCATTCTGAGGACCACCTCTCCATCAGCTCCCAGCTGGAATCTCCAAGCTCCTGCAGACGTAGTACCCGGCTTCTCACCAACGGCTACTATGTCCTGTCAGACGACAGTATCCTGTCCGAGGATGAGGGAAACATCTCCCCCTCCCAAGCTAACATTTCCTACAAGGAGAGTATGGTGCGGTAAGTGCCACCCGCGCACAGATACGGGAGTTTCCAACTAGTGTTCATGAATCCCACATTTTCATCACATCCAACAGATAAACGGGGCAAGGAAAGTGTAGGCAGACTTTTGGAAATTGTATTGGCACTTTTAGGATGTTATAGGAATCGAGCAAACAAATAAAATATTAATTTTGCTCCCTAGCAAAAGCAAAGGAAACATAAGCTCACTCCCACATAGCACACGCATTTTATTACTAAGTGCACAATTTTACCCTGACTTGTCCCATCCCCAGTGACATGTGCTTGTGTTGACCAGCTTTACCAGTTGCTTGATACACTTATTATTATTGGCACTCCTCTCTAAGATGCTCTGGAGAAATGCGTGTGCCAGAGAGAAAAGAGTAAATAAATAACCCAGTTCACCTTAAAAAAATATATTTCCTTATATCGTTTATTTTTTTATCCCATCCATTCCTCTCACTCAGTCATTCATCTCACTCAACCACTCATCCAATGCAGCATTATAGTAAGAGCAAACTCCTCTTCGGGCAGGAAGCCAACATGCCAGATATATCAAATATGCCCATTTCACCCAGATGACATGTGGCCTGCAATCTGTGCTGCTGCTTTTGAAGGAAGCAGTTACAGGATGGTCTGTGTGCCATTTCGCTCTCCTTGTAGCGTGTTTAATAGGCGCAAGAAGAGGCCCTTCAGGTCACTGGCCAGTGTGTTCAGCATGAGCCAATCCCAGGAGTCCTTGCTGGAGGGGAAGGTGCCTGATTGGATGGCTCAGTCCCCGATTACCCACTCAACATGGATGGAGAGCACTGAAGAGAGAGATGGCAGTTTGATTCATGGTGGGTGAACAGGGCATTACATGGCATGTCTTAATGTTGTGGTACACACATTGCCATGAAAGAAGACTGTGGTAATTTGTTTTAGTTAATTAATCCCCATGAGGAAATTCACAGACATATTTGCAGGTGTGAGCAAGTTTGGGGGGGCTTACAGTGAAGGGTCAGCCACGTTGTGACACCTGGGGGTTATGGGCCTCATCCAAGGGACCATGGATATGTGACTCTTCTGCTGAAGCTGGGCCTGAACCAATAACCTTCCGATCACAGGCACAGAGGCCTAGCCGGCTGAGCCACACACCCCAAATTATTATTCAGGTTACTGAGAATTTTTCGCCCATTCGGTATTTCACTGCTAGAACCTCGTCCAAAAAGTGTAATAAACAAGCAAAACTGCCTTTATAAACAAGCAAAACTGAAGCTGAAGAGTTATGCTTTTGGGTATTTTGTGGTTCTCCTATTTTTTATTGTTTGTATTGCTTTTAAGGCTTATACCGGTAGTTTTGCACTAATAACTATTTTTTCATAGAAATGCTTTTTGAAACAGTATGCAGCAGAGGGAATTCATTGAACAGGCTTTTAAAAGTTTTCCCAAATGTTATATGAAAATATCTTGCATCACCTCAATAAGTGTAGAAATGGCGGTGAACCAGTGTCTATGTATCATCCAGATGGTGATGCAATTCTGACACGTCCGGAGAAAACCACTCCGCAGACCTACCAGCAGGGGGAGCCACATCATTTGCCCGTGGATACCGAGGCCTGCTTTTCTCAGGAGCAGTTCAGTCATTCCCTGGGCGGGTTCCTGGACATTACACCTCAATCGCCATTCTCTCCTTCGAGGCTTCGTCATATGAAACTGCTGTCAGGTGGAATGTCAGGCTAACAAACGCAGCTTGTGCGCTCATTCATATTCCACTGTACTGTAAGAGTTCAATCAGTAATTTTATTAAAGTATTCCCATAACAGTATGAAGACTTCATGATATTCTATAATATTTTTATATCCTCGATATAAATCCTTTAAAAGTCCTCATCGAAAATATGAATTCAATAGCAATGAACTGAATATCAATGCTGTGTAATGTAAATTTAATTTTGTTTATAGGGAAGTAAAAACAGGGACAGTATGGTAAAGTGTGGTAAACCTCTCCCTGCTTTTCAGACTCTAAGACCCAGAAAATTCTTTTCCTCATCATTCTGTTGATCTGTCTTCTTATAGCAGTGTTCTCATGGTAAGCCTCTCTAAAATCTCACATACTTACCTGATGAGTAACTGACACACCAGCTATTTTATGATCTAAATGATCTAAACTGGTATCTGCAACAGCCCTTACAACTGAGCCTCTTTTGGTTTATTATGGTTTATTATTATAAAGCTTCTGGACATTTAATTCACATGAAATACGGAACTATGTGCCCTAAAAATACATTGTATTCAAGGTCTCTTGTAAATTAACCGGTACATCATATTAGCATAGTTATTTTTCATTACACTTAATTTATCTTACAGGTGGATCTTGGGGGGTCTGTTTTTGGCTTGCGTTACATTTACCCTGGGTTTGGCTTCTTACTGTAAGTGCTTCCTCTTAAAATAAAATTAATCTCCACAACAGCATATGATTTGTGTTCCTAATTAATGCATTCAAATGATAATTTCTCACAGTGCTCACAAATACAACACTTCAGACCACTGTAAGACTGCATAAGGCAGCGGTGAGTATTTCTTCTTCATGTAATAATAATAATAATAATTAATAATATCCCCTTAAAATAAAGCTTTGCTTAACAATGCTCTCATAATCCTCTAATCACTTTTTCACTTTTCGCATTACAGAACCCCCAAGCAGGAACAGAGGATAAAAAGGCAAAATAAGACATGACAACTAAATACGATTATGCGTACACACTTATGTCTGTCATACGCTTTTTAAAACATGCATTGTATTACGCACATTGTGAAAAGATTACCAAATACTTCGATGTACAGCTCATTTTTGAATGTATGGAAACAGTCAAATCTTGTCTGACAGCACACAGTATAGTATTTAAGTAAACAAATGACTGCTATATAAATAGTTTGTATTAAAGCTATGATCGATTGCGATGATATGGGGGGTTTCCTGGCTCACTTGGCACCTCTAGGGTGGGGGCTGTTCTCTCATCTTTCCTCCATGTGATTCTCCACTGGTCATATGGGTGATCTCCCTGGCATCCCATCCGGGGTGTAGCCTGGCCTCATGCTGATCTCCCTGGCATCCCATCCGTCGTGTAGCCTGGCCTCATGCTGATCTCCCTGGCATCCCATCCGGGGTGTAGCCTGGCCTCATGCTGATCTCCCTGGCATCCCATCCGGGGTGTAGCCTGGCCTCAGGCTGCCTGACTAGCTGCTACCTTCTCCCCAACACATGCATTATGCGGGAATTGAAACAGTGTTCAAATTAATTGATAGCAATTTTGAAGAGATTATGTGCTGTTGAGTTTGTGTTTGACACTAGCTAGTTATCACATGGGTAAATGTACTACAGCTGGAATACCATGCAGCTCATAAGGGGGGCATTTTAAAAAATGTAATGTGTTTTCTCACTGGAAATGTATGAAATGTTTCCTTTTCATAAAAAAACAAACCTCTTTTTGGACTTACACAAACGGCATATCTTAAAAAATATGGAACAGTTGTTTAAATTAATTGGTTAATCCCCTATTAACAGAAAACTACAAAACTCTCTGTGCAGCAGCATACCTCCAAGAAGGGTAACTTAGTGTTAGCACTGATACATATTTTTTATATATATTTCATTGCCTTTTTTTTTATTTTTGTGACCAATAATCAAGACACTTTAAAATAATTTATTATTGAATTCAGTCCCTGGGTAGTTTGCATAATAAAGTTGTTCATTTGGATGAGCCATTCTTTAAGACATGACACCTTTAATAATAAAGGCAATAAATGATATTAAATACAAACACAAAACATAAATAAGTTCACTTTGATAACTGCAATAATCATAAGAAAATATCTGCCCCATGTTTTCAAAGAGCAGTATACTGTTACATTCCTATCCATTCGCATTCAGTGTCGTTTGTGTTTTATTTGAAGACTCCTGTGTTTTGATCACTTTATTTCAGGTTAAATTGGCAGCACAATAACAGGCTGATGCAGAACACCCCATATGGACCTGTACATGGCAAGTGAAGGATATTGATTTACTTAGCCGATACTGTTGTCCAAAGAAATACACAAGTCAGAAAGATTGGGGGATAGCTAGTGACCTGGGGGTTTGCTAAACTGGGAGGTTAGGGGCCTTGCTCAAGGTCACAACGTGATAGTGATATGTTTCTGCAGCCATGCAGTTCGAACTTACAACCTTCTGGACATAGATTAATAACAAATAATAATGATAACAATGTCAATCAAGTAAATAAACTGGATTTCAAAATGTTGTCTGAAATGATATTCCAAACACTGTCAAAATGTGACAGAGAAATGTATTTTGCCATCTACTGAGGTAAAATATGCAAATAAATTCTGCTGGCTGACAAATAAGAATATAGCCTTGGCTAAAACGTCTCTGTTATTTCACCATCTAGTGAGGCTATGTATTGAACACATTGAATAGACACATCATAGCCACCAACAGCGCTGTTACTTAAAGTTTGCCAGTGCATACAGACATCACAAATATACCAAGCATTTATAAATACAGTAGAAAATAAGGATTTCCAAGTGGCTTAATATGCTAGTCATAAACACCCTTCCAGTGGACGCTGTCATCCACTCAGCTTCTAATCTCAAGGACAGAGCCTGATTAAATAACACCTGTCAGAGGTGTTCTCACAGTCATCTGCCCCATAAACTGCCAGGTGCAGGCTGCCCCTTCTCAGGTTTCTGCCAGTTTGGGGAGGCCAGTGTTGAGAAATGTATTATTTTTTCAATTCACTGGCACAGCATTGTGGGACATGTAGTTCTGCTGTGATACACAGCATAATGGCAGACAGACATGGCTAGTTTTAGGTGCTATGGTGGTGCAGTGATTAGCACTGTTGTGTGGTCTCTCCATGTCATTGCTGGGTGATCCCATGTCCCTCTCTGTCAAAAAACCATGCTAAGCTGAATTGTTGCCATTTTTGTAAAGAACTTCACCTAATTCTGTAATTTGTCATAATACAAAAATCATAAAATATAATTTTATAATTTATAATTATAATTTTATACCCCCATGACCCTGCATGAGACATGGAGGAGTGGAAATAGGATGGATGGTACGTTAATTTATAAAACCTAGTGATACCTTAAACTGACATGAAAAAAATATGCAGCACCACACAAGTGCAACGTGTTGCTTAGCAGCATTAGACAAACGTGTCCCGTATCTCATGATGTTCAGGGTGTACCTACACCTACAAAAGATGCCTCTTCTCATTAGTATATATTTTCATTCAGCATTTTTAACATAATTTTAGAAAACACAGAAAGTTAAGGTTAAGATTCTGTGCCCATGATCTGAAGGTTCCTGGATCTAATCCCATAATCAGCAGAGTGACATCACGGTTGGGCCCTTGTGCAAGGTTCTTAACCCCCAATAGCCCTAGAGACTGTCTGATCCGACTCACTGATCCTCATTTTTATATTTTGGACAAAAACATCTGCCAAATTAATGTAAATGCTTCTTTATATAATCAAACAACATGATAGCATAAGGACTTAACATAAGCCCACTGTATATTTCTAGCATTTCAGCCAATCAGTATTATTAAGAATAGCAACATGGAACCTGGAAAAAGACCATCAATTAATACTTCCATCTATCCATCCATCCATCCATCTATCCATTTATCCATTTTCCATAACCGCTTATCCTATTCAGGGTCATGTGGGTTCCGGAGCCTATACTGGAGACTACAGACACAAGGCAGGGATCAACCCAGTATGGGGCACCAACTCTTCACAGGGCACATTCGCACACTATTAGTATAAAAGCACTTACTGTAAGAAACAAAAACTGTTCCAATTCCATCCTTGACATGCCTTTGTTTAAAATTCATGCTTTTACATGCAGTTTCATTATAGTTCCAGAAGAGGGCACTGAAATACACACAATTCTCTTTCTGCATGCCTGAGCGTACAGGTTACTGAATCCTCATTTGCTAAAAGGCTAATGCCTTCAGTAATTATCTCAAGCGGCCATCCTTCGCCTTATGACAATGTTGGCACCTTTCAGGTTTTTTAGCCTCGGCTTCAAAGCTTCAGCAGTGCAGCTTCGATAACGTAAAGGAGATGAAGCCTTAGCCCCAGCACAAAGCTAGAATACAGTAACACAAGACTGCCATTTTGCTTTAGGGTTGAATGCAGATTCCCTGTTCTGTAAATCTTAAACAGGAATAAAGCAACATGAAATGTATTGGGCTTTGATTACAAATATACTGGAGGTCAATAGTACATAACATTTGGCATTAGGATATGTGTGCAGAGCCCTGGCTTTGGATATTCGACATGTCATTAAAACAGGGCATATCTGTGCAAAACGTGCAGCCCCTGCGAGGGACTGACAGCACTCCAGACATCTTCATGAATTTATCCTGAATGTCATTCCCTTCCAGCCCTAAAGCCTAAGATCAAACAACACTGCTAGACAAATAAATTTAAGACAAAGCAGTTAAGATCACCTCTCAGGGGTGTCTAGACTGCTGACCCAGAAATGGTCCTCATCATGAAACTCGAGTGCTGTAAATGGTCACCACAAATACAGATAATAGAAAACTAGGCAACATGTCTGAGCAACATAGGTCACTACAGTCTGGTGGTAGGAGGACTGGTTTTATTTCATTGCCCAGTTAATGTTAACAGTAAAAAAGACACATCCGTTTTTAGTATTCACAAAAGTTTTGATTATTACTTACAGTTTGACTGCTCACCACTTTTTTACAGCTTACCACTTTTTGTTAAATAGGATGTTTCAAAACAATATGGTTTTACAATGTGTAAAAGAAAAAAATAACCATTTTTTTCTTTACAAAACAGGAAAAGCGCTGGAATCATTTCTCTTTTAATACCCCTGGCTTTTTGGCCTGTTCAGCATAAGACAGGGAACGAAACAGAGTGTACTATTTCAGACTGAAACCTGAAAACCCACCTGACTCGATGACATTTTCGTAGGTTTCTCCATGGTGTTTAAACAAAGCAGACGGCCAGTATTTCTGTCCAGAACGGGCGATATTGAAATGCTTTTAATATGATCATTCATGTCCTGAGACAAAGAATAAGCACAAGACATTTTTTTACAGGAAGCTCTTGATATGAGCGCTACCTGTCTAGGGTAAGGGTTATCAAGGCTGAATACAATGAGAGGAAAGTTTAGCTTTTAATTTGATCTTTCAAGATTCAAGATTCTTTATTTGTCACATACGTCGTTATACAGGTACAACACGCAGTGAAATTAATCCTGTACAGCTCGTGTTATGCCCTGCCCGTTCGATCCTCCTGAGTGCCACGGCCCCTCATTTCCCCTCGTGTGAATTCCTGCATCTCCCAGCTGTTTGTTGTTCCGTATTAGTGATCCTGTGTATTTAGTCCGCGTTTAAGTCTGTTTCCCCAGTCCGGTCATTAACGTCTGTAGATGTGGTATGCGTTCCCCTGCCTGTGATCGGAATAAATCCCTGTGTTCGCCTGCAAACCTCCGTGTCCTGCTTCTGCTTCGCCGCTCCGCACCCGGCACGCCCGGCGACACATGACAGCTGGTGCTTTGTGTAAATAAGTCTCTAAATGAAATTAAAGATAGAACTTTTTTTTTTATGTGCAAAATATAAAGACGAGACAAAAATTTAAATGTGCACAGTTGTAGAAAATGTAAACGGAAAAAACAACAATAATAAGAACAATAATAATGATAAAAAAAAATATGAATTTGCAGGAGTATATATTTACAATTTACAGGGTGAAATGCCATGCAAGAAATGCTTACGTCGGTTTAAAGTGCAGTGTGTGGGTGAATTGATGACCGATAGTCCTATGACCGGGAGAGTGGCATATCCTGATTGAGGAGTCGTATGGCCTGTGGATAGAAACTCCTCCTGAGTCTCTCCGTCTTTGCCATAGTGACCCAGAACCTTCGGCCTGAATGTAGAAGTTATCAGGAAGGCGTCTGGACGTAGCCGCGCCATTTTGCATTTGCATTTGCATTCAATACATTTTTTTGAATGAACATGTCTCAATGCAGTCTTTGCAGGTTTCATAGGTCATTGACTAAAGTTGTACTTAAAAAAAAAACATCTTGAAGCTAACATCTAAAACAAAACTGTTTAGAACTGAAGAATATAAATATGAGGCGCAACACAACATGCCCAAAATTTTATCATCACGCACAAATCATGCAGACACTCATTATGAAGGGGTGGTGCATTAGGGTGCTGTACCTGTGACTGGAAAGTTTGCTGGTTCAAACACAATGACCAGCAGAGAGATTCCACCTGCAGACCCTTGAGCAAGTCTCTTAGCCCTCAGCTGTTCTAGGGACTGACCCTGCTTTCAATTCCACATCACTTACAAAAGTATATTCCAAATAAAGGAACTGTTCATTTCATTCATCATAAATATGTTGACACTGTACAGTGCATGTTTTGTCCTGCTCATTTTTTCAGATGCCCTGAGGAGTAATTATCCCCTGCTCATTCAATGACGGCGAACAATTCTACAGCTGGGAAAATGTTAAAATTTTAAGCCTGGGAACCTTCGGCCTAGATGCCAGCAGCTACTTGCAGATTCCTAAAGGGACTTGAGCTATAGCTTTCCCTTCTCATGCATATTAATTTGAGCAGTAGTGCATTTCCATGTCATTTTCCCTGAGCCAGCATAAACGGGCGTGACCAATCGGAAAATCCGGAGGTAACTTTTGGAGGGAAAAGTAAGCGACCCTCAAGCTTTGGCAGAGAGGCACTTTCGATTAGTCAGCAGGCTCTGTGAATACCTCTCCACTTACCTACACTGTGCTCCTCTGTCATCTCCAAGGCTGAAAAATTACTTCACAGTCCTTCCCAACCATGCTTCCCTAAACCAATTTGTTCCATTGATGTCCTTTGCTGGGCTGGTTTTCATGACAATCCAGACTTCTCCTACTCTGTTGAATATGCTACCCCAAGGACAAAAGTAAACTTTTAGTAACTTGGTGTCAGTTCCTGGTGTTAAACAGGAATAGAGCAAGAAAACATCTTAACAAAACGCCCAGGTGCCAGAGGATCTTCTTACTTACCCCTGATACTAATGTGCACATACTTTATAAAATGAATGTGATGTACTATATTTTCCTAGCATATCAGCGTTGCAGACTTACGTATTCTTTATTAAAATAAAGACTGTGCTATATATCTTACCTGCTGTATACAAATGAAACATTTATATAACATACTTATTATCATTATCACATTCAGCTCACCAATCAGCTGTTAGAGAGGAAAAATTAGACTGCCCCTGTCACCTGTTACCAGCATTCTGCATTAACTGTATTCTACTTTATCTGGAATAAGCACCGTTATGACCACAAAGCATAACTTTTTTCATTCCACAACTCATCAGTCTGGTTTTCATTTCAGGCCCTGCTGAAATCATAGGTTTCTGTTCTACATTTGCTTAGTGTGGGCACTTACTAGGGGAGTGGGCATCTGATTGTGTGTGTGTGTGTGAGAGAGAGAGTAGTCCCTGCGATGGACTGCAATCCCATCTAGGGTGGAGCCCAGCCTTTTGACTTGTGCTGCCTCGGATAGGTTCCCCACACACCCTTGTCTGTGTCAGCAGTAGGAAATTGGATGGAAATATGAACTTGGCTATTTATTGCAATGTGCCAAGTTATTAAAATTAGTTATATCTATACTGAACCCACGGAAACCAGCTGAAACTGTAATGCTCTTTAGTAACAGATGTAGGTAGCCAATTCAGGAGTCATAATTATTTATAATATGAGTGTGCAGCACAAAGAACAGCACCATTGGAAAAAAAGCTGTCTATATACATTTAAATATCCTTATTTAAGATGCTTACCAACCAGGCTGAGTGTGTCTACGGTTTGCATATAGGCTGGAATATGAGTGAATATTTCTCAGTATGCAAGGTTAAAAGGTTAAAAGCTACATTGAAAAATGTATTTATTACATTAGCAAGAGGCCAATATGTGTCCTAAATTAGTCATAACTGACCCTCTGCTGTGACCCACGCGCTGGGGCAAAGAGAATTTTCCAATGGGGATTAATAAAGTATCACTATTCTGTTGTGGTCCAGTGGGCATCTCGGAAGTGCTCGTGGTGTGTGTCCTGTGATGGACCAGCATCCCATCTAGGAAGTACCTCTACTTAGAGGCCTGGAGGTCTGGTCAGGCGCTGTGTGAATCAGACCCGGGTGAGTGGCTGGAAACTCAATGACGTTTAGCTTATTCTCAAAGAATAGATTATATGAAGCTGTAAATGTACAGAAGATATGTCTGGGCCCTTTCCTTATAGCACTCTTTATCATTTCTCTTTTTTCCATCCATCTGATTGAAATTTGTGAAGTACAGTATATAAAGTTATTTGGAGAAGAGCTCAGTTTCAGTTTTACAGAAGAAAATGCTATTGGCATTTTAAATCTTATTACTGACCAAGCAATTTCAGTTGGAAAAATGAATAAGTCAGGGTCAGTGTCGCCCTGGATAGGACAAGCGGATTCAGACAATGGATGGATGGATAGATGGATGGGTCAGTGTCGCATACAGCTGGGAGCCTATCCCAGGATGCATAGGAAAAAGGTAGGAAAACATCATGGATGGTATACCAGTCCAACACAGGGCATCTGCAGAATTTTATTTTTATTTTGTTTAGAATTATAAACCTGCAAAAAACATACTCAACTACAATTGGTTTCATATATTCCTGACACAAAACCTGGAGAGAGTCAATAAAATTAGATTTTCCTTAACCCTGACTAAATGGTACACCCATACCCGCACACACCCGCGTTGGCAGGCATCCTGCCTGTCAGACCTCATTTCTTCAGATGGAGAGCCTCCGCATATTCGGGGCTGACAGGACTTCAGGCGCGGACTGCGAGGGGTCCAGCTGAGACAGTAAAGTAGGATTGAGGCACTGAGTTCCACTGGGTACCACAAAAAATGGCACTGAAGGACAAAGCAAGGTCAGGAGGTACGCAGATGGAATCCGAGAGGCTGAGCTGCACCAGAAACCAGAGCACAAGCCAAAAAAGCCAAAACCAGGACCTAACAAATGAAATCTCCGAACTGGAGAACCAAGAAATCAAACACCACCAGAAAGGTAAAGATCCAAACCAATAGGCCAGAAAGCCAAGGCTAAATAGATGGGACTAGACGTCTAGACCGAACAAAGAGGCATCGAGCAGAGAGAGCTTTGCGTGCAGGTGTGGGTGATTGTCCATTAAGCCCATCTTTGCGTGCAGGTGTGGGTGATTGTCCATTGAGCCCATCTTTGCGTGCAGGTGTGGGTGATTGTCCATTGAGCCCATCTTTGTGTGCAGGTGTAGGTGATTGTCCACTGAGCCCATCTTTGTGTGCAGGTGTAGGTGATTGTCCATTGAGCCCATCTGGAAGTGTTCCACAAGGAACAACTGTGCCAGTGACAAATAAAAAGCCAACTAAACTCTGGACTGGATATGATGATTCTAGTGATGTATATATTATATATAAGCAGATTTATATTATTCTAGGGAAACTTAACAAATCCCAGATGACATCATATCAGCGACGAGATGGAAAAAAAGTATCCAAGCAGGAAGAACGATGGGAATGATTATAGAAGGAACCAAAAGCTTCACCCGCAAATAAAGTCATGCATTTTTAAAACACATTTAACATGCATGTAATGCTTCACATTTCAGTTCCCATAACTCTTTTGATTTCATTGATTAAAAATTAAAAACGTGTTAAAATCTGCTTGAAATGAAGAAATCTCAATTTACTTCAAATGAATATAACGGAACTTCCGGTTATGGCGGGTAGCTGTTAGGTCACGCTGACTTGAGCTGGCGCTAACTTTCTTTAATTTAATCCTGCAAAGTAACCAAAACGTACCCTCAAGCGATATAAAACTAAAAGAAACAACCCTGCAAGTGACTATGCCACCAAAAAACGTAAAGTCGGGGCATCAGCCGAAATTGCAATCACAAACTGACTCCGGCAATGAGGAACAAGCAGGCAAGCTAACAGCTAGCGAGCAGAGTCCCGCCATTGGGGGCGACTCCGCGAATTCAATTCTTTTGGCCATCCAGTCATTAAAAGACGATATGACTAGGCAATCATCTGATATGCTTGAAGCGATTAATGGCTTTAAAACAGAGTTGATGTCACACTCCAAGAGGATCGGTGAGGCCGAGGACAGAATATCGCAAACGGAGGAGGATGTCACTACGCTTCGGCAGAGGGCTAAGAAACTGGAGCAGACGGTCGAGGCATTAACTAATAAGATTCAAGGCCTAGAAGATCGCGGGCGCCGATCAAATTTAAGGTTGGTCGGCCTACCTGAAAAAGCGGAGGGCTCGGATGCATGCGCTTTTCTTGAGGGCTGGCTCCCCAAAGTTTTGACAGATTGCTTTTCCACAACTCCTATCATCGAATGGGCACATCGGGTTGGCCAAATTAACTCTAATCGTCCCAGGCCAATAGTGCTGAAGTTTCTGAACTATAAAGATCGCGAAAAAACACTGAGAGCGGCCAGGAAATTAAAAGAGCTACGTTACGGAGATCAGCGAGTTAGCCTATTCCCAGACCTGTCAGCGGAGACGCGTCAACGCCAGCGATGCTTTGATGGAGTAAAAGTACAGCTGAAATCCATGGACATCAGGTACGGAATGCTATACCCTGCTCATCTGATAGTGACCCATGCAGACAGACGACAAATCTTCAAGACCGTCTCGGAAGTTGAAGAGTTTATTCGGGGACTGAAAACTACCACGTAAAGGAAGCTAAGTTTATGAAGATTTGAACTAGCATACTGGGTGTTCTGCTCATTTTATTTCCAAAAAGAAAATGAAACACTGCCGAAAATGCTGGAAACTGAATCTGGCTGTTAGGATTCTCGGATCATACAGATGTAGGCCTGGAAAGTCAACATTTCTTTACTTCGTTTTGCCTTAATAAGGGTACAGATTTTTGGTTAATTCGTATTATTTGTAGCGCGTTCAAGTTGGTTGCAAATTCACATAGGGTTGCTCCACAAATTGTGGATCTACGGTTTTCCATAACTAAAGTTTGGAATGGGGGTTCTACTGGTGCAGTTTGTTCGGGGAAATGCACAGTTGTCTATACGGGTATTAGGTTGGGAATTATTATTATTTTATTTTATTATTCCTTTTTTTATTATTATTATTTGTTTATTTTTATTTTTTGTATACTTACTGCTTCAAACAAACAGTCAAATTATTGGATACAGAGATTCCTTATTCCACATAAATGAATCTTAAATTTGTATGTTAGAGCTAAAACTCAGTAGTTGGAATGTAAGGGGACTGAATAAGATGGTCAAATTGAAACAGATATTAGGAAGGATTAAGCAGCTGAAGGTTAACATATTATTTTTACAAGAAACCCATCTGTTGAAAGAAGATACGAGTCGGGTTTCAAAAAGATGGCCTGGACAAGTCTTCTCTGCTCCATTTACTTCTCGTGCTCGGGGGGTTATGATACTTATCCACAAATCGGTTCCTTTTCAGTTGCACAAACAACATATCGATCCACGGGGTAGATTTATAATCCTCAATGGTTTGATTGTGAACACACAGGTAACCCTAGTAGGTATATATGCTCCTAATGAAGATGATCCCTCTTTCTATCAAAACCTCTTCTATACAATATCAAAGTACTCTGGACATTATGTAATTGCAGGGGATTTTAATTGTGTATTGGATATACAGCTTGATCGGTCTACAGGCATAGACAACACCCATCAGAAATCAAGGAATCTAATTAAAAGCTGTATAGAGGATTTAAATTTAACGGAGGTCTGGAGACATTTAAATCCTAATAAAAGGGAATATTCATGTTTTTCAAATACCCACAAAACTTACTCAAGGATTGATTATTTTTTGGTCTCTAGTACTCTGTTGTCTAAAATAGACAGATGCTGGTACGATAGTATTTTACTGTCTGACCATGCTCCAATTTCACTTACAATACAGTTTAGTAGCTTAAAACCTACTCCATTTAGATTTCGATTCCAAACAAGTTGGCTCCAAAGTTCCAATTTTGTAGATTTCATGGACAAAAAAATAGAGGAATATTTTAGTATTAATACAGATCAGACAAGTGCTTCAACGAAGTGGGAAGCCTTTAAGGCCTATATACGAGGTGAAATAATGAGCTACACAAGAAGTAAATCTAAAGAATATTATAAAAAATTGGGAGACCTTGATCAACAAATTAAAGAATTGGAATTACAACTTTTTGATAATGATGATCTTGAGAACAAAAAAAAATATCTTTCATTGAAAGCACAGTACAACGAGCTGACTAGTAATAAAATAGCTACAAACTTGATGTGGTTGAAACAGTCCTACTATGATCAAGGTGAGAAACCTGGGAAGCTATTGGCTTGGAGAATAAAAAGCATACAAACAAGTAGGGCTATAAATTCTATTTTGCTAGATGATGGACGACTATCGATGGATCCATTGGAAATTAACGAGTCTTTTAAATTATATTATGAAAAGCTGTATAATTCTGAATGCTTGGATACAATAGTAGATCAGAATAATTTTCTTGATGAGCTTGAATTTCCCCAATTGGCTGAAGAGGCAAAATTAGACCTGGAAAACAATTTAAGCATCGAAGAATTGATAGATGCGACACAAAGTTTGAGTAGTGGAAAGGCGCCGGGGCCAGATGGCTTGCCAATTGAGATTTATAAGACCTTTTCTAAAAAATTAATGCCCCATCTTCTTGAAATGTTTACTGAATCATATGAAACAGGAATCTTACCCCCTTCATTAAGATCAGCACTGATTACTCTTGTGTTAAAACCGGGCAAATCTCCAACAGATAGAGCATCTTATCGGCCTATCTCACTTATGTCCTGTGATACTAAAATATTATGTCGAGCTTTAGCTAAAAGGATAGAAATTCATATACCAAAGATAATAAGGGACGATCAGAATGGATTTATTCTTGGCAGACAGGCCTTTAATAATACTCGTAGAGTTCTAAACATTTTATATAAAAAGCAAAATGCTAAGGATCATGCAATTTTG
>JAODKM010000001.1:26890787-26900989 GCA_026780845.1 Petrocephalus sullivani
GAGGAGAAAGCAGTGGGTACATCTTAGCATTCTCCTTCCAGGGAAATAGACGTTTCTATATAGACGTCTATTTCTATGTAGATAGGGTGACCGGATAATCCATGTCATCCCAGACACTTTCAGCTAGGACGGGATTTGTAAACTTCCATTTCAATTAAAAGAACATAGATTTCACTTAAGCACTGCGTTCTTGCTGTGTGCTGATTGGTAAGTCTCCAATATTCATGCACATATCACTAATGTTAATGCGAAACGGTTGGCTGAGTCTTTCAATCAAGGAAACAAACCAGTCAAAGCCACAAGAAGAACTGAACTGTTTAGCCAAGCACAGGAGCCTTTTGGGTTTAAAGTAAAGTTTGTAAAGTAAAGTTTGTAAAACCTGAAGTACCTCAAAGAGTCTGGGATGACATGGATTATCTGGTCACCCTATATATATATATATATATATATATAGACGTTTCTAGGTTATCAGTCTTTTACAATGTTTGAGCGCCATTTTTGTCTTGTCTGTAATTTTCTCACCGTTTTAGTATGAGATTACTGAAAAGCCAAACTGCTGCCACACGACTGTTTTAAAGCTGGGCGGCACGTCCTCAATTTTAGATTTACTTTCCATTCCGTGTTCCATCTAAACCGAAAACTGACGTCAACGTCACATATGCAGTGACGACTGACGCGGAACTGACATTGTGAAATCGAATGTAATGCTACACCATTCTTTCTTTGGAGTACTTGTACTCATAACAAGTAGCGATTCATTTCCCACATCAGCTGATTTGAACCGTCATACATTTACACTGATTTTTAACCGATTCACGATACATCGTTACATGCCTAACTCTCAAGTGTCCTCAAGCAGTTACTCCTTCCTTATTAGGGAAATGACTACTATTTACATTGATATATAACTCCATTACATTTATCCAGTATCCAACTGCTTATTACAGTTAGGGTTGGGGGGGGGGGGTATCCCAGACTACATAGGGCACAAAGCAGGGGTCCACCAGAGGGCACAATCACGGACACAATCATGCACTATGGGCCATTAGCCCACGTACGATTCAGAAAGCAGGGTCAGTGGGCCCCTGAAGCAATTGGGGTTAAGGACCTTGCTCAAGAGCCCAATGGCAAAATCACTCTGCAGTCCATGGGGATTTGATCCAGTGACCTCCTGATCATGGGCACAGAGTCCTAGCCCGCAGAGCCCCTGAAGAAATCCTCTACCAGCTAACAGCATGTGGCCTTGTCAACCATCCATCTATGCTGGACCCGTTATCATGGTTAGGGTTACAGAGAGGCCTGGAGCCTGTCCCAGGAAGTGCAGGACACATGGCGTAGGTACACCTTGGATGAGATGCCAGTCCAACACAGGGCACACACACACATACACACTCACTGAGGCAGAAACCCAAACTCTGGAGGTGTGAGGCATCAGTGCCATCTTCTGAGCCCACAATAGAACTAAATCCATGCTTGGGATAAATGCCTTTAGTGGACCCTCTATTTTGTAATTCCTTGTTAGCATTGTAATACGTCATATATAATAAACATACAATCAACACAAAGCATTCTACATAAGAACCCCAATGCACTGAGAAACAATGATTTGTTGCTCAAGGATATATTTCAGTTCTTACTGGAACACTGGCCATATTATTCAATAAGGACTTATTCTGTTAGAGTGTTTTTGGAAACACTGTAATGAACCATCCAACATGTAAGTTCAAAAGAATCTAAGCGAAATTAACAGAAAGGTTTGTAGATATTCATCAGTATACAGAGGATGGTGTTGTTTTTTTTATTAAAACACACTTCTGGAGCAAGGTCTTATGGGACTTCAGTTTGTATTGTGGGTGGTGGGGGGAACATGGGCCTCAGCAGGTTGGGATGCTGTGTCCGTGATCAAAAAGTTGCTGGTTCACATCCCATAATTGATAGGGAAGATAGATGACACCATTGGTTCTTTGAGTAAGGCCCTTTACCCCAATTGCTCCAGGGACTGACTGACCCTGCTTTATCAAAAAAATAATTGCCACCTTGGATAAAAGATTCTGCTAAAAAAGTCAAATGCATTATAATCATCACCATATAATATTCAAAATAAATGTGCTCTTTACTGAGGGCCAAGATTTTTTTGCCACATGTCTGACCACATTAATCTTCCAGCTACCTTCCCAAATGACAGGAAAATGCATAGCTGTCACTGCATCACTTGTAAAACAAGCCCCCTACATGAGGGGGGATTGATATCCTGAGGGCCCAGAAGACAGGCTTGACCATCTGTCCACAGATTCATGGACTCCCACAGCCAGAGTCCTAATTAACAGCTTGGTTGAGAAGGTGGTAAAAGAAATAATGCCCACAACGTGTGGCTGAAGCCCACCACCCTGTACATGTATTTGAAAATTTGTCCATAAGGTAGGGTTGTGGTATATCCAATGTATGCACAAATGTCCACAAAGGCCCATTTGGCCTTTCCACAACACTGATCTTTATTTTGGCTAAGACCTGTGAAATATGTCCCTTTAAATCGGTCCCTATAAATTGAATAATTTTGTCCATTAACCAAGAACCCTGAGGGTGTCGTAAACAGACAGTATAATATCACCTGTTATTAATGTCCTCATTGCTGAATCCTGTTTCTGTTTTAGGGAACTGTTTATCATTTCTGGGATTGTGTTTTTAGATAGTCAGTTATTCCACTGTTTTTTTTACGCTGAAGTGATACTAAGCAGGCAGCTTCTTTCTCCGACATTTCAAGCTTCAAGCACTTATCGTAAAACTTTTGTTGTGTCATTTGTTGTGTCATTTTTCAACCGATGATGTGTTCCCTCAAATTTCTGTGATGGAGCCAGTGCAAGCCGAATGCCCCCTTGATAGATTACATGAACAAAAGTACTGGGACACACCTGTCAATCATTAAATTTGGGTGTTTTATTCAGACCCATTGCCACATATGTATAAAATCAATGGCATTGTGGTACAGCCTCACATTTCTGGGACCTGGGTTAGAGTCTCCACCATGTCTCCATGTATATGGAGTATGCATTCTCTCCGTGTCATCATGGGGTTTCCTCCAGGTACTCTGGTTTCCCCTAAGTCGAAAAATATGCTGATGTTAACTGGAGTTTCCCCATAGGTGTGAAAGGTGTGTGCGTGGGCCCTGTGATGGCGCCCCATCCTGGGTGGTTCCCTGCTTTCTCTAGGATAGGCTCCCCTTACAAAGGATGTGAATCACATCCATGGATGGATGCGAAAGAATGGGTCGTTCTGAAGAGCTCAGTGAATTCAAGCATGGTGCCTCCCATCACCAAGCGCAATGCTAAGCGTTGGATGGAGCTGTGGAAAGCACGCCACTTGAGACCCTGGGGCTGTGGAAATGAGTTCTGTGGAGTGATGAATCACTCTTCACTATCTGGCAGTCTGATGGATCAGTCTGGGTTTGGCAGATGCCAGGAGAATGTTACCTGACTGACTTCATTGTGCCAACTGTAAAGTTTACTGTAAAGGATAATGGTATGGGGTTGTTTTTTAGGGGTTGTGCTAGGCCCCTTACTTTCAGTCAAGGGAACTCTTAATGTTTCAGAATATCAAGATATGCTTCTATGCTTCAAAAATTGTGGGAACAGTTTGGGGAAGGGCCTTTTCTGTTCCAAGTAAGGTCCATAAAGATATGGTTGATAGAGTTTGGTGTCGAAGAACTTGACTGGCCAGCACAGAGCCCTGACCTCAACCCCACTGAGCACCTTTGGTTGAACTAGAATGGAGACTGCGAGCCAGACCTTTACATCTAATGTCAATGTCTGACCTCAAAAATGCTCTTCTAGTTGAATGGGCAAAACATCCCACTGCAGACATTTTTTTGAAAGTCTGCCCAGAGGAGTGGCAGTTATAGCTGCAAAAGGGGGACCAACTCGATATTGATGCCTATGTATTTATTATTGGATGTCACAAAAGTCCCAGTAGGTGTAATGGCCAAGTGTCTCAATACTTTTGTCCATATAGTGTATAACTAGCCCTCAAGAAAATGTTTTTGGTCAGTCTACGATTTAACACGTTTAATGCATCTTCAAACTGAATATTTTACAAATTTCACAATTAAGTGAATATAGGTATCCTTAATGAAAGTAGTTACAAATCACAGTACTTTTCATAGAACCCTGACTTCACAAATAGTCATTCCACTCAAAACAGTCAGGGTCTATTGCGACACATCAGGAGAAGCATAGCACTCCGGAAGTCAACCTGATTTCTCCTTTGGCTCTCACACATTGGCGATGACTGAAGATATATATAAGTTTCAGGATATCTTAGCAGTAGCCCCGGAAATTTTGGTTCGTCGAAGAAAGCTTAGGCTTCATCCTGTCATGCTTCCGTGGCAATGTGTCCTACATCTTAATCCCGCTTCGTGGCAGGCTAGCTTGGATTCAGCTGGCTGGCAGGTTCATCATATTTAATCCTGGCCAATGAAAAAAGAAAAGTCAGACATCCTCCCGGAAATCTGCGTAGATCGTCGAGCACTCTTTGTCAAGCACGCTTTTCCGACAATCAGAGTTCTGAGAGATAGTCAAGACCAATCAGATCATTCTGACGAGTACATGATACAGCGATACGGGTTCAGTAGGCAAGAAATGATGATAATATCTTGCTAAATTACTAGGACTGTACATTTTTACCACTATGTAGTCACACACTGGCAGTCTGTGCAGGATTGGGGCATTCGGCCAGTGGCACCCCCTGTATTAGCTAAATATATGGGTATGTTTTATGTATAGCTTTACGTTTTCATTGTGCTTTATGATTTATTTCCATTATTAATTACCACCACTATTTTTTTCCCTTGCTTAATTTCCTTAATTATGAAAAGAAAATATCCCATGGTAATGTCTGGGAAAAAATATTGAAGAATGCCCCTGTGAATGCATATAAAAGTAATTTTTTTGTAATGTGCTGACTTCTACATTCAAGCTCAGACAAGTAATTAACAAATTAAACCAAAAAGCAGGCAATGCCCACTTACAGCAGGCTGCTGTAAAGAAACTACTTGCATTCTTTTCTCATCTTTTGAGGTCTATATGCCATTCCCTGCTGCAGCTTCTAGTTTTAGGTAGAGCCTGTAGAGAGTTCCTACTGACATACCATAAATTGTACAGATTACTAGGCAATACACACTGTAATTTTACTCAGTGAATCAGTATTTGCTGTCATCCTCAAAAAAGCAGGTAGTCCATTTTCCACTTAACAATGTTTAGCACTCCCTGTCCTTGGGATACAAATGTAGAGAACTGTGCAAAAGGCTCAGACACTCAAAGGAAATGGCTAAGGATATTTATTTGGGTAGTAAGTGTATATTTCCTCAGATAAAAACACAATTTAACATTAGAGAATATGCAAATTAATAGTAACACGATAAAAAGTAACAGGAATTTTCTTCTGTTCTCAAAAAAGTTACTGGTATCTTGCTAAATGGTTTGATGGACGTCTCCAACAGCCCACTTAATTATTTACTAAAATTGTTTTTTATACAGTGAGTGAGGAATTGATTAGCTACATTAGGTGAGCCGTTGAATAAAAAAAATGCATTACTGTATTGGAAGATTGCAGGTATTTTTACGCACTATGAAGACATCATTTCACAGTGTTATACAAACATGAAGATCCTTTGTACTACCTAAGACCTTCGCACACTACTGAATATATATATATATATATATATATACATATACACAGTGTGTGTGTGTATATATATATACACAGTGGTGGCCAAAATTATTATGTAAAAGGTTTCAGTTGTTTTTGTTGAATTGGCCATTAAAATACCCATAAAACAAATGAAATATCTACAAAGTGATATCATTATATATGCCATTATATATCACGATAGAATAGAGCCTTCATAAGGAGAATCACTGTGCTAAGTCTGGCCCTCAACCCCATCAAGGCCGTTTGTGACAAGTTGGAAAATAAACTGGACTATGGAAGCGCGTTTCCGCCATCTAGAGTAGAAAAAAAACACATTTATCTCAGAATTATTATCGTTAGTAAGTTAGTACGTCAGAATTCTCTAAGTTAGTAAGTCAGAATTCTGAAATAAATGTGTGTTTTTTTTTACTCCAGATGGCGGAAACGGCATTTAACATTTAAAAGAACATGTACATTTAAAAGAAAACCTTTGGCTTGAGTTGCAGAAAGCATGGGATACCATTAGTGTTGAAGTTCTCAGGAAATATGTTGACACTATGCCAGAGAGATGTGCTGCTGTAATTGCTGCAAAAGGTGGACATACCATTAAAGTTAAAAGTGGATAAAAACAGTAGGTCTCACTTTATCTGATATTTGTTGTGCACAACCATCTGCTTATTTCATGAACATTACAAAATGAAATCATGTTTTGGAGGCAAAAAAGTCTACATTTTCAGGTCTGTCAGGTGTTCTAATTATTTTGGCCACCAATGTATATAAAGATACATAGCTTTAGGCATTTTGGCAACGTGATTGTATCTCTAGTGAGTGGAAAATGTGGCTACTATTTTCACCACTTTGAAAGATTTTCACATATTTTAGCTTGACTCAGTGCCAAGACCTTTTAATCCACATGGGACTGCAACAGTGAAATAAGAGTATGAGATAAATCCATTATTTTAAGTGATTGTTAATATGCAATTTAATAAATGGGCTATTATATATAGATAGATAGTACCTATGTTTATAGGCATAAAGGCTAGGGCTATGCCATATTACTGTAAAGTGTGTGATAGGAATACAGCAGATGTACATACTGTCCGCTGTGACAATGTTGTATGTGTGTGTATATATATATATATATATATATATATATACCCAAATCTCATTATTAAAATCTTGGTCTTAAGTTAACCAGACAATTAAATCTGAGTTCTGCTTTCCAAGGGCTGATAATAAAAGGTCAGGATCATTTAACAGGATTACCCAATCCAGAATCTGGCAACTTATCCCGAATGTTTAGCAATGTAAAATGTAAGGAGCCATGCAAACAAAAAAAAAACATTTATTGGTCTTTAGAACACAGCTCCCTAAACTGGACTGTCCATCCTCAATGGAAGGCTCTTTGCTTGATGGTTGCTGAGACCATTGAAAGGTACACCCCAGGAAATAGGTGAGCAGTGGGATTTGTGGCTGCTGATTGGATGGGCAGCTCATTAACAAGGTTTATGGGAATCAGACAGGGCACGGGAAGCAGGTAATGAGGCTGTAAAACTAAACAAGAAAATCACAACAAACACAAAAGAAGACGCAGATTGTATGGTGCACCTGCTATGGAAATCTGGTTAACCAAGGACACGTAGAAGGAAACAAGATGCCAGCAAGCCGAAAACCATGACGATCGAGACAAGGTGCTGGCTAACTAAAACAAAACCGAGCACCCAGAACTGCAAAGCCAGTGACAAAATACCGGCAACCCTGATTACAACACAGAAATAAAACACTCACAGATTAAAGCCAACCCCATGCACTTGGAAACTATACTCCGGCTCCAAAGTGAAGAGACTGAGCCCCAACTCGACCTCTCATTCATGAGCGATTCATTCTTTCTGAATGAATATTTTAAGTAAACAGAATAATCTCGACATCTGAACTTTGCTCGGTTTATTCATTAAGAGCATGCCATCAGTTGGTTTGTTCAACATTGTTTGTTGCTTCTGTTTAGTGAGTCACTGTCCAGTTTGTTCACAAACAAGATTCGTGAACTGCATCGTGCCATTCATGAGCGAGAAGCCATTCTCTCATGAGTTCTGGTGAAATGATGTGCAGACATCTGAAAAATGTAATTTAATCAGCATTAAGTATAATTTCAAACAATACATTAAATATACTGTGTAGTGTAAAATGTAAAAAGTATGTAACAGGCAATATAGTTTAAGTATCAGATAATCTGTTAACTTTAACAGGGCTAAGGTTGCACAGTGGCTCAGCAGGCAGGACTGTTGCTTTACACCTCCAGGACTGGGGATGAATCCCGCCTCCACTTTCTGTGCGTGGAATTCACATGCTCTCCCTGGGTTGTGTGGGTTACCTCCAGATACTCAGTTTTCCTCTCACAGTCTGCAGACATGCGCTTAGACTGATAGGTGCCTTGAAATGGCCTGTGACCTTTTGTCCTTGGATGGACTGCGTATTATGCGTGTGAGTGAATGTCCATATCTGCAATATACAATAGCATGTACAATTTATCAATAACACAGCAAACACGAATTTCTTGTAGTCTTCAAAAACTTACTAATATCTTGTTGGGTGGAACAGTGGAGGAACACTGCTTAAATTCCCAAACCTCTTCTCGGGTGTACCCTCATCATGTAGGTGTTAAATTTCACCACCAGCTCAACTTGTTAATTAACTGATTGATTGATTGATAAATTTATTAAATAAATTAGATTAAGAGTGACAGACTGGCATCCCATCCAGGATGAAGCCAGCCTTTGGCACTGTTCTGCCTGGGATTGGCTCCAGGCCCCCCATGTGACCCTGAATTATTGACTTTTCCCATAGTACTTTTTCTAGACATTAATAAGAGTTGCGTTGCTAATAATGCTTTTCTTCCTTAAAGAAACTACAGTGGTTTTAAATTGAATCCTACATACTTTATAATTTTCCTTTCACGAATCGCTTCTGCTACTTGTACTCATCGGCTTAATCACGGCCAGACTAATTATCTGAGCTACTGGCCTCATTGACTGTTCAAATATGGAAAGCATTCTATTTTCTTTTAATTGGAGTCTTTTTCTGTTCACAAAACAGACAACGTCCAGACCATCAACACGGAAGATACTCAGCTCAATTCCAGCCAAGAGTTTCCACTCAAAGAAAAAAAATCCATTAAAATGTTTCCATTTAAAATATTCTCCCACACTATGCTCAACTCTTTTTTTTCCTGGCTATATCATCTGTCATTGTTGAAGCTGGAATTCTTATAGACACACTTGTCAATTTATAGTCAACCTCTAAATGTCAGCAGTTTCTCACTAATGCAGTGGCTTATTCTTGGGAGTCTGATTTCACACAGATGTCTGTGTTCTTCCTAATGGTGCTCATGTTGTCCTCAGTGGCTATCAAAACCGCTATGCTTGCACCAAAAAGCACCAGAGATATGAGCTGTCATTCTATACTGTCAGTGTCTTCAACATCCAGCCACCACAAGCATTGCAAGAAGCCGGTGTCATGTTTAGACACAAGGGTATTTCGTGTGGTGTTATTTGTATGTCTACTCTGGAAAAACGCAGAGCACAGCATCAAACTCGACTGGCACCTTCTCTTTAGCTTTCAGATTTCAATGATCGGCACCAATCATTCCACTAACTGCCTTATTTTTACGTAGTGCCTGACCTTAAGGTCAAGGGATATTTTGCCAGTTCCCATTTTAAGTCATTTTAAGGAACTTGATTAGTTGTTATCCAAACAAGATGCTGGCTAACCAGTATATTGAGCCCAGAATCAAGATGGTGGCTAACTAAAATTTGGAATCCAGAAATCGGGGCACGGTAGGAGCGTGGATGCTCTGGATGATTTAGGGGGCCCAGCACATTACAGAGGCCCTTGAATATGTAAAATTATACTTAAAATTAGGGCGACGTCCCATTTCCGCCTGTAACGTATATGACAATTTCTCATGTATTTGCATACAAATCCCCCCACCACCCTGCATTTCTTCTGATTCAAAGTGGTAAACCTACTGTAGCAGGAGGGCCCGTAAACGGACCTGTGAACCCATAGACGATACGCGCAAAAGACACCCGCCGACGAAAGCCAAAAATAGCCCCACAGAGCCAAGACTGCAAACGGAACAAAAGCAAGTGGTGATCTTTACGGTGAAAAAGCAACGAGCCGGAGCCCCCCTGGCAAAGCTGGATCAGAGCCAGATCGCATGGTCCGTGCTCGATTGTAGCCCTTCCCGTTATTAAAGTCTCTACGGGTAGACATGTCAGACATACAACTGAATGATGTGACTGCTTAAGAAAATGAGGATAAATTGTTAATTTGTTTCCAGAACCGCTTGCATCTCACCCGAGTACTATTCCAGAGCTCAAGGCAGGGAACACCCAAGATGGGATGTGAGTCCATCACAAGACACACACAATGTCAGCCGACACACTAAAGGCAAGTTAGAGGCAAACTGAATCAAACCACAAGTAAATGCCAGAAGTAGTGGGAGCATACAGCGGCCGCCT
>JAODKM010000001.1:26901089-26918701 GCA_026780845.1 Petrocephalus sullivani
TACAGCGGCCGCCTTGTGAGGGTATCATAAGGATGGGCAGCCAGCTGCGTGGGGGTTCAGGTATCCGTCAGTGTTACAGCAGCCGCCTTGTGAGGGTATCATAAGGATGGGCAGCCAGCTGCGTGGGGGTTCAGGTATCCGTCAGTGTTACAGCGGCTGCCTGGTGAGGGTATCATAAGGATGGGCAGCCAGCTGCGTGGGGGGTTCAGGTATCCGTCAGTGTTACAGCAGCCGCCTTGTGAGGGTATCATAAGGATGGGCAGCCAGCTGCGTGGGGGTTCAGGTATCCGTCAGTGTTACAGCGGCCGCCTGGTGAGGGTATCATAAGGATGGGCAGCCAGCTGTGTGGAGGGAGAATGGCTGCCAAAGAAGGCTCATTTGTTTATTTTTGTTTGGAAGAATGTGTAGAGCCTGTGGATCACTATTATGTGTATACCTGCACTGCACTTCTTTTTAGTCCTCCGGGGTACTGGATCATTTTTATGCTGCTGTTTCTTCCAGGCCGTCCCATTCCTTCTCACTAAAATGTAACATGAGGTGAAGGTTTGCTTTTTCAGAATTTCACATACAGTAGTGTACTGTATAAGCCCTGTGGTGGACCAGCATCCCATCCAGGGTGTCCCCTGCCTTGTGCCCTGGGATGGACCGGCATCCCATCCAGGGTGTCCCCTGCCTTGTGCCCTGGGATGGACCAGCATCCTGTCTAGGGTGTCTCCTGCCTTGTGTCCTGTGATGGACTCACATCCTGTCCAGGGTGCCCCCTGCCTTGTGCCCTATGATGGATTGGCATCCCATCCAGGGTGTCTCCTGCCTTGTGTCCTGTGATGGACTCACATCCTGTCCAGGGTGCCCCCTGCCTTGTGCCCTGTGATGGACTGGCATCCCATCCAGGGCGTCCCCTGCCTTGTGCCCTGTGGTGGACTGGCATCCCATCCAGGGTGCCCTCTGCCTTGTGCCCTGTGATGGACTGGCATCCCATCCAGGGCGTCCCCTGCCTTGTGCCCTGTGATGGACTGGCATCCCATCCAGGGCGTCCCCTGCCTTGTACCCTGTGATGGACTGGCATCCCATCCAGGGTGTCTCCTGCCTTGTGCCCTGCATCCCATCCTGGGTGTCCCCTGTATCATTCCCCGTGATGGACAGGCACCCTGTTTGTCTGTGTCTTTTTCTCTGTGCATGCTTGGCTCTTTGGTCACCAAAACCCTGCATTTAATCAGCAGTTGTAGAAGATGTGTATAAGCTCATTCCACCAGTTACGGGATTCTGAAGCCTTTCAAGTAGCTCAAAAGTGTATTTATTTCTTTCCCAAAACCAATTGGTTGTCTTTGCTTTTTAAGATTTTTAGAGCAGTGGTTTTCAGTTATTATCCTAGCTTGCCTACGCGCATTCTAGTTTTATTTCAGCAGGGCTGATAATTAATTAGCCTTAATGAGGCTGTTGACAGAATGAGAGTTACATGGAAATTCTTGAAAAACTGTGTTAAACCGAGTATTAGGATAAGTGAGTGTTACAAGAATAGAATTAGGGTGCTTTTGAGAACAGTAATAAGGCTATGAAACTAATAGCTCTCCTGTTAGGAAAACAGACATGAACCATGATCTTAGTAGTCATGAGGCGTGTGTTAAATCATTCTGCAATGGAGTTTGATAGCCAGATGGACAAACCAAGGGAGTGTAACAATAGGTTTTAGACTGAACATTTCCATAGTTATAAGATTTTAAAGTATGAAGGTGATAATGCTAGATGTCAAGAGAGGAAAGTCAACTTTCTTTGGAATTGTATAAGCTAAAGAATTTATTGAAGAAAAAAGCCTGCCCCCTGTATAAGCTACCTTGTGACATTAAAACAAGTTACCTTTACGGTATCTATAGCCTGCCTATGTTTGACACATGATCTCCCAGAATCCATTGTGTTTTCTGACCTGACGGTGCAAAACTAAACCTGGAGAGCATGCATGCTGAGGGCCATTGTGAAGTCACAGCCAGCGTTTCAGTTCCCAGCCAATCATATGCAGGTTACGGGAGCGGGCAGCCTGAACAGCATTACACGGGTGCCCCCTTGGGCAGACGGGAGGCCGGGGGAAATGGAGCAGCAGACCAGCAGGGAAAAGAGCAGTATTTAAAGCAGCACCAGACTCTAACAGAATTTAAGATAAAGGGATTATGGGTGGTAAGGTGCCTCTGCTGTGTGCGTGCGGAGTTCTCACCATGCCACGTGGGTTTTCTAGGGCTACTTCTGTCTCCTCACACAGTGCAAAGACAGGCACTTAGGTCGACTGTTGTCTATAAACTACCCATAGAGTGTGACTGTGCTGCACTGGAATCCCATCCAGGATGTACCCCACCCCTACAGTATGGGCAAAATCTCAAGATTGAGTCCAGCCAAAGAAGAATTGGGTCTATGCTATTCCCCCCTTAATTTCTCATACTCTCTTGAGTAACCGGAGGAATAGTCATTGCCCTAAGTCATTGGTCAAGCAGCCCGGACTGCCTACTGTTTTGGGGCTTAACTTTCAAATCCCAAAACATTTTTTTATTTTTTTGGTGGGTGGCTCAACGGGCCACGCGTACCTGTATTCATGACAATGCTGCCTGGGATAGACTCCAGGCCCCCTATAAAATACGACAACATTTATGTCAGATCAGAATTTTTATTACATATCCACATGTCGGTGGAAATTTGTGCTGGCACAGCTTGCTACAGTTGGAGACACCCTGAAAGTACACAAAATTACCAACTCGGGCCTAAACAGACAAGAAGATAGAAAATTAATAAAAGTAACAAGATGCACAACAGAGAGGAGTAAACGCAAGGTTTGCGGTAAATACAGTGTCTTGTAAATGCTGAAAATTGACACAGGTACAACACAGACAACAGACTTCCCTACATACAGTGTCTTGCAAAAGTATTCACCCCCCTTGGCATTCTCTCTATATTGTTCCCTTACAACCTGGAATTTAAAAGGAATTTTTGGGGGGTTGTATCTTTTAATTTACACAACACAATTACCACTTTGCAGATGCCAATTGTTTTTTTATTACAAAACAAATAAGAAATAAGACAAAAAAAAGAAAACCGGAGCATGCATAACTATTTACCCCCTCCCAGAGTCAATATTTTGTACAGCCACCTTCTGCAGCAATTACAGTAACAAGTCTCTTTGGGTACATCTCCACAAGCTTGGCACATCTAGACACTGGTATTTTTGCCCATTCTTCATGGCAAAACTGCTCTAGCTCCTTCGAGTTGGATGGGCAATCTTTAAATCATACCAGAGATTCTCAATTGGATTGAGATCTGGGCTTTGACTGGGCCATTCCAGGACATTTAGGGGCACAGGGCCTTTGCTTGGAGTCTGAAGTGGAGATGGCTTCACAAGGGCAGCATTGAGTGGAAAGCAGGAGTCTGAGCACTAGCACAGGGAGAACGCACATGAGAGAATGATAAAACGGCAACGGGGCTTGGCATAGCGGATTAACATCCTCCATCTTACATATGCGCACTACATTTAGAACGAGGAGGGCTAAAATGATCTAAAGCCAGGGGAAATTCTCAATGTTAATCCAGCATTAATTCTAATGAAAATTTCAATGCGTGTTCAGTAATTATGCTCATTTGAACATACCTTACCTATGACACTTTAAAAATAAAAAATACGGAAAGGGAACATTTACAAAAATACTAACGCTGTTAACACATCTGACATATAAAAAAGAAGCCCAAAATTAGAATAAGCTACTGAAGAGAGATCCATACGTAAATCATGTTAAATCAATATGAAATATAGATAATACCAAAAGGTATGAAATGTGGCAGTTCTTCTTCGTTCGGCCAGCGAGAGAGCAGATGGCAGCTAGGCTGTGCTGGTTCGTACGCCAAATGTCTGTGGGTTTGTGTTCGGCAGACAGGTTATAAAACAACCTGAATAATAAATACCCTCCACACTTTCTGGCTGCCTCTAGCTAAAAATATGTCCACACTGTTATATGACGAGTTTAAAACATAATTCAAAGAAATACATGCAAAATTCTTAGTTTTACAGTCATTTTTACAGTAATGTTGTATGGTGTAAACATATATATTCATATAAATTTTGAGATTTTAACTTCTGGATGTTTTTGGTGATATACATAGCTGAGGCATGTTTAGAACAGTATATATATACACACTTAGCCACATAAGTTGTATTGGGATAAAAATAATTCTGTGTCATTTTATTTATTTGCGTGATTGTTTGCTTGTTTATTTATTTCGTTATTTTTGGTGACAATGTCGCTAAACTTTCCTGCTTCTTCCTAACTTTTCTGAGCTGGTCAGCTTTAAAATAATGGGCGCATAACGGCCACCTTCTGTCTTCCTATTTCTGCTTTGGGAAGCGTCTCGTCAGCACTTTTTGCTCCCATCAAGCGGCCCCTTTCCTCTCAAACAGCTACCGCTAAAAGTGAGCGAGAAACAAACCTGCTAACTCCCGAGGCAGGTCCTTGGGGGGAGTGGTGCTTGCAAATCCTGTTACATGCTCTCATCGCCTGCCAGTTATTGTTCTTTTTATATTCAAAGAGGGTGATCAAGCTCACCCTGTAAGCGTCAGCTAATAAGCTACGAATTGTATCAGCTTCCTGGCCTGGCCTAAAACTTATATCACCCACCCATAACTCTAGCAAGGATCACGTGTGGCTCAGCGGATTAAGCTTTTGTGATCAGAAGGTCAGCATTTCGAATCCCATGCTCAGCAGGGTATTTGCATCACCATTGGACCCCTGAGCATGGCCTCTGACCCTCCCCTGTTGAAAAGTGGTCCAGGAAAGGATGCCAAATAACTGCCTGAACCTCAGCGCTGACTCAACCCATACAGAAACTCACTGTGGTTTCCTGTGGTTTTTATACAAAAACCATGGTTTTACTATGGTACCTCAAGGTAATTACGATTACTCTGCTCCTACCCATAGTACTACCATAGTTTACTTATACTGTAGTACTGCATGTTAACTGTGGTGCTACTATGGTTTACTTATAGTACTTCATGGTAACTGTAGTGTAGCCATGATAAAACCTTAGTCACAAACCATGGTTTTCACGGTTACCCAAAAAACCATGGTAAAGTATAAAAACGAAAAACCATGGTTATTCTAAGAACCATAGTAAAACCATGGTTATTTTTTGTAAGGGTAAGCTTCGTTCCTCACCTGTTCAAATTTAAAGCAAGATTCCTATGCATTTGTACAAATTGCTTCGACAGTCTCCTTCTTTGATGCGTTCTAGACACATTCCTGGTGATTTGGTCAATGCATCTCTCATGTGCATGCCAATCTCGCACTGAACTTTCTATACCAGGTATAATTTTTACTGTCTCTACTTGAGTTAACTGCCCCTGCAGTTGCATGCAAGACAGCCGCCAAACAGCTCTCATCGTGTTTTCATTTGACGAAAGCCGCTCAATTCCCAGAACTCAGCCAGTATTCAAAAATATAATGGCTAAGATTTCAACTGTGCCAGTTCTTCTGGTTCCGAGGGGATGTGTGATGAAAGAGAGAAAAAGCTTTTACGGGAAGGAATGAAAGTTGTTGATCTCCTCATGCGCCCTAAAGATAGCTCCAACCTGCTATTGTAATTATGCCATGCCACCAGATCTGGGTACATTAGCTCATTTGATAGCATGACAGAGATTAGATGTTCCAGAAGTCTGAAAGTGCTATTCTTGTTTTCAGTTTCTTCCCTATGGATATGGGAGGAAGGAATACCTAGATTTCCAAATCGCTAATGACTTGGAAACAAATCTGCCCCACAGTATCATCTGGTACCTGGACATTTTGTCAACTGAATGCAGTTTTTTGTGTTTTTTTTTCATACCAGCATGCAAAGTGGGAATGGGAAGTGAGTAAATGAACTCATTTTCAGTTAAGACTTACAGTACTGTGCAAAAGGCTGTCAGTGGAAATTATGTTTAAAAGATCTGCATGTTGGTGGACAGCTACGATATTATGTCTGTTAAAGTGTGTCAGAAATACCAAAAAGTCTGGCTAATCAATGTTTAGTTATTTAAATAGTGAATTAATTACGAAATTGAGCTGGTGGTGAAATTTAACAAATACAGGAAATAGCTGAGGTGCCCCTGAAGAGATGTTTGTATCCTGAAGCGGTGTTCATCTAGCCATCCAACAAAATATCAGTAACTTTTTTGAGAACTTATTACCCAGATAAAGACCCTTAAACATTTCAATAGCTACCTAAAACTTTGCACAGTACAGTATTATTGATAATAATATACTGTGTGATGATTCTTTCCTACCCATTTTATTATCCTACTTCTGAAACCAGACAAGCTGTTGTTTGTTTGGTTTTCTGTATAATTATGTTAAACCCCTCCCCCCTGCCATGTACAAATAGTATCCCTGTTCTCTCACCCCTACCTAGTGTCATGCAGTTTTGTTAACCATCCTCACCTTCCTCAAGTTCTTCCCAGCAGTGATTAAGACAGTGTCCCCCCAGAATTTTTCACATTTACTAATATTAGCTTAAAGAAAATATCTTAGTGTTTTTTTTCCTTCTAAAAAACACAAAGGTCACGAATGTTAGTACCCCGAGGAATTGTTATAAACAAAATGCAACTGAAGCATTTGATTGTTCAAAGTTTCCTTTCTAAGCACACTTGAGTCTCAAGGGGTATAAGTATGAGATGATGTCCAAGCCGACCTCCCTTGGTAATCCATCAACGTGGGGAAGATCACAGAATATACAAATTGATGAAATTATTATAAAAATAGCTTCATGCTCGAAAGCGCCAGTCTCCAGTATAATTAAGAAATGTACAACAATTGGTGCTTTTATGAACCTGCTTGGAAGATGATGCAAGTGTAGTTTGGCCCCGTGTGCAGTCAAGAGGATGACTCAAGAGGGAGAATGTTCTGGTGAACGGCAGGTGGTTACAACCTGGGGGCATCAAGTATCCACATTGAGAATTATACTCCATATATCTCCATGCCAACAAGCTGTTTGAAAGGCTTGTCAGAAAGCATGTGGTGTCATCCCAAGAAACGAATGAATCTATTAAATGTCACTGAAATTTTGATTGAAGCATGATCTATGGTCATATGACTCAAATCCCAAAGATAGATCAGCCTCTGAAAGAGGAATGATTATACATTAAAGTTCCTAATCCCTACTGTGAAGTATGGAGGTGGATTTGCAATGTTATGTGGCTGTTTTACTTCCAAAAGCCTGAGGAACCTTCTTACAATGCATGATGTCATTGGAGGATCAAATACCGGGACATTTTATTTTAAAAATCTGACTGTCAGGAGCCTGATTTATAGCTGATCTCATGCTTGGACACTGAACTTTATGTTTATATATACATATATACATATTTTTTTTTCTCAGAGCAGTCACAACATCTTTAGCATAAGTGGTATCACGATTAAATGCACAACATAGACATTTAAGAAAAATAAAGTTAATTTTCCATCACTTCCAGCTCATTTTCATTTAGGGTGCCTGTAATTCTGGAATGCACTGTTAATGCATTGTTCTGCTGCTCAGCAGTGTAGCAACAATTTATCTTCCTCAGCTTGTTCCATCAATGTCTTGTTGCAACTCCTTTCATATTTCTCCATCCAAGCTACTTTGGCTCCGTGCTGTAGAACAGCTCATTGCAAACGTCTGTTCAAGAATTGGGCTCAAAAGATATCACCACAGACTTCTATCCTATGTAATCTGTCATTCTCCATCATTTTTGGTCTTCTCCCCACTTCATGCCCATGTCTGTACTTTTCACACATTTGTTTTCTGATCATGTCTCTCTATTTCTCCTTTTCCCTCTATTACTCCAACATCAGAGAAAGTGTTTTCAGGTAAAAGCTGCATCAGTAACAGTTTTTTTTTGCTAATATCGGTACATGCTGGTAACAGTAAATTGTTTGTACTGCTATCTTCAGTCACTGGGGTTATACAGCTCCATCAAGAGCATCATCAGTTTCCTTTGTGCCTTATTCAGTTCACCCACAAACTGCAAATAGAATGTACACGGTTGCATCTCTTTCTTTTTTTTTTTTCTCATTTTGTTAGTTCGGGAGATGTTCATAGCTATAAATAACTATTAATTTAACAGCTGGTAAACCAACTTTATCCTGAGAAAATTGTCTGATGTGTAGGAAAAGAGAAAAGATATTGCCATTGTACTTGTAGTAATAACTTGTTTTTCTACACATAATACTCCCATTATCATTCTGTTGTCTGACTGGCAGTTTAGAATTTGTTCTGCTTGTGAAGGTCCAATGATAGTTTTGGGAATTTACCCTGTCAGGCTTGCTGCTGGGTTCTAGAGGATAATGCCAGTCAGATAGGTTATTCATTTCATTTATTGCGTATGCAGATATTTGGTGTTATTTTAGGCAACAACACCGTCGTTTTAATACGTTTAGAATTAATTTTAATTGCTGCGATATCGCAAACATGTACTGGGCTAGTAGTAGCGATACTTTCTTTGCAGCTTTAGGTTATCTTATCTGACATATATCCTTATTTATCTTGGGTCGTCATTGCCTCCTTCTGTGCGGTTTGAAATAGTCTCATTGCCACTGTCACCACTGTGTATCGTCCATTGGCTGCAGCCCAATATAGGTAGTTAGCTCCTCTGCTGTGTGCCTTGGGTAGGGTTGCCATTTTCAATCTGAAGAAATAAGACTCACCCTCCACAGGGATACCAGATGACAAAATGATAGGATTTTTTAAAATTCAGGGGGATCGATCATTTGTTCCACATTAAATTGTAGTTTGGTCTGGATAGGAAATCGCAAGCAAAACTGGTTTGAAACAGGACATAGCATTTTATTTTTCCATTAAGGGGCAATCACATAAAATACAGGATGGCTAGCAACTGTAGCCTTGGGTGACCCTGACAGTATCGCTTAGCTTTCAGCTTAACTGATGCGTGCAAGTTTTCATCCAAGGCACTCTACCACCAGAAGGGGATGGATGTTACAGTATTTCAAATACGTTTTTATTTTGTCAAATAATCCCTTGTGTTCTACTACAGCATCATGTTCGCAAAGTGTTTAAACTGGGGAAGAAAACAGAAAATGCTGAAAAATAAAAACACATTTGTGACTGAAAATTAACCACCCAATAGAAGTGCTAATGGACCAATTTACAGCAGTAGCAGTACTAGTAGCAGCTACTGTAGCAGTAACGGTTCTAATAGTGGTAGTAGATAAGTATGTGATTTTCACTGTTTGTCGTACTCTTTTAATTATCATGTGCTGTTCATTTTTTCCCTTACGAACAGAAAATGGGTGGCAAGCTGAGCAAAAAGAAGAAGGCTTCCAATGTGAGTGACGACAAGGCCAAGGACAAGAAGGCCGAAGGCTCTTCTGCCGAGGAGGGAGCAGCCCAGCAAGAGAACAAGGGCGAGGCCCCAGCGGCTGACACCACCGAGGTGGCCAATGACAAGGCGCAGAAGGAGGCCCAGCCGGCGGCTAACCAGACAGCAAATAAGGAGGGGGACAAGGATGCCGCAGACAAGGAGGACCAGGCCAAGCCCACCGTCAACGGAGAGCCCAAGGCTGAGGTAACTGCCAGCAAAGAGCCCGTCGCTAAGCAGGAGGACAAACCAGCTACCGGCAAGCAGGAAGACAAGGCTCCACCCGCCGCCGCCGCCGCCACCACCAGTCCTGATCCTCCTGCTAAGGAGCCTGAGGTGAAGCCCCAAGCCTCCACACCCTCGGAGTCCAAGGTGGAAGCTACCGGCGGAAAGGCGGAGAGCCCCGCGGCGCCGGAAGCCAAAACCGAGGCCGCCCCCACTGCCCCAGAAGCCAAGGCGGCAGAACCGGCAGCACCGCCCGTGGCTGCGACTTCTCCCAAGGAAGCTCCGGCGAAAGAGGCAGCACCAAGCTCAGCGCTGGCCCCCGAGAGTGTGGCCCTGGAGGCCAACAGCACAGAAGCATCCGCCGGCCTCAAGGATCAAACCGTAGCAGTTAAAGATTAATGCACAATGACTTTCCAAACAAAGTAATTGGGGAAAATCTAAGAAAATAGCCAACCCACATTATAGTCGTTTGTATTTTTTTGCTGGAACTTTGATACAAGTATCAGTCCTACCATGCCTCCCACCCCCTCCCACCCCAACCCCGGTCTCCCATACTCCGGTCTCCTTTCCAAGCCAATCAGGATGTAGATAGCTTACGATGCTTGTCCTGCGATGCTTACATCATTGTTCTTTCTTTCATTAAAAAGATACAGAAAGGGAGGAATCCTCACTTTTTTTTTAATCCTTCCCCAAACCTGTTCCTCTGCCTTTCCTCTCCAGGGTGCTGTGTTTTCTAATCTACCTGTTGATTTGGTGCTGACACAGTGGAACTGTGCTCTCACTCTGCGCTACATGCGCCAGCTTGTTCCGCCCTCTCCTCAGCTCCGGCTGTTGCTTTGACACATGTACATACCACATGGGTTTGTTTTCTCCACTGCTGTCCACCGATTTTCCTAAACAGGAGAAGAGCTGAGGTGTTTTTAACCCATCAGTACCAACCTTTCATAATTTTTATTTGCACTGTTTATTATTATTATTATTATTATTATTATTATTACAGTATGGCTTCACTGATTTAATCCATTGGTCTAAACCATTGGTTCTCAGTCTCGATGGGGCACAGCAGGATTTCCCTGCTCTCTTTAAACCGCTAACAACCTCAATACTGAGAGAGAGGGTTTAATTGTCGGAGTGACGCTCGGTTTAATGAAGCACCGAACCGGTTGGGTACATCGTTAAATATGCACCCGCTGCAGGCCGCAGGGACCATGGTTAAAAACCACAGATCGAAGCCCTTTCATGCGACCCCCCCTAGAAGTTCTAATGTCTGTAAATGTGTTTCTCTCGCTTGTCCGGTTTCTCTCTCTATCTCTCTTTCTCTCTCGCGAAAAATAAAATGCACGTCTATGGTCGGGTGCCCTTGTAGTCCTGTCTTTTAGTCAAGTGAAAATGGATAAAAGTTTGCATTTGTTGTTCAGTTGTACAGTTGCTATTCTTCTATATGCCGTTTCCCAGAGGTGCAAACCAGGAATTCCTTTAAAAAAAAGACATAAATGTCACAAATTTAAAAAAACGATACAGGACAGTGTTGGTCTGCATTAACTTCATTAATTATTCTGTTATAACAAAATGTATTATGTATTTGTTTATCTAACGAGAACTTGATTGTGATTGCTAAACTTCAGTAACTAACAGAGATTCCTAGTAATGGGTTTTCCAAGTTCTGGCCCACTAAGGAATATAAATTACTATAAAACTAATTTTTTGGCTCATGACTCCTGAAAAATCTTGGCCGCAAGGAACGAAAGCTTTGTTTTTCCGTCGCTTCTTTTTTAATGTTGTACGTATTTTTTTGTGTTTTCACTTCTGGGTAACTAAACGTGTATCACTGACACTACGACGTCCAGCATTAATACAAAAAAAAGTTAATTGTTATACGGATGCATTAAAATTATATGTACTTGCATAAATTGTGGAAAGGTAATAAAATGTAAGTAATGCATAAAAAATTAAAACCGTCATGTAATATTGTCTTCTTTATTGTTTAAGGTGTTGAAAGCAAACTATTGGATGTTTTATCTAGTAAAATGTCCTCATTGCAAAACTAAAATATACATTAAAAATGTTCATGAATTCTTTTTATGAATTAAGTCAATGCATGCAAACACTGTTAAAACTCAGTCAAGTTTATGATGCTACAAGTTATGTCTGTTAAAAATATAACGTGAAAACTTTAAGAACAATGACAAATGAGGTAATCAGATTCAGATACACCTAAATTTGCTAGGAATTTGTCTTGACATCATTGTTGCATAAATTCACAAACTACACAGAACAATATATATATATATTTTAAATAATAACAAATAGACATAAACTAAAATAGAATTAAAGGTATGAGTAACAGTGCAATTTACAATCAGTAAATCAGTTCAGTCATACCCTGCGTTACATTATTAATTGGTTCCGAGAGCCCCTTTGTAAGCCGATTTTTGACATAAACCAAAAATAATGCCTTAAAAATGCCTGAGAAGGACTAATAAATAGACATAGTCATTTCCTTTGATGTAAATGCATCTTTAATTCATTTTAAAAGTCAGTGTTCATTTTGCAATCATAAAAGTCAATGTTCACCTAGTATTCAGAAAACAAAATAGAAATTACTGTAGTAAAAGTGACTACATTAAATATGTCATACAGTGTTTCATTAAAATAAATTTTGTAATTTTCGTAAGTTTTGTCAGTCCCCTCCAGTCGTCTACTATCGTGTATATCAACGTCAATGGACCTTGTTAATTTAAGTAAATTCTGTTCATTATTTCTTTAAAATCATTTAAATTACTACAGACAAGCAACATAAAGTCAAGTTTGATGTATGCTGAAGTGACATATACCATGGTACTACTGTATTTGTAAAATGTTAAACTAGATGTGCAAGTTTAATATACTGCCTAAAACGAAGTTCCAAAAAAATACAAACAAACATATAATAATTATTCATTAGGTATAGATGTTCATATGTATGCACAGAAGGACATATCAGCTATACAAGGAGTCCAAAAATATGCACGGATTATGTAGGTCTGGATGTATAGAGGTCTGTATTTGTGCAGGTATCATGGTCATAAATTCGTGTCTGTTGGTCAGCATTACTGCCCCTGGAAATGAACTGTTTAAGTGCTACGTCTGTGCTGGCCTCACTATGCAAACCTCTGTTCTTTTCCAATAAAGACGGCAAACGGTTTCATTGCTGGGATGAGCTCAGCCATCGCATTTGTTATTCACGTGCGACGGCAGAAATGCAGGTGCACACACTCATCTCTCGCACACTCATCTCTTGCACACTCATCTCTCGCACACTCATCTCTCTTTTAGCCACCACTCATCACAGCACACTAACAGGACCTGAGGAATCAGTGGTTTGGACGAATTGCAGTCAGAGTGAAGTGACCCCCAGGTGCAGAGATTCCTGCCTTGTGCTACACCCATGCAGCCGTTCAAATTCAGACCGAATTATTGCTTATAGGCATTACAGTCTCTAAAGTAAAGAGATAAGTAGCAGTAGTGGGTCAGTGGCAGCATTTCACCCCCATGTGCCTGAGGCTGTAGGTTCTGTTACCATCCTGAGCCATGCATATGTGTTTCTGCTGCTGTGTTTGCATGGGTTCCCTCCCATAGCCCACTGCTGTGGCATGTGGTCAGGTTATTTGAGCACGTGGTCCGGTGATTTGTGTAAAATCGCTTAAATATGAAGGCAAATTGAATAAATGCACAACATAACCTCATTTGTTTCCATTATATATTTCATACACTTATTTTTCAGTAATGAAGTACATAAGTTAGATAATGGAGCATAATTACTGAACTGGTGTAGTTTCTAATGAATAACTTGGTTTGCTTGTTTTCTTCAGTCTGATTGGAACCTCCTCTCCTCTGGACTGTATCATACAAACCAGTCATATGTTCCTTAAATGTAATCCGGGTAAAGATTAGGAGGAACCACATGTACGGAACATACTACACATATATCATGCCCATACATAGAGTCCCTGTAGATGAATAGGTCAAAATATAATGTTGTGTGCATTATTATGGCAATTTTATTAATAATAAACACTGACAAACATAGAGGAAATGAATTTGAGAAAGTTCACACTGGGAATAAATATTTTACAAAATATGGAAAAAATAAATCAAAAGTACTTCTATCAATTTGATCACTGTCTGCAGTATAATAACTATGACAGCAAGCAAAAATTTGCATTTCAATTAAACAACTGCGTTTTACATTTTGTCTATCTAAAGGATTTTGCAATATTATCTAATTATGTAAATTAACTAATTGTGTGAATTATAGGCTAATTCTGGAAAAAACACAAGTCTTCAGACTGATAGCTCACATTTCCATATTTCTGAGCAGTCACCTCGTTCAGCTCTATCTGACAGACCATGTTGGGTGCGAATGAATAATTTATGAAAAACATGTTAATCACTTGTTCTTGATATGACTCTCCTGTACTTGCAGAAGTGCTAAAAGGAACATGGAATTAGCTAAAAGTACAACAAAGCCAATCTTTTTCAACAGGAAAAAAAGATTGCATTGATTAATGTAAAAGATACTGAGATAGGTTGACTTGAATATCCTTGATCATATTGTATAAAAAGGCATCTACAGCTGCACTTACATGATACTTAAATGAACTCTCTACCTGTTCTGGCATTGTCTGTCATTGTCTGTGGTTGAGTCAGCTGACTGACAGTAATATGAACTGGGATCTGCAGGTCCCCAATCGGCCTCCAGTACCAGCCTGTGTCCTGACAGCAGATCCCCTCACTGTCACACTAAACACTTTATCCTTTCTATCATCACAATCACAACTGGCCAGACATCCAAAGTCCCAGAATTCCCTGATACCCAGGAGGCCCTGATATTGCACCATTTCTTCTGACCGTGAAGGTTTCCATAGCGACAATGTACACTGATGCTTTCACCTTCTGTACCAGTAATGTCCTGATCTCATTTTTTCACAGTGAGCAAAACATGGATTTGGACCATGTTCTGCATAAATAACATGCTTTATTTCTCTTAACAAGCAATTCAGTGTTTCTGCATCGGGGAAGGTGAGCATGGGACGAAGCTTGGCAATGTTTCTGCATCAGGGAAGGAGAGCATGGGACGAAGCTTGGCAATGTTTCTGCATGGGGGAAGGAGAGCATGGGACGAAGCTTGGCAATGTTTCTGCATCGGGGAAGGAGAGCATGGGACGAAGCTTGGAAATGTTTCTGCATCGGGGAAGGAGAGCATGGGACGAAGCTTGGCAATGTTTCTGAGGTGTAGAAAACAGACTTTGCAAAGGTGTTTGACATGGTCATCAAAACTAAGATGGGGATCCAATCTAACCCCAAAGATGGTAACTGATTTGGAGAGAGGAATATTATGATCAGAGAAGACTATATTGATTATGGAGGATGACTGAATCTGATGAGAGGTTCCAACTAAAATTGCTTCAGTCTTAGAATTAAACTCGGTTGGAGAAGTGGCGAACAGACAGCGCCAGCAACCTCCTGGTTAGACCAATCTTATGGCATGCTATCCACTGTGCATCCCCTTGGGTGTAATTGGTGGCACAAATATCTTGCCAGCAATAACTAACCGATTATGATACAGGCAACACCAGTCGCAACCCTATCATTCATAACAAATAAAACGCATGATGCCTTGCACAATGATGTCACCGCCATGGGCCCGATACCGTATACAGAGTCTCTTTTATGACAGTTTCGAGTTCACGACACAAACTCCCGTAAAAAATTGAGACATGACTTTTTCGGCTTACGCTGTTAGCGTCGTACTTATGGATAACTTTTTTGTACACTCATTCATGGTGGCATGATTTCAACATGTACTTTTTGAAAATGAAAATGAGCAGATGCAGCAGAGCAAAGGTGGTCATTACATTTCAGTGTGATGTGGCACGACTTCTTCATTTAACTGTGTATAATGCAATCCCTTCCAATTGATTTTCTGGATAGTAGTTAAATAAGATACAAAGCAATGGAATGATGGTTTTGCTTTTCATTATGTTACATTCTCTTCGCGACACTCACTGATAAGCAAGAATCTTGTGCATTGCATTTTTACATGGCACGGTTTCTGCGTAGTTTGCAAAATGTGCAAATCACTTTCAACCTAACAAATGTGTTAAATATCAGAACAGCAAATGGAAGAAAAATGCTAAATGTGCAAACTGCTGAGCATATAGGCTAAAAATTAATCATTCGTCATTCCAACATGGCAGCTTACACAGCCAACAATACAAAATAGCTTCTCTATTTCATAAGTACTTCAAAATGTTTAATGTCATGAATGTAATCACACACGGTCTCTCATGTGAAGTGATAAATTTCCATGAACTATTGTGCTCAGACAACAACAAAACGGCGTGTTCATTGAGGCAGCCATGTTTGTTCCAAGCTGTGTAGTAGGGGTGGGCGGATCGATCCAAATATCGAAAGTATTGATACTAATGTTGGTATTGGTATCGGATCGATACTAGCGTGATGGGATCGATACTGTTCCAATTTCTCTCCTCTACACTCCCAAAAGTAGACACACCTGTACGAACAAACACTGCTCCTGTCATGGATATGGCGATGGCGTGGCATTGTGCAGGCAAAAGCGGGGGGAATAAGGTGACAAACCACTTGTAGCTCAGATACAAAAAAAAGAGGGGGGGGGTTATTGAGGAGAAACTAAAACCGGGAAAACTACAAAAGAAACAGACCACGAGGGGTCACAACAAAAACACTGATTAAATCAACTAAGAAAATACAAATCAAAACTCAGAAACTAAACAGGGCTTACACCAAACGATACAACTGCTACAGGAAAAACTACACCTATAACAGAAACGATACACTACAGAAACAATGACTGAACCAGTTAGGAGTTGCATGATGGCAGCACTACGGTCACCCAGACGGAGACAGCGCACTTTTCGTCAAAGAAAGGACATCCTGCAGATATATGGCAATAATGACGACAATAATGCCTGAAATGCTGTGTTATAAAGAATAAATGAACAAATCATTCAAATGGAATAAAAGTGTTAAATCAGTTTTATTTACACATCAAATAAAGGTAGCCATTGTTCATTTATATCACGAGTCATGCCATCACATTTACAGCATACCTTCTTTGAAACTCTTTCAGTTTTAGCAGTGCAGGATTGCAATGCCGCAAATGGACTCCCCCAATATCTCCTCTACTATCTCTGCCATTTACAGATTTACATGGAGGGTGTGTTAACAAGAGAAATGGGAAATACTGATAATAATAATAATAATAATAATAATAATAATAATCATCATCATCATCATCATCATCTATTATAGCGAAGGTCATGTGAGCAATATAAGTAATGACACAAACCTGTAGCTTGCATGCTTGCTTTGCAAGCTGCAGTATCCTTTCGCGAGGTAAATAAAACATTATACCACCTTTTTCACATTCCTCTGCTGAACGTCTTGTCTGAGGTGACGCAGTGTAAATTGCAATAACCTCCCAAGCCTCCTTTCATTTAAGCAACAACTGTGCCAAGAGAACAGTTTCATTTGTCGTTTCATTTGTTATGTATAATCACAAAAAAGTATGTTGCATAAAGCTCTAGATTAACAATTTGATGTCACTAATATAATATAAATTCACTGTGGAGCTCCTCTATTGGCTGAACTCAGTAGTTGGGGCGTGATTTTATTTGTCGTCCTCTTTTCACGACACACTTAAGAACTGGGCTTAGAATTGGGCTTAGTAACTTTTAGCATCTTTATACAGTACGACGCTCATAGGTTCTACTTAAAGTGTACGACCATTCTTAAGACCATTCTTAAGAGGTATTATGCATACCGGCCCAGATTTAGCATATTGATGATGCACTGCTTCTGTAAGTAAAGCGTATTGGTATCGGTTTCCAAGATGGCGCCGGTGAGGTCGGCTGCCGTCACGACTGCTCCGGCCACCTTTTCTTTGTTTTTGTTTTTTAAGTTAGTTTTCAGTGTTTTAAAATCGGCAAAATTACCACCATTGAGTACA
>JAODKM010000001.1:26921774-26935893 GCA_026780845.1 Petrocephalus sullivani
CCTCCAGTTTTCAAGGCCATTTTCCATTTTTTTCAGATACCAGTGTGAAGATAAAAGTTTTTTGTCTGGATAAAAATAGTCAGATTTAATTGTATTATTTTTTTTTTGTCTGAAGTCCATTTCAGCAGCCAGAATAAGCTACTACACATATATGTGAGCTTGCTCTGAGCTTGATTGCTCCGTTTCATTGCCATAGCAACCCCTGGTTTTCAGTGGGGATCTGCTGCTGTTCAGCTTCTAAATTGATCCTGCCCATAGAGGATGTGGTTATGTGTTGAAGGCAAGTACACAAAACGGGGCAGAACCAATAGGTCTGTGGCAGATGCCATGCATTCAGGTTAAAGTGCGGTTGTGCCTCTGAAGATTAAGATTGACTTTATTTATCCCAGGGGGAAATATTGGTGCATGCAGTAGCAAGGATATTGAGCACAGATGATCTAAATTCTGCCAAACATACAGAGGGCAAAGACAATACATGCAGTGCAAATACTTTGTCATTTGCATCAGTACAAGTACGTATTGATTCTTTTGCCTTTACAAATCTAATCTTGCTCTCATTTGAGACATATACATATACAATAACAAGGCTGTGGGTCAGAATGCAAGATTAGCCTTTTATCCCCTAGAACTTTAAGACAGTTCTAGGGAGCTTTGCTCAAGGGCCCAAGAGTAATGCGACCACTCTGCCAAACATGGGACTGGAATCAGCAATATTTCGATGACAGGCACAGAGACATAATTCCCTAACAAATGCACCAGTACAACGAAGTATCTCAACATCCATCAACAAAGGCAATTGGCCAGCTGGACAGCATGTGGGTCCATGGGTTAAGCCTCTGACTCCGCGGTCAGAAAGTTGCTGGTTCGAGCCCACCCTAGGCATGTCAGTGGACCCTTGTGCAAGGCTCTTGACCCCCAGCTCCCTGGGTGCTGCAAAATATGGCTGCCAAGCTTGCACTCATGGAAAGCAAGACTGGGGGTGGTGAAAAGAGAATTTCCCCACAGAGATCAATACAAAATTTCTATCACTATAAATACCCTTTAGTACCGGGCATACATCTATCCACATTAAAATGTATTAATTAACAAAATGCAATCAAGCCTTTTAAATTCAGTCAAGACAGGTTTGAATACAGCATTGCAAATTACAGTGCATTACAATATGGAAAAATGAGTTGCAAGAGGATAAGTTCTTTTTATTGAGAATATAAGCTGTTTGTAGGTAGCGTGGTTGCAGCTGGAGGCCACTAAAGTTGCTGGGGGTGAAATTTGCCAAGTCTGCTGTCACAGATTACTGGAATGACGTTACATTGTTCACATGATGATCAGAACGTTCTGATTTCCATTACGAAAAGTTCAGTAATGACGTGACAATACGGAGCTATCAAATCTTGACACATGAATATTTATGTTCCAGACCAGATGATAGGTAAACCCCTATCCAAAATACAGTTTGTAATTCACTTAGATCATAGGAGATCTTTTATTATTATTATTATTATTATGATTGTTATCTGAAAGAGTGAAAAAACATACACATAATCCACTAAACAGCCGATGGTAAAACTTGGGGATGACTAAAAAACATGATGATACTTTGAGATCCCTGATTTTGATACAGTTTATTAAGCAATTGTACTTTTTAGAGTGCTTTTGCCAGGAAATTCAGACCAGGATAAAAAGGAATAATTACGGCTGTACGAGTGTTTATCACTACAGATACACGACCATACTTGATAGCAGAGAACATGGAGTTTAATTCATTACGACTGCTATGATACGATATTTTTGATGTTATTATTTATCATATACATTTGTTCTTACGATGTAATTCTGTCAACATCTTTAATAATTTCAAAACAAAATTATGCTGTCACTGTAGTGCCAAAATGGACCTAACTTAACCCAAAACCGTGGTTTTAACCGGACGGTAAATTTTGTGTAGCGTTACACCTCTATTACAGTCATGTATTTTCCCACCCGTGGTAGGAAAATTTTACTGGGGTCTGTGGACCTTATAGCTTTGTGTGATGGAATTTGTCATCCAAAATTACTCAGAAAAGAGAAGCTTAACAACCACTGAAAGAACACTTAGGCCTAACTGGAAATATCCTCGTTTTAAGGTAGGTCTATAAGCCTTCAAAAAAGAAAATAAATAAATAAAACAAATACTGCAAATTACGATATTTGCATCCTATTTATGCTGTTGTCTGCATATCTGGTAATTGTTTAAAGCAAAATAAACTCCATTAGCAGAATTTTTAAATTTTACCTATGAATTCTGAGATTCTGTGCAACTGTGCTGATGAAAAAATTAGTTATAAATAATTTAATTCAAATCGACGTTAATGTAATATGTGGGTTTTTCAACAGCAAATAAACATGTTCACGTGACCGTTAGAACGTTCTGAGCTCCATTACATAACAGTACAGTAATGACGTAACAATACAGAGCTAAGGAATCTTGACACAGATGTGAATATTTACCTTAAAGTCAGACCAGATGATCTATGAGTGCATCCTGTTTGAAGAGCTTGTGAAGGTGACACACATAAGAAAGGTAATCCCCTATCCAAAATGTGTACTTTAAGAGGTGAACTCTCTATAATCCACTAGGATGTCTTCAGTTACATCCAAATGAGCAAAAATCCACTGAACAACAGTCTCATCCGCTTGTAGCCTGTTGCTCAGACATCAGGTCAACCAGTTTGTGATCTGTGATGTGTCCAGCACAGTGGTGCACTCTTTTTATTGTATTAATCCTTCTTTCACCCATAAAATGTTTCTGTTCTTTGTTTCTCTCTGTTAGCGATGGCATCCCATTCTGTATTTGTGATCCTCCTAATCATCTTCTTGGTTAATAGCAGCGTTTCGATGGACGAGGCTTCTCCTCTTGGATGCAGCTCCCTCATAAAGAGGCCCTAGATGGACTTTTGCGACTCAGATGAGGCATGGGGTGTGGTGCTGGCGGGGCGGCCCTAACCCCGCTGATTCTGGCCCCGGTGTTGCTGTGCCACCCGCAACCGATCGCAGAGGAGCACATTAAGACGGCGCCACTGCTCCCGCTACTCGCTGCCATCTCTGGACTGCGTGGTCTTAGCTTTACATTCCTTGCTGAGCGCAGCGGGCCCCTGTGCATGGCCCGGAATGCCATCAAAGGGGTGCTCTGCTCCCTTTCCTTTGCACGCCTGGTAGGCCAGTGCATGCGGCTGCAGCAGGCGCGCATACCTCCGGTGGCGGTGCCCTGATGGGGCTGGCGGTGGGCTTAGCTGTGCTGGATCCTGTGTGGATCATGGTGGCTGCCCCAGGGTGAGGCGACCTGCCAGTATATGCCACTGGACCTCACCTTGGCTTGTGCGTATTTGCTGGCTCTGCTCCTAATGCGGCCCGCGGCCTGTGCAGAGGGCAGACACGGTGCTGCATGGCTGCTCGCCACCTGCCTCAACTCTGTTCTGCTGTGGGCCCCCTGGCTCACCTATTCTCTCTATGGAAAGGCGGCACTTGGCCTGTCCTCCACCTGGGACGACCGGGGGTTGCTGGCGGCACAGTCCTGGCTGCTGCTTGTAATGCACGCCAGCCCGGAGGCCCATGCCATCTTGCAGTCCCAGCCCTGGCTGAGGGAGGCCAGCACTGAAGACGACATTCCCCTGTCCCACCTGCCCATGTCCCAGGGCTTGTTAGTCATTGACAGCACCTCAGGTACTTTCCTTGTAGCGCTTTGACCTACTCCATGTGTCTGAGTGTTTGAGAGAGAGCATAGCCCTCACTATTTCCTCTCACCCACACGTGCAGCTCCATCTGGAAGGACAGCAGCATAAGACCAGGACCCAGCAGCAAGATGACCCCATACTGTGTCCAAGTCGAATAAGGTCGCATGAGGAGCCACTATTCAGTCCATGGAATTCCTTTTCCTCTCATCTGTTCCACATGAGGAGTTGCCACTATTCAGTATGTCACTATACTGCACTCTGAGTGTGTTTATGTGAAAGTACATTAGCTGAAAACATGGTCACTGAGACCTTTTATGGTTGCTGAAGTATAAAAATGTGTTTGCTTGGAGGGACTCAGCTTTGTTAAGGATTATCTTAAATGGGGTTAGGAAGGAGTTCCCTTTTCTTGGACAGTGAATAGGCACTGGTAAAGAACAATATATTGACCTTTCTGAACATATACCTGATACTCGTTTTGTCAGATTTGCTTATATTGTCTTGTTTGACCATTGGGAGATTTTATTGGTTATTTGTTTAAGGCTCAGGGTATTGAGGAACACTTCCTTCAGCTTTTATAGCTCAGCTACTATTTAAACCTTTTGTTTAGATTAGCGTGCATTAATACTTAATAGGTCATTGCCCAGTTTATTTGAGAAAATGCTTTTTTTTTCCATAGACTGCATGTCTTTAAGAATATATGATTGTTTTTTGTTTGTAGAGTTTTCCTTTTCAAACCCTGAATATGACTACTTTGGCCCTCCAGACTGAAGGTTATGAAGCATATATTTCAGTGGAAAATTTTTACTATTTTTAATTGCACTTTTCCAGCGGAGACGAGGAAGGGTCAGGGTTTTATGTTTTTTTTATAATGTCCTTTTAACATTGAATCATATGACTGCTGCTAGATATTTTTATAAATAAAAACAATAAAAATATAATAGATACATAATTTCTTCTTTTACAGTAGTATTTCATTTAATTAAATAGTAATTGAAAATTCCATGAAATGTTGTTCCTTCAAAGTACTACAGAAATACTGTGGTGAAAATGAATTAAATATATCCATCCATCTTACTAACTTGCATAACCCAGCCCATGGTCTGGAACCTGGTACTTCTTGTTAACCTGTGTTGCATGTTCAATAAATGGTTGCAGAAAGAATCACCCTCCATCCCATGTATAATTATTTTCATAACACCCCACCCACCCTATCACCCATAATTATTTTATTTGTTTTTTTCAGTTAACAGACATTCAGTTATAATTAATTTATTTCTCTTACTCTACATGTCAAAGCAGGTGTTACAACCGTTCTGCTGCCTAATCTGGTATTTACAAACACAATAAACACATTATAACCAAGATTTTTCCCTTAGGATTTGCTAACCATAGCAACACTCTCTGTGGTCCTGACTGCCCTCAAGCATGTTAGCTCAGATTCAACCCAAATTTACAAAACCTTGTTGAAAAATTAGTTTTAAAAAACGACCAGCACTGAAATACTTTTAGAACATACAGTTGGAGAATTGTTTCGAGTTGTAAAGGTAATATTCCAATTAATGTGGTACAATTTTTCATTTCATTCATCTGATACTCATGTTACAAATGGTCCTTATTATAGCTAGGATTTTATTTCTGCGTGACATTAAAATCACTTCAGCAAAGGGGCTGTGATATAAATAACCTCACGTTTAAAAGATTTATTCTGTATTCATTCATAAAATTGAGAGACTGTGCATTAGGTTTATCCGTAACTCCAGGATTCTGTTCCATTTTATGTAAGTTCTTCTTATAGTAACCTATCTGTTGCAGATTTTACCTATAGCTTGTAACATGGCTGTTCCCAAAAGTCCATTAATATCCCAAAAGGGCCAGTGAGCCTACCTTAATAGAACCTGTGAACCGATTCTTTCCATAGAATTGCCATCCACATTTCATCATTTTAATTTTTAAATTTGGTTGTGTATTAAAATTTATAATAGCTGCTATTTAATTCAATTATGATTTAATATCATTTTCTCCAAATAGCTCTAGAGAGTCCAGGTGTAACCTACTCTGATAACGAGTACACTTTCAATGACCTCATATTTGTTGTGTTATCAAGTTATTTGTGATTAATGGGGTCACATAATCAACAATGAAGTAAACTAGGTAGGCCATCACTTTATGGCACATACTGTATAAGCATCCCAGGCTCAGGGTGAGTATAGACCATGGCAAGGAGATATTTGTTCTATCGTGAAATACAGATTTCATTATGTCAAAGGTCAGAGGGCATCCCCCTACAGGCCTGTGACATCTTCATTGTATGTCGTCTCTTCTGTGCCAACTGATGAACTTCCTCCCATCTGTCCGGATCAGTCACACGGCTGAGCTGTGAGACTCACACTGCATTTCACTTTATTCCTGACCTTTGAGATAATTGTTTTCCTGACATATTGAATTTTTTTTTAATATACAAATCTCATTTTTCAGGTGGTATGAAAAGTGTAAACCTTCCCAGCTGGCACATGACGGATCTTCAACGTTGAAATGTGATTGAAATAATGTCAGTTGTTGTTTCAATGTTGAAACAACTTTTAATGCTGATGGTTGTACAAAGGTTAACAAAATACTTAATAATCTACATTGAATTATTAACAAGATCTCTACGTTGAATCAGTTTAATATCTGTAACTAAAAACAAAAGAAGCTTCTGCTTTTTAAATTATTATGATCGTTAGTATTATTTTGTTAGCATTTTATTATATTCTGATAACAAGACCACTTCAAAAGTCAATTTTGCAACTGTCACCTGTGCAAGAGAGAGAAGCCATTTTAAGATTAACGGTCATCGTCGATGATACAGGTGGCTTTGCATTGCGTGAAGAAATAAATATTTCATATTTCCTCATAGCAAGGTAGAATCTATATTTATCTTTTTGTATTATATTGTTTGTTGTAATTCGTGTTACATTAATGTGTAATTCATTCTGAAATGGGCAGTTTAAAAATGTGAAGGCTAAACAATTCAGTGATTAATTTCATTATATAAAGCCAAAATAAAATGTTCTTCAGTACGTGAAATTCACTTTATTGTTGGTTAATGGATCCGTCATAGATTGTTTTATTTGTGTATTACAGTATAAAGGTATGCAAAAGCCTGATCTCAATCCCGCTGTGATGAGATAACTGAATGTGCTTAACCTGCAATGTCCTGAACATTACTAAGTGGAATAGCTTCTCACATGCTGTGAATCAATAAGCGATTAATATGGCTATGAGTGTTACGAAAGGTTCATAAACCATAAAATTTTCTTTTTTGATTAAATAGTAATTTAGATTATTCACTCCCAATCATACATTGGACGTTTAGTTTCCTCTGTTACCTACTGGATCTTCCAACAGTTCTATAATCCAATCAACCATTTCCTATAACTTAATCCAGTAAGTGTGACAGCATTCTATAATCCTGCTGATCATAATTTTTAATTGTTAAAAGACCAATATTTTAGGATTAAATCCGTAGCTTTAATAAGGTCTTGAGGTATGGCACCCTAGTCCAATGAAAACAAATCAAATGCTCCGCTAAATTATGGTTCTCTCAACCTTTGCACACTGTATATTACTAATGCTGTCTTAAATCAAAGAACAATTAGAAAAAAATGGCCCATTGCACTGGTCACAGGATTCATAAAGTTATTATTTTTGTGCATAATTTCATTTGCATTTATGTATATACTCTCCACTTTAAATTAAACCCATCAGTAAAAAACCAAGGCATGCAGGAGATTTGAATTTCTTGAATTTTAATTTACTTGTCATGCCTGGAAGGAGGGTGCAGCAAATGGAAAGCAAATGGAAAGGGTTTTATTTATCAAATAGGGGAAAACCAGGACCACAAGGAGGCTAACACAGTGGCGACTCAACTAAACAGCACAACTTCAATGACTGGACAGGGGAGCACAGGACTAGAAGGCATTTCTAAACATAACAACAAGAGGCAGCTGAGGTGAGTTAACATGAGGGCCAGAACGAGAGATAAGACTAGCACATACCAGGTGTGGCTCATTAGCAAACAGAAGGGGCAGGAAGTCAGAGCATGACAATGGGTGCGTTTGACTTCATGCAGCTGCTTACAGCGCTGGCTTAAAGTGATGCATTCTGGTCTTGACACAATGATGGTTAGTTTTTCTTGTCCGACTGCAGCTGACGCTGCAAAACATCACCCTGCATCACCATGTCACATGCTACAAAACTCTCACGAGAGGAAGACGACTTAAGACAGATTGTTCAGCGCCTCTCGCCCAGCTGCACAAACCGGGAACTGCCTCCGTGACGACACGACTGTGCATTTATTGCCTGAAGATTTTTGTGACACGTTTAACGTGTGTGACGTTTGTATCCCAAGAAGTTCCGATGTGTTATCTGCTATTTCCCCTGAAAAGAATTGCAAAGCTGTGAGAACTGGGTTTCATTTAATTTACTTGGTAAAATAAAGTTGAAATAAAATAAATAAATAATAAATTAAATAAATAAAAGAAATAAATAATACAATAAAATTTAGCTGTTGTTAGTTAATTTATTGTTAGTTACTGTAATGTTGCACTGCTTTATTTGTTTGTCTAATTGTCTAGTCTGTGAAGAAGGCATTTAAGTAAGAATTGCATTGTACTTTGTACATATGACAGTAAGAACGGCAACGCAATGAGCTGGACCACTGCAGTCAGATCTCCCGCACTAGTAGCAGTAAAAGTTGTCCCACTTGCCGCCAGTAAGTTTATTCTCCACCCCTGCAGCCGCGCGCAGATCTCGTGCAATGTCACATCAGCTGCAGCCACCCATGTCGAATGCACCCATTATTATATGGACCCTTTTTACATAATATTTTCTAATGGGTAACCCTCTCAGTTATTTTAAGAAATACAAAAAAAAACAACAAAAAAGAAAAGAAAGACATCCAAGATCAAAATTTCCATATGTTTCAGACAATGATAAAATTGTATAATGGGCTGCCGGGCACGGAGCAGGGAAGCACGAACAGGAATCCAAATATCTGGGCAACACAGGATTTATTAGCAGAAATCATACAGGTAGGGAGCAGCTAGACAAAACGTCAATGACCAGACTGGGGAAACATACTCCAACGCAGACTGAAATACACAGAGTTACTAACACGGAATGAGGAACAGCTGGCAAAGGCAGGGATTCCACATAAGGTTAACAAGGGGGCGTGGCACACAGGAGGATCAGACGGGCAGGATCATGACAATTGGACAACAATTTCAAATGTTTTCACACATTATAATGTTTAGGTTTATAATTGTTTACCATCTTATTTTTAAACATTTTTACTACACATTCTTAGTTCCTTGGTGCAATTATTCCATAAGTTTACCCTTACCATACCGCATTCCCTGAATTCACACTTGCTCTTTGTACTGTAAATTCAAACAACCTTTAAATACTATTGGGAAGCAAGTTATTAAGTAAAAGTAAGCTTTGAACATCATTTGTAAGTACTTAAATCAACTAGGCCACAAAATTTTAAAACATGTAATTTAATATATAGCACATTGGTTGGTTCATAATAATGTTGGGTGGCTTTCCCGAAAGTGATCGATCTTAGTGAATAAAGAACAAGATAAAATGCTACTCAGGAAAATAACGAGTGAGGACCACGTGCATTTCCAAAAACCCTTTGTTATTTCAGAAATAACAAACGATCTCTAAGTAGTACTTTGTTGGCTCCTCCCCTGCCTCTGCGTAAGAAAAACACAAATTGGAACATCGATCCCCCGTATTTCAATGGTGAAATGTGTTATATTATTGTAACATCTGGCGTAGGCAAATGTAAGAATATTGTTAAAATAATTATAAAATCAAAAAAACACACCAAAGCAATCAATGAGACCAAAATAAATTAACGTATTTGTTGAAAAAAATAAAACTCTCAAAATGGGCGCAGAGTGCTGCTTTCTTGTAAAAAAAAGCAAAAGGGAAAGGAAGTAACATTTTTCAAAAGAAGCCTTAAAACGACTTGAGGAGGTGGCCAAAAATATATTTTAATATAATAATTACTGCAATGCTGTGCAGCAAAATACACATAAAACCAGCTTTGCAATGATCAGGGGGAAATTTTAGAACCCCCAAGGACTTGTGTAGGCACCTGAATCTTCCACATGACCAAAGCACACTCTACAGCAGTGTGTGTTCTTTGGAGTGTAGTATTATACCTCTCCTCAGCCACAGTTTGGGAGTTCAGCACTGGAGTTAGCAGGTATTCACTAAGAGGATGACTGGTGCCTCCAAATAAAAGACTTCCAGAACTGACAATCTCGGGGAAACAAAGCAGAACTAAACATCACAGGACCTCAAATGCGATAACAGAACATGACAGGAATCAGGGGAAAGTGGAAAGACAGGCGACAAGGGTAGGCCAAAGCTGGTGAAACATGAGCAAGACCAGATGGACTAGGGGAAGTGGAAGGGCAGGCAGGGACAGAGACAACAGGAGAGACGGATGAGGAAATCTAGCAGACACAGGGAAGACTAGACTAGGGACAAAACCACCAGGGCACACTGAGACAGGGGGCTTGGGACAACGGACAAAACAGGGGAAAACAGAGGTGAGACTGGGCAAAAGGGCACAAACGGAGGCTGGAGAGGACATACGGGCTAGTAGAAGGGCCCCTGGGGTCCCGGGACGCTAGGCGACTGACCCGTGAGCCAGCCCCTTCTAGGCTCCAGGAATCCCCAGGGGGCCGCAGAGCAGGACCACAGACAGGAGGCCCCCTCAGAGTAGCTCCAGTCCTAGAGGGCTCAAAGGGCCTAGTGATACCAGGGACAGAGGGCATGGTAGGGAGCACAGGACTTCCAGGACCAGGGGGCGCCACAGGGACAGCAGGGGCAGGGTGCACCGCAGAGACAGCAGGGGCAAGGGGCACTGCAGGGACAGCAGGACCTGGAGAGCAAGAGCAGGAATAGGGACCAGACCTGGAACGAGGCTAGCTACTCTGGGCGTGTCTCCATCCTCCTCTCCAGGAGACGGAGACACGGGCGTTCCCCTTCCTGCCCCCCCGACAGTGTCGTAGACCACCCAGACATTGGTGATCCAAGTCTGGGACGAGAGACCGGGTCCTCATTCCAGAACTCAGGGTTAACCCTGAGGGGTCCCATTCTAGGTCCTCTGGAGGGTCCTCTACAGGGCCACCCCCATCCTGTACCAGCATGTCGCGGGGCAATGCGGCGTCTCGTTCCGGCAGGTCAGAGGGCGAGGCGGCGTCCAGTTCCGGCATGTCGGATAGTGAAGTAGCGTCCACTTCCGGCATATCGGAAGGCGAAGCAGTGTCCGGTCACGGGACAGCCAGCACTGGAGAGGAGGGCTGCTTCTTCTCCCCGATCAGCTCAACTACCCGATTCAGCTTTTCAGTAATCAGTCCCAGCTCTGACAGGCGGGAGGAGGGAGCAATGGCCTCTAGATCCAGGGCAAGCAAATCAGGCAGGGGAAGACGGTGATCCCTCTGCTGAGCAGATTCACCCAGTAAAGCAGCAAATCTGTAAGGTGAGCATTCTCGGGGATCAGCCGCGGGACTGCTTGATCTGGATACGCCGAGGGAGTGGCGCAACAACAGCTGTGGGGTCGCTTTTTCGAGGTCCGGTCATTCTGTTACATTGCAACGGGGAGGAATGACCCAGAATGCAGGCTGTCAGGGCTAAACCCTTCACACGGGGTGTTTTATTCACAGGTAAGGGAGAATCGGGAACAAGAACAACGGGCAGCATATACAATGACCGGACACAAGATTAAGAAACACTTATAAAGGGAACCAATCAAGGAGCAAACACTAGGCAACGGTGAGTTATTAACAAGAGGGTAGGAACACGAGGCAGGACTAACAAGACTCATGTGTGGCTGATTTAGAGTCACGCCTGAGGGAAACACAGGGCAAAGACACACAGGGCAGCGCTGATCTTGACATGTCATGTCCTGCCTTCCTGCCCCTCCTATTCAGGCCACACCTTTTGGCTGTTTTGTCTTGCTTCTCGTTTCAGCCCTTGTGTGCATCACTCCAGCTGCCACTTGTTTGCCCCCTCATCAACCCTGTATAAGAGTCTCCCAGTCCTGTGCTCCTCAGTCTGGTCATTGACAACATCCCCCGTGTATTCTTGTGATTCCCCTTTACCAGAGCTTTTGACCCTGTGTGGCCCCTTTGTTTTCTCCTGTTTGGGCTCTAGAGCAAAATAAAGCTTGTTTTGTTTGCTCCAATACCTTGTCACTTGTTCCTTCTGGCTGTGACAGTAGCAGTATCTCTTATTATTCTACTAGGTTTAGTAATTAAAGGAGACAAAAATGTATTGTATTTGATTAACATTTGTAGATTTATTTTCCCTGAACTAACTACAGAATATATTTTAATTTATTTTTGTGCTTCAACTGAAACAGTTGTGAGATCATGGCATTTCTTTACACTGACATCCGCTTAGTAGAACTGGAAAATTAGACTCCTTGGAGAGGAATGGCCCTTGAAAAACCCTGCTCCATTGCCCGTCATCCCCAGAGAATCAGCTCTTTATTTCACAATAAGGGACAGACTTGTACAACCAAAGATGATGATGTGAAGATTACTGCTTTTGCTAGGGAACATCCGTTATTGGCTAAGAGACTCACACTCAGGGAAGCTAAATGCCTGCCAACTATAGTGACACATCTAAGCAGCTCTTTTAAGAGCTGGAAAGTGGACATTATCCATCAATCTTTGAACCACGGGGGTTGAGTGTGAGCCTGGAGCCTCACCCAGGAAGTACAGGGAACAGCCTAGACATGAGGGCACTCCACTAAAGGGCAACTTGGAGAAACCAGTTCTCCTAACTGCATGCTTCTGGTTGACATGAGGAACGCGTCCAACACTTGGGGAGAATCTGTAAACTCACACACACACACTGGTAGGGGTGGGATTATCATTACATAAAAAATGTAATCGATCTATGTTCAAAATGCACTGCAGAATCAACCTGGAGCTTATCCCAGGAAGTACATGGCTGAGGATGTCAGTAAAAAAAAACTCCATACTAATATAAAGTTTAAAAATATGCTATTTTTAGAGCCGACTTAAAGGATACATGTGGTTGAGCGTGTTGTGTTGTACATTTCAAAGTACAGGATTTGTTTGTATTTTATCCATTGCCATTGAAGTAAAGCCAGCCTAACAGCCGGTAACTGAAAACATGCATAGATGGAAAACAGTTTATCAAAATTTGTGAAATACAGAAACAATTATAAATATGGAATAAAGCTCTAGACATCATTTATGTAATCCATATTCACTGGAATAAGCTATTTAATTTAAAAGTCATTCTTTCTCCATTAGGTGTTTACGGAATTCAAACAGAAAATGACAATTTCTTTATACAGTAGACGCTTTTATCTAAAAAGCAAGGTCAGCTAATCCCTGAAACAGCTGGGGATTAAGGGCCTTGCTCAAGGGCCCAAAGGTAACACCCATTCTTTTTATCCATCCATCAGTTTTCTGTATCCACTTCTCCAAAGAAAGGGTTGCAGTAGAATATATCCTACTAGCTACAAGCACAAGGCAAGGACTAGCCAAGGATGGGGTGCCAGCTCATCACAGTTTTTCTTTTTTATTAAATGAAATTATTGTCAATCATAATGAAATTATTATTACATATGGTTTTTGCATCAATTATTGTAAAGTCATAATGTGCTGCATAATAAGTTTAAAAAAGGTGTGTATTCTGTTATGCTATGCACGGTAACATGATAGAATCAGTGTTCCACATGGCTGGAAAATAGCCTGAAAAGGGAAATAACTCCATCTTAAATGAAACCGACAGGCCTGTGAGGGAGTTCCCCCTCACTGCTGTACTTTCTGAGGAGTCAAGGACCACCAGGGCGCCGTGCCTCAGCTGGAGACTATTGATAAGGGAGCAGATATATTCAGCTGTTCAGGAGGAGTGTGTAACCTTTAGGTTTCCCTTTCTGATATGGCTGGAGAGAACATGGCCGCTGCAGCGAGCAGGCATCGGCTGTACTGATGACAGTGCTGTGTGAACAACGTCGCACCCAGTGCTGTGCAGTTCTGCTATAGATGCCATCTCGGCAGCCTGGAGCAGTACAGAACAGCTTCTTCCAAGCATTCACAGCTGCAGTCTTATTTTTCATTTAGAGAAACCTTCAAGGTAAAATAATGTACATTTTGCTAGCTATCCAGGAGACATAGAGGAAAACGGCTGCATTCTGCATTCTACAGGAACAGCTGCTTCCGACCTAGGTGTAGAAATGTACAATTAAAATAAGGAATAACTTCCTTATTGAAATTCGCGCCCACACAGACACACATACACTCACCTAAAGGATTATTAGGAACACCATACTAATACGGTGTTTGACCCCCTTTCGCCTTCAGAAC
>JAODKM010000001.1:26936873-26953622 GCA_026780845.1 Petrocephalus sullivani
GCCATCTTCGGAGGAAGGAGCTGATCTTTCTCTCCAGGGTCTCTACAGTAGACATAGTCACCTCATACACCTACAGCAGCCAGAGGATGCGAGGCAGAATGCCGTGCTGGTACAACCATGCCTTGAACCTGCCGGGAAGGCCAGACTTGTCTATTGTGGACAACCAGGCTTCAAGCTTCTTGATGGTAGTTTGGACCGATGCTGTGTCTCTGAGGCTGCAGTCGAAAACCTTGCCTAAACTTGTAACTGGTTTCTCCATGATAATTGGTATCATCACGCCATCCACAATGAAGCAAAACTTCTCCACCACTTTCCCTCTCTTCAGGACCATGGACTTAGATTTAGTTAGTTTAAACCTCATCCTAGCCCTGCAGATGAGCTTTTCCAGGCCCTGAAGGATCCACCGGCATCTAGGCCCTGATGTAATAGTGACCGTCAGGTCGTCCATAAAAGCTCGAATAGGGGGCTGTCGAATTCCAGACTTGAACAGGGGGCCTCTGCACTCCATCTCAGCTGCCTTCATCAACATGGGCAAGGGCAAACAGGATAACTGAGATTGTGCAGTCAGTTATGATACCTTTCTCGAGCCGATGCCAGTTGGATGTTATGCTCCCAGATGTCACTCTCAACCTGAAGTTCCCATAATAGTTCAGGATGAGGTCCTTGATCTTGACGGGTATGTGGTCCAGAGCGGTTTCCACCAGCTTGTAGGGGATTGACGTATATGCATTAGCTAGGTCCAGCCAAAGCACTGCCAGGTCCCCTTTCCCCTCACATGCCTCTTTGATCAGCTGGGTGATCACTCCAAGTGTGTTCTAGGCAACCAGGAACTCCGTTAATGCCGCCCTTCTGTACTGAGGTATCGATGTATTTGTTCTTCAAGAGGAAGTCTGTCATCCTTCTGGCAAGGATACTGAAAAAGACTTTTCCCTCCACACTAAGAAGTGAGTTGGATCAGAACTGCTCCAGCCTGGTTGAGTTCTCCTCCTTCGGTATCCAGACACCCTCCACCTGTCTCCACTGGTCTGCAATGGTCCGCTTACGCCAAATCACTCGAAGCAACTTCCATAGGATTCCATAAGAGGAGGTTTGTATACCTTATAGGGTACTCGACTGGGGCTTGGAGTGGAGCTGGCTCTGGCTGCTGTTACCACCTCCTGGATTTCCTTCCAAGTGGGTTCTGAGGTGTTAAACTCCACTATAGGGGTTGGCATGTCCATGAGGGCTTTCTGTGTCTGGGTTTCTGAGGGTGTTGTGCAGGAAGTTGTCCACCTCCTCCTGTGAGCACTCAAGGTGCCCGTTGCGTTTCTGTCCTAACAACCTGCTTCCTGGCTCTCTCCACCCTCCGTCTCCTGTGCCATTCAGCTCTGCACAGGATCTTGAGCTTCTTCCGGATGATGTGTCAGAGCTCCACAAGAGGTGGCTTGTCCTGCTGCTCTGAACTGATTTGCCAGCATACGCAGCTCCTTCCGTAGCTGGTGGATCTTATCTGCCTTGCGGTTGTTGGTGTAAGTGGGCTTATTAGACTTGGGCTCCTCAACACCGAACCTTTCGGCCTCAAAGCTTGTGATTATGGTGGTCAGGTACTTGATTCGGCTTTCTATGTCTCCCTTTGCTGTTAAGTTGATTATTCTGGATGCATCATCATCAAACTGTTGCCACAGTCCAAGCTGCTTTGCCTGAGGCCACTTAATAGGATGATTCTGGACTACTCTGCTGGGAGTTGGAGTGCCGGGCACTTAGAGGTTTTGGGCTCTGTGGGTTGTCTCCAGGCCGTGCTCCTCCTGCGTCTCACCAGGCATTAATCCTGTGCGTCATGCTGCATTCTCCTGCACCAAGTATTTCATCCGTGTAGGATCACACACCCATGCAGGCCCAACATTCCAAGTTCTATGGCAGCTGAAGGTAGGCCATATCACAAAGGAGAACCAGGGGTTCGAGTCCGCACCCACACACCCGAGACTCCCCAGAGCACAGCGGAGACCAGCATTTCAAGTTTTACGACTCTCAGATGCAGAGGTCCAGGGTCCAGATAGATAGATAGATAGGTATACACTATGGTTACCCAGCCACATGCTCATGTCTCTCTCAGAGAAATTGGGAATGAATTTAAGTGGTATAAACCAAGTGTTTAGAGGCATTTTAGAGTGTTACAGGTACTTTCTTTGTGTGCCCAGAAAACCTCCCCCCTTTCTCTCTCTCAGCCCGCACAGAGAGGGACGGAGTGGCTCCTTATATGACCCCATAAATTAGCCATTGGCGCTCTTTTTCCTCAGTTCTTTGTCTCAGAAGAAACCAAGCAATGCATGTTTAACTTGTGTATTAAACCCCTGTAACAGTCAAGTTTACCACGTTTTATAAGTTGTCAATGTTTAATCAACACTGTTCTTTTACTGGAGTAATGACAACTGTTAAACCAACCCCCAGCTAAGACATACTATATGAAATGGAATATAACTTATAAGAATATAAAATACACCTAAAAGTGTCATAATTTTGAGATGTGCAACATAATCATGCATTCTATGTGTTGATGGTAATAACCAATGTGCACAAGATAAATTTAAGCCTAATTATCTGTGCGCATGCATCAACCGGCATGAAGCCTATGCAGTTGCTCCTGCCCTTTTTTCCAACCTGCTTAACATTAAACTTATTTTTTTATTTATTTACTTGTTTCTTAAATAGTGTTTTTCTCAAACATGCTGGTTGAACGAGCTTTAGTCCTGCATATCACCTCTGAATTATTTTAAAAATAATTTCCTCTGGGATCAATAAAGTATTCTGAATCTGAATCTAAAATCAATTAATATAAATTAGACAAGGTTTGAACCTAAACTGGGATGCCATATTTGGTATCAAACTGATGGTAAAATCCGTCTGAATGTGAATGTGGTGACAGATTGTTACACAATTGGATGTATCAGAAGTTAAATTTATTTAGTTGGAATCCACTGTAAAGTTGGTCTGAGACAGATCATAAATCCATGGGGCCACTTGCACATCCTGCAACCGGCCTCTCGGACTGAGGTGCCAAACCATTGGCCCAAGTGTCGAGCTCTGGGTCATCCATATTCATGGACCATGGGCCACATAAAAAACCCGCACACCGAAAGTCCAACGGAGAAGCCCTGGGAGAAGCCCGAAACAAGCCCAGCCAAGAAAGAAACTACGGAAGAAGCTACGCGTGAAGAGTAGAAATCTGCCATCGAAAACCACAGCCTCTTCGCTGCGAGCTTCAAAGCAAGACAAAGCTTCATCCCTCATCACCGCTGCAACCACGTAAACTCACCTTCAATTCTTCCCCATTTAACTGGTTCCGATTAATCTGTTGTGTAGTTTGGGTTGCCTGTTTAAATCCTAGGCTTGCCTTTGCAGGACAGTATTTACAGTTATATCTGATCACTGTTTCTATTTCCCATCCATTTAGCTAAATTTCAGTTTATGTGTGGATCATGTTATGTGTAATGTCTGTCCTGTTTTAGTTATAGCATTAGCAATAAATGTATACTTTTTCACCTTTTAAATCTCCCTCTCTTTGAAGTGCTCACAATAGGTGACTTTATTGGGGCGAAACTGCTACTGAGCTTTTACGTCCTAATCTCGTCCTTTAAGTTTTGTAAGACTCTCTCTTCGGCTGAGAGCAGAGTCGCTAAGTTACAGAGTAAAACTGTTTGCTGGACAAACAGTCTACCTCAGACTAACTAGCGATATCGCATGAGCGAATTCCATTCGTATTCTAGACCTAAATCGTCCAGCAATTGAGTCGGGACTCCTTTAATAGATTTTGATATTGGAACAACTACTCAAACGTAATATTTCATAATTAATTACCGATTAATTGATTCATAATTAATCAATAATTAAGTCCCTTAAACATCGGAGGAAACCCACCTCCATTTGAGCTGTTATTTCCTACATCTAGCTCTGATGGATTTTTAGGCCTTGGTCATTTTTGCAGAACTTGCCACAGAAGCATCTACTTATCATGGTCAATCTTTCGTTTTCAAAGGTCGTCATCATTAGGTCCATCCTATTGGGGTGCTCATCCCACCCCAGCCCCCTCTCGGGCTCCCCTGGGGGTGTTTCTCTGTGGGTCGATCTGTAGCCTGCTTGGGTTCTCCCTCACAGGAGATGCATGTCGGGGTGCTAACCCTTCTTGCCCCAGACGCTGTCTTTCTGTGCTGTCACTGTCTCTCCCTTTGTCACCAATCTTACTTGGTTGTCACCCAGTCTCTTCCTGGGAGCCAGTGGTCACGCCAGTTAAAAGGTGAGTAAATACATCTGCAGATGCGCTGGGACACATCAAGGGTTAATGTCTCATAATGAAGTATCTTGATGAAAAACAGAAACAGTTTCACTTTAATTTTGAGCTAAAATGAGGTGCTAACTGTGACTGATAATTGCCTGAGTCATTTTAATGTTGATTTAAGGTCAGGTTATCTTCAGAGAGAGTTATGATCCAGCTTTTGAACAGCCAGACCTCAAGGGACCAATGTGGTTGAGTTTAAAAGACAAACCAATTTCATAAACACAATCAGGATTGCTCATTTTAGAATCATTTATCATGTTTTTTAATTTTAGAAATTAAATATCAAAGCTGTTTTTAATGCATCGGCTATTAAGTGGAGTAGTACATGAATAAAGAAGATTTTTTTTTTGATGTAAGGTTAGAAAATATGTATTTGATTGTTTTAATTATTAGTCTGCACATTTAAATTGTCAGCTTCATATTAACAGGAGACAATAACACCTCTGGATCATAGCATAATGCTAATTGCTATTCATTGTTCTTATATCTGATGTTTTTAGAAAAACCTGGAAAGCGTGCATAAGTGCACACATCTCTTCCCGATCTACCCCTGATCTACTGAGTGTGGAAGATGGCTTCGGGTTGGAACTGAACATCCCACAAAATGCCAAGGGTATGTTTAATTATTTTTCTATAATTGTAACTTAGTCTGCACTAAGGCACCATTATTTTTTACTTTTGATAATAGAAGGTACTGGAGAATCCCTCTCACGGCTGCTTCAATTTAAACAACATCTATAGAGGCCTTTTATAGAATATATAGGGAATATAAATAAAGATTAACTTAATATAACTAAAGGACTACTCATCTGAAATGTAAATGTTATAAGGTGGCATTTTCCTCTTGCTGACACAGTGGATCTGCAAATAACCATGGTCGTAGGTTCCACTCCCAGCCCAGTTCTGTATATGTGCAGTCTGAATGTTATTCCTGTGGGTTCTCTGGTCAGGTTGATTCTCCTCCCACAGTGCTCAAACATGCAATTAGGAGCACCAACATTTTTAAACTGGCTGTTCTGTTTCTATGGACCCTGTGCTTAGCCCACGCTCACTGTGACCCTGTGTGAAACAGTTGAACAGTTTAGAGAAGACTGTATGTCATTGTCTTTTGATGAACCTCAATGGACATTTTAAGCGTCTTTTGATTAAATTTCAAATGTAAAATTTAAGCCTTTCAAATGCACAATTCCTCTACTAACCATTAAGTGTATATATAATTACACTATCTGTCATATACTTTACATATCATAATACAGGATATATAAATATATAGAGAGCATAGGAATTCTATCTTTGATTAGCTGCCAATGACAAAGGCCCTGTTGAAGCATATGTCTATAAGGCAATATGATTTTGTTGACTATGGCCTGGACTATGGCTGAACAGACGGACACAGTGTGGGAAAATTAGTTATGGGTGCAGAGTGCAGCTGGAGCCGCTGTGCTGCCTGGAGTGATGCAGATGGTGCTTTTGTGACAGCTGGAATTAGGGAGAGGAAGACGGAAGCCAGAGGCTGGTATTAACTTTGCTACGTAGCTCTGCCACAGAAGCCTTAAGGCATGTGGGATTTAGGGATACTTGGAGGGTCTTTGTTGTACAGATATGAGATTGGCATTGCGAAAGGGGATTTGAGGAAAGTTATTAAAAGAAATCTTTATGACAGCTTTTATCTTAGGTGAGGTATGGAGATGATCAAAAATGGTCTGCTGAGGTGGCGGGCAACGTGTGTAGTCTGTCATGTGATGATAACTTGAAGACTAAAGGATTTAAGTAGGCAGTTTTATTTTTACTGCCTTTGGATAAAACCATGTTTATTAATAACTTTTTGTTTTGGGCTTTAGCTACCCTAAAATGTAAGTAATTACTAGAACAGATAAATAGCAACCTGCAGAGCAGGGGTGGCAAATCTTATTCACAAAGGGCCGTTGTGTTTTTGCTGTAACTTTCCAAAATTGTGGCTCGTTGGTCTAGTGGTACGATTCTCGCTTTGGGTGCGAGAGGTCCCGGGTTCAAATCCTGAACGAACCCTTGTAATTTGTATCACCCACTACCCTCTCTTAAACATCGAGGAAACCCTTTGTTCCAATCTTAACTGTACTTTCTCCGAATGTAGCCTTATGGGGATGGTGGTGGCCTAGTGGTATGAGGCTCTGGTTATAGACCACGAGGTCACCTGTTTAATTCCTACCCATTGCTAGTGGATCCCTGAGGAAGACCCTTAACCCCAAGTTGCTCAGGGAGATTGTAATCCCTGTAATTGGGTAATATAAGTCACTCTGGATAAGGGTGTCAGCTAAATGCCATAAATGTAAATTAGGTTACTAATTAGAAGACTGATTGGCTGCAGAGTCCTCACACCTAGATTTGAGTAGCTGACCTAAACGTTATCCCAAAAACCTGCATACACACCATCCCTGTGTGGTTAAGACTGCTCAGTAGAGCAATTTTTATTACCTTTTATTTTATTAGCTTTTAGGCTAGCACATGAAACATCCAAAACCAGCATCAAACACTACATGTGGGATTGTGTCCTACCAGTGGATTTCTTCTTCCCTATCATAGCTGTCTTCACCCAAAGATGTAGGATGACGGTATCTTCAATTACCGGAAAACTTTCATTTGAAATACTTCTTGCTTTGCAATAATATTTTGATTTTACGGTAATGTGATAACGATCCACATCCAGTAGTCATCAAATTTTTTATTTTGATTTGTTCCCGGGCTAGTGATATGCTGTAGGATACTTTCTACTGATGCCAGGTGATGGCAACATACACCCACACTTCTAGTTTATGTTGTGATTGTGAGCTTAAACATTTTATACATTGTTTAACAACGAATTGTGTGCTGTTTTTGTTCTGTTTTTGACCAAATTAACATGTATTAATTTAATTACCTTCCATTTGCTGGTATTTAATTATACAGTAATTATTTACATATTCATTTATCATTTTCATGTTTGACTTACAATATTTTCAATTTACAATGGGTTAATCAGAGGATAACCCAATCCTAAGTCAAGGTGCATCTGCAGACAGCATTGGTCTCCTAGACTTTATATAGAGGAATGGTTCTTTGACATGTAGATTTTGCTTTAATGTGACATGTGACCAAACTGAATTAAAGAAAGATGCTGACACTAACAAGAATCACATGTATTGCTTGCGTGATTGAAGGATTGACGGTTTGTCACAGTCCAAGGTTGTGCCTATCCTATTTCAATACACTGAGGAGCAGATTAATCCCTGAAAAAGATCATACATGTAAAAGAGACGACAGACAAGATCACACCATTCATCACAGATCTTTCAGAAATTGTCTTTTCCCAGCAGCCTCTGCTGATGCGGATGATTTCCAAACATCGACAGAAAGTTTTAAACCAAATGACAAAGAATACACTTAGCACTTCTGAAATATGGAATTGGGAGTGTGGCTGGACCATTCAAATGCAAAAATCATGAAATAACCCAAAACCTTTGCCGAAGAGGTTTGGGGGAGGGTTCCCTGTCTCCATTGTTTTAATATGAACAAAAATGTCTACAAACATAACAGTGACAGAAATAGGGGTATAATGTATCTTTGCATTAGCTCACTGCTTGAATTATGTATGTAATCATAACCCCTTGCTTATGTGATTTTAATGATGTGTAAATGTTTTATGCTACGCTTGAATTGAGGTCTCGTCTGTGTTGGATGTTATAGTATAATTGTTTCATACTTGCAGAAGTGCTCAGCAATTTCCTGGTTGGATATTATGTTAATATTTGTTTTTACTTGGATAAGGGTGTATTTTGAGTGAATTTGATAATTTCAGATTTAATAAACTAAAATTAATTTGAAAAAAAAGTGCTGTACTGAGTCTTCAGTGGAATGGGTGTGGAAAGCTTTGCCACTTTACAGTATGAGATGCTCGTCACGTCCTGCCCGCCTGTCCAGCGTGTGTCTCGCCTCTCGTTCTCTCAAAATGCCCTCATGTTAGCTCACTCCGACTGCCTCTCATTTGCTCCCTTTTTAGCCCTGTATAAAAGTGCTTCCTAGGCTTGTGTTCCTCAGTTACATCATTGACATTGTGTGGTCCTGTCGCACGTATGCAAGCCTCCCCTTTTTGACCACCAACAATATTGTTTCAATTCTGTTCAGTCCCCTTCAGTAAAGCCCTTGTTCGCCCCCAATGCATGCTCCTGCGTCCTTTGCTCCACCCGCACATGACAGCACTGGGGATTCTATTACCCAGTATTGCCGCAGAATTATTAAATAATAGATATCATTGTTATATAAAACTAAGTTTTTTCAGTGAACTTTTTCATTCTAAGCATCAAATGCAGGTAGGGGAGGCAGAGGAGCCTCAAACATACAGTGTATATGAAAAGTACACACATCCTGTTAAAATGCCAGGTTTTGGTGAGGCCATGATAAATCATTTAAAAACTTTTCCCACCCTTTAATGTGACCCATAACCTGTACAATTCAATTGAAAAACAAACAAATTTGTTTAGGGGGAAAATATAAAAAAGTAAAAAATGTACAATAAGCTGGTTGCATAACCTAATACTTTATTATAAACTAATACTTTATTGAAGCACCTTTTGATGTAATTACAGCATTCAGTCTTTTTGGGTAGGAGTCTGTCAGCATGCCACATCTTGACTGGGCAATATTTGCCCACTCTTCCTTGTGAAAGTGCTCCAAATCTGTTACATCTCTAGGGCATCTCTGGTGCACAAGCCATCTTCAGGTCCCCCCACATATTTTCAGTTGGATTTAGGTCTGGGCTCTGGCTGGGCCAGGTTTGAAACGATTTATTGTATTATTTTTTTAACATCACAAAAACCTGGTATTATAACAAGGGTGTCTACACTTTTTATATCTATTATATATACTCAAAATGCACCAGCCACTGATTTTTACTTAATCCTTTATAGCTAAATACCTAATGTTCTCACTCTCATGTCTACCATGATTATTATGTTCTATGTTCATCGAGACCCACAGCACCAGGAGAAGTTCTATGTGTATGCTGCTGTGCTTGGAGAATAACTTTGAAGCTAATGCTGCTGTTGATGCTTAGAAAAAATATTGATGGATTTATGGACTAAAATATTCGGCACCTGTTTTAAGTATTCATAAAAAAAATATTTCAGCTTTAAATTTTCTCTTAAAACTATTATGACTTTAATATTGCTAGAATAATCATTCCTGTTCGATGGAATCCAGACTCCCGCAACCCTGCATAGACAAGCAGGCATAGAAAATGGATGGACAGATTACTTTTTAAATAAATAATAGTCAAATTAATGTAACAATCAGTTGCCTAAATACCATTCTCATTGATCTAAAAATAGAATATCATTCCATGAATAATGCGATTGTTCACTCTGTGGTCCATGTACATAATCCTGAGCGACGGGGGGCCTTCACATGCTCCTCGGGGGCCCTTGTTGATCAATCACTGCCGTCCGCAATGACTCATTTGGCATTTTCAGCTTTCTTCTTCCGGCTTCCCTCCCTTTCCTGTCCTCCTCTACCATTCCGACAATCCCATGCTGGTAGATTAGTCACATCTCCAAGGCAACGCCTTATTCCCAGGGTGCAGGTTCTCGTTTAACCACACGTATGTGAAAACCGCTTGCCGCTATTGCAAGGAATCAAGCCAAACGCTGCTGGGGTGGTATTTGGGGGAGGCTGTGATTGTTGTCTTGTAATGTTGCCGCATAGGAATGCTTTGAAGATCTAGGGATGATTTTAATTAGCAATCGGTGACAATGCACTTTCGCCAGAATTGCTCTTGCACCTCATAGGTCACTTCCACAACATAAACATTTATCATCTGCATATTTGCATTCCATTAAATTTTACTTCAGGGTAACTAAAGGCTTGTCCTAAAGGCTTGTCCTAATGCCGATTCTTATAATTGTCACTTTGTTGCTTAAGTCATAGATTTGTGTGCAACTATTATTCACAAATGAAATCATGTTTGGAATATTAATATTGTTACTACTAAGTTTTACAAACTGCATATAAGACACCTTTAGTGTGGACAAACTGGCTGATACTTCAGAGGTACAGCAGTAACATGAGGATAACAAACTTCAAGGTTAGTAACCATAGAAACCCTCATTCAAAGGGGCAAAGGAGGAGAGGAATACAGCAACAGGGAAGCAGTAAGACTTGCTGGTCGCCCATATGATTCCTTTGCCAAGAAGCCATTGAATTTAGCATTTCTGGGAAGGAGTCTCCAGCTGGTTATCCTCGAGCTGTTTATACTGTTTATAAACCCATGCATGAGTACACCTGCCAGAGAAACCAGAAGAAGGTATGGACCATATAATCAAACTACCGTAGCTTGAGTTTGAGGTCCAGGGTGTTCAGGGTGGTTAGTCTCTCAGGCTCATTATTAGTAGGTAATTAACTTGTGTACTAGATGCAAGAATCCAAGCACTTGTGAAAATAGATAAAATGATGAATTAATCATCATTATTTCTTTACAACTCATATTGTATTTCTTTTTCATATATACTTCAGTGAGCTTTCACTAGCAGGTAATGTTTCTCTTTTCTAATGCAGTGTGTCCATGTTTGGAAAATGCTGTCACATTTTTGTGACCAGTGTGGCTGCAATTTAGGCACCGGCTCTTCGGCCTTTTGGGGACCCTGTTAGCTGGCTCATTTTATTTAGAAAACCGAAGCGTGCTGATGGTCAGACCTCTTTCACACACTGCTAATTGGCATTCACCCTGCTCTGACTCACCTTTGTAGCTGCATATTTTCCCTTTCATTATAACACTGTTTCCCAAACATTTTTGCTCCCTCCCAGCTCCTGGTTCCCGGGAGCAAAAACATGGACTGACTGTGGGACCTCGTAGGAAAACACTGCATTATATAAGACCGAGTAGCTGGCATCCCATACCCTAACCTTATGCCCACTGAATGCTGTGATTCAGCCTCAAGTCTCACTGTGACAATTTAAGTGGTTATGAATGATGGATTAGAGATCATTATCTATTGATTAAATATGTAAGGAATTAATCCATCTTCGGTACCACTTGTCCTGTACAGGTTTGTGGGGGCCTAGCGCTTATTCCAGAAACAATGGGTGCAAGGCAGGGAATAACCCAGGATGAGATAGCAACCAATTGCCATAGCACCAAGGGAACATGCAAACTGTTCTCAAAAAGAACCTGAGTGGAGAATCAGTCTCCTGGAGGTGTAAGTGAACCATGCTAAGCACAACGCTGCTATAGCCCTCTTTTAAGTCTGGAATCCACTTGTCATTTGATTAACATGCCAGTCATAATGCTAATTAAGTTCTAACAAATGTCTCTTGACCCCTTCAGAGTGTCAGCCTTGGTTCTCTTATACCCTTGAAAGTACCAGACAGAAGTCAGAAACTCTCATACTCAAGAGCTGCAGTAGCGGGGTACCTCATTTACACTTGAAACACAAGGTGAGGTGGCTTGTCATCTAAATAATTGCCTCACTACAGTAAGAGTTGATGTAGAACAAAAACCAGTATAATCTTTGGTCCCGAAGGACAGCACCTTCAGAGATATATTGTACTGAGGATGTGTGGCTGGTGCCATCTAAAGGAAGCTGAAAAACATGTCTACTTCTGAGAGTAAATAATATGTCTATGTGTGGGTGTGATTGGAGTTCCTGGGGGGGGGGGAGTCATTACAAAAATAACCACAAGGGGGCAGCAAAGATACACAAAATGGAAAAAAAGTCCCCAGATAATCATTCATAATCCCTGAACAGTAGTGAGGCAACCTATATTTACAAATGAAGAATTTCCTAATGAAAACTGGAGTGTACTAATAATTGAATGCACATTTAATGACATTTATAAGTCAGGGCAGTGCAGTGGGTAACGCCATTGCCTCACCCATCCGGGGTTTGGGGTTTGTAGTTCATTCTTGCTGGGGGCACACTTGCATGTTCTCCCTGACTGACACGGGTTTCCTCCAGGGACTGTAGCTTCCTCCTGTAGTTCACACACATGCAGACAGGCTTACTGTAATCTCAAAATTGCCCATAATGTGTGAGCTTGTGTACAATGGGATGCACCGGTGTTCTGGGCGTCCCGTCGCCCTGCAGGGGATAGGCTCCACCTCTCACCCTCACTGGCATCCCGCCACCCTGCAGGGGATAGGCTCCACCCCTCACCCTCACTGGATATTCAGTTTAAAGATCAATGGATGGATGGATTTATAAATCAGAACTCAGATTCAGGTTTCAGTTCTTAACTCAGAAGGGGGCCCTAGACTGACATCGCTATGGACAGGAATTAGCTGTCACAACTGCAGAAGGAACAATGATCCAAATGTAACTTGGAGTAACTGAAAAGGATTTTAATGAAAGACTGAAACACACACTAGATAACAAACAAATGGACCACATGGGGTCCAGACAGGAGGGAGGGAATAACTCAAAGGGGACCCAAACACTGGGGAAGGTTCGGCCAACAGTAACAGAGCATACTGACACTACTCACATGTAGGAAGCAACACAGAGCACCAACATCAACAAAGTAATAAGGTCAAGACAGGCACACATTTACACTAATAATGAGGGGTACATGAGGGACAAGTGTAGGCCATAACAATTACCTAAACACTAGGGATCACATGTAATGGAGAACAGGTGGGGGTAATTAGGAACAAGGGGAGGGGATGTGGGATCTCTGCTAACAGGACAGACAGAGACCGATCCTGACACAAGTTAACTAGCAGTTCCATTTTTCCCAAGGCTTGGTGGGGCACTAGGCTGTAGCCTTGGATAGCCTATGCATTATTCTTCCCGTGGTTCCAAGTTATTGCAATCTTTGCAAAATGTTGTGTCCAGAAATTGTTCACTGTGTGTGTGGAGGTCATGCTTATTTTCCCCATGTGTTTGTGATGGTTTCCTCTAGTTTCTTCTCATAGGGCAAAGACTTATGATCTGGCTGATTGGTGTCTCTAAATTGCCCACAGCATAAGTGCCCTGTGATGGATCCCCATGACCATGACTAGGTACACTTCAGTGTCTGTTCAATAGCGAATAGCAAAAGGCTAATGAACCTGAACTCACTCACGACTGCTCTGTGTAGATCAGTTCAGAGAAAAGCTCCATCCCGGAATGTTTCATGTGGATGCCAGCTTTCATTTCACTGAAGAAAATTAATTTAAAGCAGTATATTGGAGCTTGGGGATACCCTCTGCTAGTTTCAAAGTCTTAATTGGAATATTATTAAAAATTCATCCAAAAATATGCATATGCCCCTGCCCTGCAGGAGTGGAGTTGAAGCAGTGGATCATTAGTATGGCTGAGCTTGTGGGTGGGTAGTTCAATTATCATAACGTCTGGTAACGAAGAATTAGGAGTAAGGGCCAAGTTTCTGATTTCAGTAACACTGAGCTTATTACCCTACTGAACCTTATTAGAATATTTAACGGCAGAAATGACACAAAGTGTCTAAGGTACATAGCATCATAATTACCTCCTCTGGTTGCAGATAGAGAAAGAGCGCCACCTTTCACCCTCCTGCAACATCACCCCCAGCCACCGGTAAATGTCCGCTATCCGAAGGCGTGAGTGCCGTTCAGAGGAAGCAGAAGTCTACTCCACACCAAAGCTATTGCAATCAGAAAATACTTTAGTTTGTTGTAATAAATAAAGAATAACATCATTAACCAATTACCATTATTTTAAATAAGCGTTTCTGGTTTTGTTTTTTTATTCCTAACAAAGTTGTTTCTAGTTTTCATATTTGTTTGCTGGACTGGTTCGAAGCCTTGTTCATTAAGCGGCAAAATTCGAAACCCCATGGACTCTAATTTGCATCCTGGTCCCATACCTGGCTGCGTGTGACACATATAAAAGCAGTAAAAGCCTCAGGCTCAGAGCCAAATTCATGACATGACTCTAAAAGCCCGCCTCCAACGAGCCATTAATGTATAATATCACCCCCTTTCTAAATTCTATCTGGAAAAGTTGGTCCATTGAATTACTTAATTACTTAAAATGCCATTAATTTAGTAAGTACACATGTACAGTCAGTTTTCATTACTCTTACTGGTTTTTGCAAAAATTAAACCTTACCATCTTAAACGGAAGCTCATTAATGTGTGACTAAAAACAAAAGACTACAAATATTTTACGAAGGAAATATTAATTATGCAATATTATATGGTGAGCATGATTAAATGTTAAACCTCTTTAACATTTAGTATTTTTTAAATTTTTTTTTAACTGAATAATTGTATTCTAAAATGCTAACATTTTTTTTTACAGGATGGAGGCTAAGTGTTTAACGCTACAAGCTCCCATCACATAGGCTGTGGGTTCGGATCCTTTTCCTGAGGCCACTGACTGCGTACATCAAGCTTGCCTGTGTTCCTGATGTCTGCGTGGATCCAGTTATTCCAGTTTGCTCCCTCACCCCTCCCCACACACAGACACACACACGCTTCTTTCCCGCAGCTGGCAGAATGCTATACCGCCGGCAGCCCACCTTACCCCCACTCATTCTCAAAAACTGGAGCTGGTCACTCTAATTTAGGTCAGGCACTCATAGATCTGCAAGACGGAGTTGGGAAAACCGCAGAGACAGTACTCTGCCGAACTTGACAGCTGTACGCTCATTTTGTGTTTTCTGCCTCATCTGTCTCACACTTGGAACAAAGCCATTTCGGAAATGAATACATGCAACAGTAAAAGTTATTGCTTGTCTTTATGAACTCTTGGTTAAAATTCATTGTTCAGTTTTATGAACAGGCTATTACAAACAGTACATCTGACATGATACAAAAATATAATCGAACATAGGACTGTTGCGTTGCCATGTTGGAATTGTATTTGGACACTATGTGTGTGTGTCTGTGTGTGATATATATATATATATATATATTCTCAATTTATGTTTGTGCATCTGTGTAAAATATACATACATTTTTCTTTTCGCAAGTTGCATCCCGGTTCTTCACTGTTTCTCTTTGAATAAGGGCTTCTTCCTTGATTTGTGGGACTTCAGTCCTGCTTCTAGGAGCCTGATACTAACTGCCCTAGCTGTGCACTTGAAGGTCACGTCATCCTACGATTCATGAGGCACTGCTGGATAAGTTGACGGGCATCTCTGGCATTAGAAAGTCACTTCCTACCATTACCTGGCTGGTTTCTGGTCATTCCCAGTGTGTCCTACTTCACATTGTTCTTGGGTAGCTACTGCTGTCTTAGAAATGTCAAACTTTTTCCCAGTGTGTGTGTGTGTGTGCGTACATATGTATATACATATAGATAGATAGATTTTTGTGAAAATATGCTTGTTGGACTGAAGGGAAAGTTATATAAGGTGATAATATGAATACACGTGCCACTCCTTATTACATTTAATCATGGTGAACAACAATTGATTTTGGCTGACTAATTGTTCATCTTTGTTCTCTCTGTCATTCCCATCCTTTGTCATGTGAATTAACTTAATTTCATAGGAAGTGTTTTTAATTAGCATCTGTAGAAGTGATTGAGCTGTGACAGGTATAAATGTTGGGACTCTTTAATCAGTTATACAGTACCAGCCAAAAGCCTGGCCACGCCAAGGTGCCTACAAAAGAGAGTGATAGTGTTGCATCACATAAAGTGGCCATATGACCTAAACCCTGTAGAGAAACTGGAATAGAGGAGACATTAAGGCCCTTCCTCAAGAGCCCAATGGTTGGGTCACTCTGCCAACCCAGGGATTTGAATCGGCAACCTTCTGAGTCCCAACGCGCAAAGCTGCCCCCCCAACATGCATAATATGGACAAATGTATTGGGACAGAAACTTTAATGACATCCCATTCTAAATCCATAGGCATCAATATGGCGTTGGTCCCTCCTTTGCTGCTACTCTCCAGGGATGGAGTTCCATAAGGTTTTGGAGTGTGTCTGTGGGAATTTTTGCCCATTCATTCAGAAGAGCATTTGTGAAGTCAGGCCTTAATGTTAAGTGAAAGTGATTAATGGTCATTGTTGACACACCATAGCACCCAACAACAAAATGTGCCCTCTGCATTTAACTGATGTGTGGCATTGTGACATAGCAGTGGGCAGCTAATTCAGCGCCCGGGGTGCAGTGCTTGGGGGCAGCACCTTGCTCAGGGTACTTGCTGGTCGGGGATTTAAATCAACAACCTTTTGCTCACAAGTGGATTCCCTAACCATTAGGCCACTACTATGGAACGTGAAGGCCTCGCTATAAGACAAGCTTACAGTTCACATTGTATATCATGGACATGGTATTTTAAAATGTAGCCTACATTATTTTTAATGCAGTCGCATCCGAGTCTTTCCATTGACACCTTTGTCTGGGTAAGGACAAGTTGACAATGCCTCGCAAGGCGCATGCACACTCACCTAAAGGATTATTAGGAACACCTGTTCAATTTCTCATTAATGCAATTATCTAATCAACCAATCACATG
>JAODKM010000001.1:26954191-26970354 GCA_026780845.1 Petrocephalus sullivani
GGCAGTTCTGAAGGCAAAAGGGGGTCAAACACCGTATTAGTATGGTGTTCCTAATAATCCTTTAGGTGAGTGTATATTTAAGCCTGATTTGGCCTGTAAGTATGCAGAAATGCTGCAGAATCTTAATTAAAGCTTCTTTTGTTAGCTCGCGTGTGATTCTGTGGCTCATGGATATTGCTTGCTGCAATTTCAGTTCCTTTTCTGTACTGATAATCCTTCTTGTCTGATGCATGGCTTCCTCAAGTCTACCCAATATTTTACCACACCTGAAATAAGCTTAATCATAAATCAGCCACAAGCATCTGGGCGATTCAGTTCTTGAGTATAATAAATATGAAGGTCACCACAGTAGCTGTCCTGAGAGGGAAAAAATATCAATAGTTCATAGAGCGATTTCAAGATTGTGTACAAAATTAGAATTAGAATTACAATTCAATCAAAATTAGAATGAACATAATTCATTCAAGACGGAAATTCTAGGTATTGAGTAAAACATACTTTGAACAGCTTAAAATAAGTCTAGTGCCTTTGATTCCACGTGAGCTTGACCTCACAAAAAGTTACATTATTCCTGCAAGAGATGGAGAATAAGGTTGGTGGCCATTCACCTTTCATGCTAGAATATTTCAAAGCTTATCACAGAAGCTTCAAATCTCTTGGAGATACGTTCAAACCTTAAAAATATGCTAGACTAAATGCAGTTATCTCACATATACCTTTTTTACATTTAGAGAGGAGTAGACCCAAGCAGAATGTATGAGCAACTAGGATTGATAAAAACTGAGAAAGGTGGAAGCTTCGTCCCAGAGAGAGGAGGCTCAGTACAACGGTCCTCAGAAGGAGGGTAGCGAAGAAGGCTGGCCAGCTTCCCCCAGACATCCCCTCTTCTTAACTACATCAGCCCCTATCCCTCATCTCCCCCCTGGCCTGACTACACCAGCCCCTATCCCTGGGGCCCCTAATCCTCCTTTTCATTGGATTGTATAACCCTCATTATCTATTAAACACCAACCTCTCTAGGCTAATTCTTGTGGAGTGTCTGTTGTGTGCATGTGGATGTACTCACACCCGGCCACAAAGGTCTTGGAAGCAACTGTAGTGTGAATGACAATTCTCTCTTCTTTTTATACCAACAACCCTGCAGTAGGATGCTTCCGTGGATCTGCAGACTGGTTCAGACGCAAGTCTTCTGCTTGGGTCTTAAGATCAAGTTTCCTCCTGGCTTTCAGCAAGAGTAGAAGATCTACATCCCAATTATGCTTATATGACTCTTGAGCAGATATTAAGCTCTGGTATCATTACTGTGGTTATGACTGTGAATAGTACCGTAAATGTTAGGGATGCAAGCGAATATGAATATATTATTCAGAAATGCACAGATGATTTATTGTATTATTGTATCCAGGTCATTTTTCTACCAAAAGTTTTACAATATTATTTGGGAAAAGTCAACTCCTTGACTCACATGTCTGTGTTTCATCGAATCAATTCATATCAATGTGGCTTGGACAGTTCAGAAAACAAAGTTTTGTTAAAGCACAACAATTGCATTGCCAGTTGACATCAGGTCTGAAAACACAATTTTAATGTGACCTTTGTTATTAACCATACCTACTTCTGATCCAAATACAGACAGAGACAGATAATTTTGTTAGGTGACCAAATGCAGATACAGATTATGACATTGCTGTGCACCTCTAGTGAATGTTGAATTATTTAAATGGTAAAATGATGTGGAACTTTGTATTAGTGTGCTTCACTTTTCTATAATGTGACAGGGGTTTATGGTCAGAACTGTGAGATGTCTGTGTTTTACTAAAATGTCCACTGGAGCCTCATTAATCTTGTGCTGTTTAGTATGCCTTCCGTGTATGTTTCAGCCATCTGCCTACGGCACAGAGAACATTTTGTTTTCACTTCGTTTGCCTCATTTGACTCACTTAATTCACATCAGCCGATTCATTCATCTTCCAGATACTTATTTAGTGCCAGGTCTCAGTGAACCTGAAGCAAATCCCAAGAAGAGGCACCGGTTTGCAGTGGTGTCTAAAGGTGCTTAGCACCTTCAAATTAATAATGTGCCCCCTCAACTGGAAGTCAATGAGTCCATGACTGTAACATAAACTTGCAGGGACCGTGCCCCCTCACTAATTTCAGATATACCGTTAGTCATTTTGTTATGGACTTGGCAATGTCCAGAAACACAGGCATAAATATACCAGTCCAACACGATGCAGAAATTCAATCACACACAGTCATACAGTGAGGGAAACTTCAGACTTCTGATCAATTAATTTCTACTTTTTTTTTTTTTTTTGGGCTAGGGAAAATGTATGATTTTTGGCATATACAGTACTATAAGAAAACCTTAGGCAGTCAAAACAAATGCTTAAAGCTAATTACCTGGGTAGTGTGTGCACATATATTCAGAAAAAAAACACAGTATAACATTATAACAAATTAGGAGTAACAATAAAAACTAGAAAAAATGTCTCCTGTTCTACAAAAACTGGCATCTTGTTGGACGGCTACATGAACACAGCTTCAGGTCCCAAACTTGTCCTTGGAGGTACCTCCAATTCATGTGCCATGTGTTTCACCACCAGCTCACTTATTTAATTGACTTAATTAGTTTTAAAAAGTCAATGAGATATTGATTAGGTATACTAAGTGTGTTAGCGGTCGAGTCAAAAAATACATGGGTGTAGTGGATGGTTGCTGCAAATACTGGGGTGATTTTAGCAGAGATAGCACAGATTTACACCAACATGAATGATGATTTAAATATATTTTTCTTTGGTTGCCTAAGACTTTTGCACAGTACTGTATTTACATTTAATATGATCAAATCTTTCACGAAAAATGTATTAGGTAACCAAAATGAACCAATTATAATTTCAGTAAAGGAGGTAATGTGACACTATAACTACAATGGTCAAAACGACTCATCATTGTGTGCTCTCAACTAAAGTTCTAAAATAGGTGAAGCTATTTCTGGGGTTGGCCAATTAATTTTAATTTCAAATGCTTGTAGCCCTGGCCTGTCTCACAGACACTTGCACCTCTGGAAAAACTCTCACTCCCGCATACCGAGTAACATCCCTGATGTTTGCTAATGTAAAGTTTAAAGATGTAGAGGTGTTTAGAATTAGAACCAAGGCTTCTTTGAGTAGAGAAAAGTCAGCTGAGCTGGGTCTGGCAGCTCATCAAGATGCCATTTGGTTGTAAGGATGTTTCGGGTTTTGTTTTTGTTTTGTTTTGTTGTTTTGGGTTGTAACGATGTTTTGGGTTGTAAGGATGCTCTGTTGATAGAGCATATAAGTTCAGCAGAAGATCAAAAAAGTTAATCATGTAGTTTTTCTCTGTATGCTTCCTGACAGATGTGCCTGTTTTCAGTTGGTTGGCAGCCACAAGGAGAATGTAAGTTTTTGGTAGCATACCGAGAAATTAGGCAACAAAATATTGGGTAGACTTGAGGAAGCCATGCATCAGACAAGAAGAATTATCAGTACAGACAAGGAACTGAAATTAGGCAACGAAATTCAGTTGATATCAGAACAGAAGTTTAAAATGGTAAAATAATATATGCAACATGATGTCTTATGTATATCCCACAGAAACTATTCCAGTGCAAAAATGCGGTTCTGTGCTGGGTCGTCATTAAATAGAGGGCTTTGTGGGTGTCGATGTCAGAGGTACTGCCAAGATGCACTAAGCAGTGTCAGATCCCTCAGCCAGGTAGCTCTTACAGATAAGAGTCACGTTACCTGTTTAAAGCTGGATAAAGTCTCTCCACCCTGTTTCCTTGCCACTGAAACTCAGGCAGGGGTTTAAATGGCACAGACAGGTTGGCCTCCTATACGCAGATGTGTATTAGATATCCATTAAAGAGTCCATGGCGGGGGGGAATAGGCAACACCAGTCTTAAAGATGGTGGGCAGCTGAGAAACAGCTGGGAGAGAACATGTGCACCTGGCAATGTTACTCCTGGTGACTGTGGGAAGGGTGTCAGCCATGTCTTGTGTTCCTTCACGAAGAGGGGACCACTGCAAAGAGGTAAGTCATATTTTTCATATTACAGTCTAAAGTATCTAAAGTAATGTATATGTGACAACATAATACAGTCTGCATTAGCAGAAGATACAGAACATAATGCTTGCATTGCTGATGGATACATTTATACATTTTATTTGCACTTAAATTTTCTTGTATACTATATTAAATAACTGCTGTGTACAAAATATTTTGTCTATAAAATTACTGATTATAAAAAACCAGGCCTTTGGAGATTTGTTAATTTAATGGAAGTATATTATACCTTTGTCTATAAGCATTTTAAATGAAATGAAAAGTGTACTCTCGGGTGTTGGATTGCCTGTAGCAAATCTGCAGAAACCCGAATCTGCAGAGTTTGGGTGTAAATCATTCAGTAATTCAGTTAGTAGATTATTTGATTATTTTGATAATCAATCCAAAATATACTTACATTAATTCAAATACAAAAAATGCAGAATCTCAGAAAATACATATTTATTGTTATTATTAAATGGGGAGAAAAAGCCAGTAAACTGTCAAAATGGCCATTTACAGTACAGAAAATATAAAATATACATAAATACACATAAAGGAAGCACTTCTCTGACTGGCCGGCGGCCAGGGGCTGCTTTCACTCAGGCTAACTAGTAGATCTTGGATGTGGATATTTGCGGTGCAACTTGCCGAGTAGTGGAATGATGTTACATCTTTTTTATTCTGTGAAAAATGATTGATCTGCTGGCCAGATTTAATAATGAATTATAAAGTTCCATATTTGGTACATAATTTAGTGAAATGCTGACACAATGTTTGATGTTAATTATTGCTTTCATTGACAGGTCAGCCTTTCACAGACTGTGAGATTTCTCGCTCTCAATGTGCCCCGGATGTATTTATGATCCTCCTTCGTAGTGACAAAATGCAACGCTTCGACATCCCAATAGAAGCAATCCAGATTTTTGACAGACGTATTTCTCCTTTTCACTCAGCAGGACTGATTTTACATGGTGGCAATGGAAACCAAGACACCTTCTGGCACCACACCAGGCCGGTGAGGATGCCAGCCCCTGGTAGCTTCAGCTCAAGCTCTCAATAACTGTTCTTGTGTCTCGTCCAACTGACCCCAAACTGTGTTACTCTGATAGCGGCTCCTTGAAATCATGGGGCAGATGTTGGAGGACGTCACAGACGGCTTCGGCATGGAAGAACTGGAGTGCAAGATCTGCTTTTGCGTCTACACGCTGGGAAGCCGACGACCTAAGGTGCTGGACTGCTGCCACCGACTTTGCTCCAAATGCTTGACCAAGATACTTGATACGGCAGAGGAACAGTCCATCGTCTGCCCCTTCTGCCGCTACCCCACCACTTTGCCAGGGGAAGCTGTGAAAGGCCTCCCAGATGACTGCAACCTGGTGGCAGCCCTGACCATTCTGAGACGTGACCGACGCAACCTCAGCCAGAGCTCCACTGCTGAGCTCCTCCTCAGTCCCAGGCACCTCGGCTCACGGGTTAACACTCCTACTTCCCACACCTCCTCCAACTACCTGGTCATCACTATGATGGAGACTGCAAGCCCCCATCACAATCCACTGAGCCCTAACCCAGACTATAGCTCTCCCAGTCCCGAGTCTACAACCACTGCCTACCAACGCAGGTCCACGTTGGACTGGGCTTCCATCATCTGCCAAACCTCAGCCAAGGCACTGGTCTGGCTGTTTGGCCTGTTCTACATCAGCTCCCTTCCTCTAGGCATCTACCTGCTCATTGTGCAGGAGACAATGCTGGGGATCCTTTTGGTCAGTTTGGTGCCTACAAGCCTGGTGACCTTCATTGTTTATGGTCTGTGCCAGGACCTGTGTCAGAAGTTTTGGGACTGCATATCTTCCTAACACCATACAATAAATATGTATACTGACAGTGTGAGGATGAGAAAATACTGACTCTGGTCATTGTATCATGTTAGAGTTGATGATAACAACATAATCATATTCGGAATTAGGGACTTGGTAAACAGGGGAGGGTAATCATAACACTGTGAGTATGTCAAGATGTAAAGTTAGGGGTGGTGTGTGGCTTTGATCTGAAGGTTGCTAGTTCAAATTCTTAAGCTGACAGAATGGTGTCACCATAGGGCCCCAGAGAAAGGCCGTTAACCCCAAATTGCTGCAAGGATAGGATAAGCTTGCCTTCTTGATTGTATCTTGCTTTGGGTAAAACATATACATAAAACATAATTCCTAAATTCAAGATAATCATACAATATTAAAGAATTATAATTATATTAAAACGCCTTTACAAATTTTTGTGCTTCCATTTTTTTTAATTTTTGTGATGTATAAAAAATATTTAAAAATTATTCTACTTCCTCCTTTTGTGTATACACACAATTGATTAGTAAAGTGAATAATATTATCATTATCTAATTACAGTAGCACCTATCAAGGGTGCCATTGTATATTAGGCAAGTGAACAGTCAATTCTTGAATTTGATATGTTGGAAGGAGGAAAAATGGACAAATGTAAAGTTCAGAGTGACTTTGACAGTGGCCAAATTGTGATGGCTAGATAACTGGGTCAGAGCATCTCCAAAATTGTAGTTCTTTTGGGTTGTTCTCAGTATGTAGGGACAGTATTTAGCAAAAGTGGTCCAAGGAACACTGACCAGTGACCTGGCAACTGGGTCATGGGTGCTCAATGCTCAATGATTCGTGTGAGAAGCAAAGGCTAGCAGGTCTGGTCTGATCCAACAGGAGAGCTACAGCAACACAAATTGCTGAAAAAGCTCATGCTGGCTCTGATAGAAAGGTGTCAGAACACACAGTGCATCACAAGTTGTTACATTTGGGGCTATGTAGCTTCAGACTGGTCAGAGTGCCCATGCTGCCCCCTGTCCACTGCAAAAGCACCTACAATGGGCATGTGAGTGTCAGAACTGGGCCATGGAGCAATGGAAGAAGGTGGCCTGGTCTGATGAGTCACGTTTTCTGTTACATCTTGTAGCTGGCCGAGAGCGTGTGCATCGTCTACCTGGATAGGAGAGGGCACTAGGTCCTGGCATTCGTGGTGATGTTACTTTGACACATACCATCTACCTTGCAGACATGAAAAAGATTTCAAGGTGATGACTTGTTCTCTAAATTCCCCAGATCAGGTGTAGGTTGTGCTGGACTAACAACATGGAGGCCACATCATACAGCTTGCAGGACTTAAAGGATCTGCTGCTAACATCTTGATGCCAGATACCACAGGCCACCTTCAGAGGGCTTGTGGAGTCCAGGCCTTGACAGGTCAGAGCTGTTTTGGTGACACTAGGGGAACCTAAATAATATTAGGCAGGCGGTTTTTATGGCTGATCGGTGTATATATATGTTCAGATCTATAAGCACTTTACATAACACAAAGAATACTGCCAAACTGTTATGTCTATTTGTGACTGTGTCTCACTGTGTTTTTCATTTCATTTGGGCTGGGCCAATGTCTAATCTATTAATGGACAAAAATTAATAAAATATTATATTAAGCATAGGCACACATGTAGCTGGATATAGCTACCTATATCCAGTTAGTTAGTTGGGATTAGGGATATGCCCATAGAAGTGAATAGAGTCCCTATAACAATATAAGTACATGGACTGTGTGTGTGTGTTTTTTTCGAAATGTTTACCAGTATTTGTAGTAAACTACTGTGAAATCAGGGACAACTAATGACTGTTGAGCACTAAATAGGAAAGTCAGTATTTCCTGGTTATTTATGCACAGAATAACTACAATAGAGACACTGTATAAATATTTTGCTCAGTTTCTGTTTGCTTGTTGGAGCCAGCGTTCGTAAATATGAAGCTATCTATTACGTTGTGGAAGGGAGGGGGTGTTTAGAACCTGCTGGGGACTCTCTCCTCCAGCTGCTGCATGCGACTGCTTCTCAGACCTGATAGGCACCGCGGGCCGCACATCGGTCTTCTGCGGCACGCCGGACAGCACGCGTGATTTGTGGGGAGGCAGCAGGGATGAGAAATAGAGGAGCAGGTGCCAGATGGATTTTTATTTCAGGCAAGCTGGCAACCGAGTACAAAACGGCACTGGGCACAGCTAAAAAGCAGAGAAACTCTAATAAGAGAAAAACTTGTCTCTTGTATGCTTTTACTCAAAATATACGATTCTATACACTTCAATAACTTATACTCTCAATAATGTATGCTTTAAATACCTTCTACAATGTCCTGGGCCCGCTGCCAGCTACACCTTGGCTTTAGTTGTGAAGAAATTTTATTTTGAAAATTTATATTAATCTGAAATTATTTTCACATCTTTTTAGACAAGGGATTTTTTTTATGATACTCACTGACTCAAAAACTCCAAAAATCTCCCACTACCAGGTAAATGAACCCAAAGTTTTGTAACAGTCAGTGTTTTCTTCCAAAACTGATAACGAAGTACCAGTGTTACCTAATATGTGCGACATGATGTGAACAGAGAGGACAGAATTTTGTATAAATGTGTCATGGGCATTCCTTGAAATTATTTGTGATGATTTGATCATTTGCTGTCCTAAAATATTACTATAAGTGAATACATTTTATCATTTGACATTATGACAAGCTAATCAGGCCCATATCTATGAGGCATATATTTACAGTTGCAATTGTATGCCATGAATTTTATTCATAGAACAGCAGGATTTGATTTGACACACTCGTGAGATCTTAGTTTCCCATTCCAAGAAGCTAATGCTTGGTAAAAGTGTGGAATAACAATTAGTAAATTAAGTAGTAAGCAGAGAAGTCTGTTTCAGGTTACACTGTGTAAAGCCATGAATGTTTTAAACAGCTGAGACCATGCCAGATGAGAATTCCTATAGAAGAACCTTGTCATGGACTGAATTTTATCTGGGATCCTTTAGGATTTCAGGTACTATTTATATTTGGTGTCAATACTATAGACATTTTATCTCACATTAAATATTGTATTGTAGTAAAATGTTTAACATTCCTAAAAACCAATATGTTTGAAAGCAATATGGTATATAGTACCAAAACAGCAGGACACTGAATGCAAAATTGGTCTTATACCAGAGAATCTCACAAGTCTTCACTCAATTAATTTTACAGTGGGAATCCATGTCCATATCCCTTTTTATGATGCACAAACTTACAAAGATTGATCTGGAAGAGCTTAAACTGAGAATAATATGAAATTTAGGACCCAAAAGATACATATTTAAATATGAGATGAACTTACTTTCTTTCTTGATTAATGTATACATTCTGACTTTATTTCTATATCAAGTTTTATATATGGATAATATACTGAAGTTTGTGCTCGCAGTATAATTTTGAATATAGTTTTCACAGCAAACCACATTACAGTGCAGTCTTGAAAAGATATATACTGTAAGGTCACTCTCTAAATACTACATGTGCCAGATGGATGCCCCCTGGTGGCATCATTCACCACTTTTCAGCAGTTTTCTTTCAAACTGTTTGATAATGACAAATAAACACTGCCCTAGACCTACAGATACCACCTCAGTTTTATTCCAGATCAGCAATTACCCTGCCCTTAATCATATTATATGCAGTCAGGTTTTAAATAATTATTTTTCATAAGTGATAATGTTGAGTAGTCATAGATAGATAGATAGATAGATAGAAATTTTATTTATCCCCAGGGGGAAATTCAGATATCCAGTAGCTCATTCTAAAATAAATAAAAATAAATAAAACACAATTAATTATAATAATAGATAAACAAGGGAGGGGGGTGGAAGAGGAGGATGAGGTCAGACAGTATTATTAAAAAGTCTTATTGCAGTGGGGACAAAGGAGCTCCTAAACCGCTCAGTTCTGCAGCGCAGTGAGAGGAGCCGTCTGCCACTGCTGCTCCTCTGCCCAACCATTAGGCTGTGCAGAGGGTGTCGACTCTTGTCCATTATAGCTTTCAATCTGTTTAATGAGGCCCTTTCTACCACTGCTTTAGTTGAATCCAGCCCTCTGCCTAACACTAAGCTGCCTTTTTTCACCAGCTTGTCCAGCCCCTAGGTGTTTTTATCTGTCAGGCTGCACCCCCAACATATAGCAGCATAAAAAAGGACACTGGCTACCACTGAGCGATAAAACATGTGCAACATCTCATCACACACATCAAAGGACCTCAGCTCCCGCAGAAAGAAGAGGCATGGAATTATGACATCTTCCTGTATTACCATGATACAGATAGGTAGAACCATTTTCCATAATCACTTATTCTGTTCAGAGTTACGGAGGATCCAGAGCCTATCCTGCAGGCTACGGGCGCAAGGCAGGGAACAGCTCAGGATGGGGCGCCAGCCCGTCACAGGCCACACTTACCTCCAGACAATTTGGTAACTCCAATTAACCTTAGAATTTTTCTGGACTGTGGGGGGAAACCAGAGTATCCAGGGCAAACCCCACGACAACACAGGGAGGCCATGTAAACTCCACACACAAGGAGCCTTGGTAGAGACATGAACCCTTGTCCCAGTGGTGGGAGGCGACAGTGCTGAGCACTGCACAAACACGCCGCCCCGTACACCCCCATATATACCATATAGGTCAGCTGAGGATATGGATTCAAAAGGGTACAAAAATAAACCAAGAATAAGGAAACACCCCTAAGACGCATGATTCTCTGCACTAACACCCAGAAAATTACAGTTGTGTTTTACACTGACATACGACCATTAGCTACCCCGCAGGAAGCAAAAACTGTCAAGGAAGTGAAAGCACTCTAGTGCTTCTCTTCCCTGCAGTGCCCGGCGCTAACTAGCTGTTTCATAAGGGTGCTGCCAGTTCTAACCTCTAAGCCTCTTTTTATTCTGTTGATGCCCGTCTAGTCTTTGTAGGAGACCTTTCCACGAAGAGAATATCTTGCACTCCAGGATTTTCCTTAATTTAAAAAAATCACAGCAGAAGTTGTGTGGAGGACAGGCCTAGATAGCTTAACTGTCAATCTAGCTTCTGTGAAAAAGATGTATTGAAGACGCCGAGATACAGCTCAGTTAATCCTTCCATTGCATTTGGTGCCTTCGCAGTTATTTCCACTAGATGCCACTATGGCCCCAAATACGGTATCTGTATTCTTAAATGATGAGATTATAATTAATGATATTTCTTGAGAGTGTGTATGAGGTTATTCGTTTGTTCTACTGAAAGTGTGAAGCTTAAAAGTAGTGAAGCATTGACTGAACACACCAACTGAAGAGAAATTTGGATAAATATATATTGTTCCAGCTTCAACTGACTGATACGACGCCAGAGAGCAATAAGTGAAAGTAAAATTTAAATGTAAAAGCTTGGGACAAAATTAATTTGTGTTTTAATGGACTGGTAACCACTGCCAGGTTTCCTCATGCCCTGTGCTGGCTGGGGTGGGCTACAGTACCTGTACAGTAACAGAACCTGGTTCTGAATAACAAGGGAAGTACTGGCAGCAGGTGCTGAATAACAAGGGGAGTACCGGCACCTGGCACTGAATAACAAGGGGAGTACCGGCACCTGGTTCACCCCACTTAAAGCATTGCTTAGAGTGAATAAGCAGTTAATTGTTGTTACAACCCGCTGGTCTAGGTCAGGGGTGAACAGATGATATAAGTGAGGTAAGGTCTCTTATAGTTGAGCCATGCACCACAAACAACATACACAGAGACACAAAGATAGTTTTATTACAGATCGGGATTGTCCATGTAAACCAGCGACAATTGTGATACCGACCGCTAAGAATGGGAGGTTAGACGGAGCCAAATGAATAAACAAAACATAACCCTCGCTACTTCCCTATACGCCCTCCCCTTTCCCCAAAGATATGGCTAATCCTCCGAAGTTTGCAAGTGCGTACACGTCTAAGCTTAGGGTATGATAAGGCAGACACGTCGCACAACGGATTGGTAATAGCAATGGGGTAACTAGGAAAATACAGGTTCTACAAGAACCAGAGGCTAAAATGGATGACAGCATGGGAAAGCCGGACACCACCGAGTGTATGACTGAGTTGGCGATATACAAGAAACTCCGCCCTCCTTGTCAAAACTGATTCCACAGGATTGGCCAGTCCAAGTTCCGGTTTCACCATTCATAATGTAACACATCCAGCCTCCACAATCTCAGACATGCCTACTTCTTCTAGAACGTAACAGTTGTGATGTTATATCAGTACTGCTACATTGCACCTTTCAGGTATGAGGTCACAGTTCTAACCACTGAGCTATCATGCTTCCCATGCTGAAAATCAGGGCCACCATAAGGGGGGACAGAAGGCACTCCTGTACCAGGCCCGATAAAAATATTACTGACCCGGGGCCCAGACATCCATTGCAAAGTTGGAGTGGTGAAGCCCCGCCCCAGCAGGACATTTTGGACGGCGATACACTTAACATGGCGCAACACATACGCAACATGAAACGTATGTAATGGAAGCAGTGCACCGACTTTACTTAGTTTACGCCAATCTGGAGGATAAGTTGTGCCATGAGATGATGCACACTTGCTGTCTCCACAGCGGTCGAGTTGCTGAGTTTGTAATACTGCTACAGCATTCGCTGTATTCTAACCACTGCTCCACATCATATTGGTACTTCGCTCTGCCACATATCACTTTACTACCCCATGTTGAATGTTGCATTGTATATTGTTATATATCTCGTAGAAGTTAGTATTTCTTAATTAGGATGCAGGATATTGGAAATAAAAATCCATTTCTGCAATTAGTATTGCAGTATTTATAAAGAAAAAATTGTTAAAAATAAATTAATTTCTGACAAACACGCCTGTTCACGAATTACTTAAACAGCAAGGATGAAAATGATTAGGATTGGATCGGAGAGAGCGTGCAGTGCTATTGCAAAAGTATCATTCATCTGGCATATAGGTCAGTGTTGAGTATTTTTAGTTGAGTATTTTTATAGCAACTGGTAAAATCCTTGGGTAAACTCATAATATGAGTTTATGGTACATATATATTTTTCACAGGGCAAACCTGTGCATATTGCTTTGTGCAGGGCCTTATTGGAAAGTTTTAGGAGTGAAATATATTGTGCTACATATTGAGATATAATATCCCTGACTTTAGTCACAATATATCAATTGTGATGCTTTTGAAATTAATATGTAATAAAGAATCTATATTTTTTCCCATGAAAGGAAAAGTTGAGTACTCTATGTGATACTCTTTTTATTATGGCTTTTTATCTTGAATGTTTAGGAGGGACGTATTGTAAAATGTCACGGTTATAAAATAAGCAGGACAATGTAGTGCCTGAACACTTTCTTCCGATTTTGCACTCCCTACGAACACAAGACCAAGATTTCCCGTGTACCCGCTCTTTTTCTACCATACTCCTGTGAGCCTCGAGCGCCCCCTCCTGGACCTCAAATAAAACACTGTCAACTTAAAACAATAAGAAACAAACATTACTTTTATTTCCATTAACCAGTCCAACTCAAACTTTCTTTTGCATTATACTCTGCAGTATATTTGCACTATTCAAAGTCAGTGAGATATGATGGGGGTCTTCTGTTTGCCCTGAGTGGTGAACAGGTGACTGTGACCCAGGCAGATTAATTTCAGTCCAGTCCATGACATCTTGTCCATCATCTGTGCCTTTCAACCCACATGAAAAAGACAATGTTCAACCCTTGGTAAAATCTTAAAATAACCATGGAATCTTTGATGTCAATGACCTTGTATGGGTATGGACTAGGGCTGAGCGATATGGCCTAAAATCTATATTGCGGTATAATTTTAAGCATGAGCGGTATCGAAATATATTGTGATATACTCTTTTCTTCTGTATATATATGTCAAAATGAACATACTCGCATACCAGATGCATTGCAGCAGAATAAACACTTTTAAAAAGTATAGAATGCCATTTTAAGAACATTTATTGTGCAAAACTTACTTTTAAAAATTACAAAACTTTTCAAGTAATTTTTAAGATGTGTAACATCTTTTTCCAAACAATGTAACATACAATTCTTAAATGACAAATAATGATGAAGATATTTCAAATAAAAAAAACAAGTAAAATGTTAGTAAAACACAAACTTGTTTAAAGTGAAAAATGTAAAAAAATAAAAAAAATTTCCTGTTGTCCTGATTACTTATTTATATTGCACAAAAATATAGCTGCACATATTTGAACTAAAAACACTTCAAGTTCAACAGGTTTCTTTTCCGTTAAATATAGAACAACAAATTTCAAACTTGCAATATGTAGTGAAAATACGAACACTGAACATCAGTGTTTATGCCCCTTGCGTGCAGTGATTAAACTTTCTTGCACATCAGAGGTTATTCGCGAGGAACACAAGTTCCCGGTCTCGGGCTTCAGTGCAGATCGGTGGCATGTTACTATATTGCCACTGGTGCTGAATGCCCTTTTTGAGGGGGCACTCATGGCAGGAATGCAAAGGTATTTCTTGGCTAGGCTTGCCACCCTGGGAAAATGAGCATGGTGCAGCCTCCACCACTCCAGTGGGTCAGCTTCTCCTTCAGCATCCAGTGCCTGCAGGCACTGTAACACTGAATTGAAAGCTCAATTTCAATCGTTTCTCTGTCAGTGAGGGCAGCTGGGCCAGGCTGAGCGGCTGCCTTTTTGAAAAAGCTGTCCAGACTTTGTTTACTCCTCTTGGGTTCTCTCTGGGCTTCTCCAGCAGCTCCTGTGCTTGTGTGCGATGGTGGTGACTCTGTGGCAGACACAGCTTGCATCTCCAGCAGTGCCTGAATTTCTGCTGCTGCTTTTGTCAAGATGAACTCTTTTCGGTCATCAGCTATATATGATGATCTGAAGGGTGGGTTGACAAAGGAGGCCATACCCAGGAGGTCATCAGTTGCAGAGGCTGAGTACTTCTCATTTAAATCTTCATGTCCTTCGTCAGGTCTGTGTCAGCTAGAGGAAGAACTTTGTTGTTTAGAAGGTGGAGCACAGGTTTGACATACGACACACTCACATACTCTTCTCCAGACAGAGCATCTGTGAACTCCACATCAATGTCCTGCCAAGTTGGTACCTGGTGCCTGGTTTTCCTGTATGTGACATGGCCTTCTCTTGTTCAAGCACCCGCTGAATCATCTGTTGCCGAGACCCTCATCTTGTTGGTGTTTCATTGATGAGGTGGTGAGGAGGCAGGTTTAGCTTGGCCTGGGCATTAGCCATTTCTCTCTTCCTTTTCCAAGTGAAAGAAAAAGCACTCACTATTTTCTTGCACTTGCTAATTGCACGTTCAACACGGGCGCCTTGCACACTTCTCTCTAAGGACAAAATTGGAAGATATTATTATTAGTCCCGTTCCATATGCACAATATCAGAGAAAACATCTGTACAAACACATCAAAGTATACAAATACCAGTATAATCTAATCCTAGATAAGACTGAATTAATTAATTCATTTGATAAAAGACACCACATCATACTTAGTAATACTATATTAATTACTAACATAATGTTAGTAGTAATTATATCATAATATAATGATATAATAAATAATACACACTCACTCTATGTGTGTGTGTTTGTATGTATGTTTGAGAAATCGCATGGAGGGTCGCATATAATCAGGGGTTGACATAATTCTGTGTCTCGGCTGTGGTGGGGGGGAGTGCGCGCCGGGCTCCATCTATGCGTCTTGCGTATCACTTATGTTAACCTCTGCATATAATGTTGAACTAGGACAAAAATAAACGTTTAACCTACCGATGGCGAGGTAGAGCCCATGGCCGAAGCACAGTCTTGTCCAGCCGTTCATTTCCACGGCTTTCACTGCCATTGTTGGTGGTTATGCAGACTTCTATAAGTCCCCATGACTCCTGCGCTTCGTTTAATCCCTGAGATATCAGTTCACCCGTATGATCCTCGGGGAAATAACTTCTGTAGGCATCTGCTGCACAACTTCCACTCTTCATTGATGAAGTGGACTGTGAGACTAATGTAAGGCTCCATTGTGCAACTCGACCACAAGTCCGTAGTAGCTGCATAGTGTTTTATGCTCCGGAGTTCTTTCTTCACTTGCTCGCGGACTTTGGCATACAGTTTGGGCAGAGGTGGAAAGAGTAATAAAATATGCTACTCAAGTAAAAGTACTGTTACTTCAATGAAATTTTACTTAAATAC
>JAODKM010000001.1:26970454-26981327 GCA_026780845.1 Petrocephalus sullivani
CATAGAGACACCAACTGCCGGAAAAAAAATCCTTGTGTGCCATACACACACTTGGCCAATAAATCTCATTCTGATTCTGATTCTGAAATCCTTGATAAAGTGGGCACTGTAATTAGCCATGCCAAGAAGACTGCAGACCTCACTAGCATTAGTGGGGGCGGCATCATGAAGTGCCTGAACCTTCTTGGGACCAAGACAGAATCCGCCATCTGAAAATACATACCCAAAAAAGTCAAGAGTGGTTTGTGGATATGAGCACTTAGCCTTGTTAAGCATCAGGTTCTTCTGTTTTGGTCGCCGAAATGTTGCCCTAAGCTTGGTCATGGGCAGCCCTTGTTCTGCCAAACACCAAAATGTCATCACTGAGGTTTATAACTCCTGGGATGCCATCCAGGGCTTGTTGAGTAGCATTTTGGAATACTTCTGCAGCAAAGGAAACTCCAAAACACAGTCTCTTGTAGCATCGCAGTCCTACATGAGTAGAGAATGTTGTGATATATCATGAAGATGGGTGTAATTCTAGCTGGTGATATCTACAGTTTAAATCTATCTTAGAGAAGAACCTGGATCCATTGAGGGCATGAATTATGTCATCTACTGTAGGCGTGAGATGTCTTTCTTGTTTGATAGTTTGGTTTGGTATCGTCATATCCACACAAATACGCACGGGTTCTGGGTCTTTTGGCTTTGGAACAGGGACTTTTGGAGATATCCATGGAGTGGGACCATCCACCTTCTCAATGATGTCAAGGTCCTCAAGACATTTCAATTCAGCTTCAATTTGCTTCCTTACATGAAATGGTACTCTCCTGTGAGGTTGTGTGACTGGGGGAACATCTTTCCTACTATTTAATTGAACCTGAAAGTCCTTTAATTTGCCAACTCCACTAAAAAGGTCAGCAGACTCAGAGATGAGATCATCTATTGTATTCTTTTTTGTCGGGTTCGAGGCTATTGAGGGTTGCACTAGCTGTGGTGGAGATGTGTTGAGGCAATTTGGATTAGCCTCAGTTGCCTGGCAGCGTCATAGCCAAGCAAACTACCATTGTTCCCTTTTAGCATGTGGAATGTGGCATGAGAGAACCGTGACTTGGACTCCACCAGCAAGGTAAATTTTCCAATGGTAGGCAGCGGTGTGCATGAACCATACGGAAAAATTGGAACGGTGCATCTATTGAGTCAGGGCTTACATCTCAATTTCTGATAAGTTGTTTCATCCAGAATATTTACAGTCGCCCCCAGGGCAAGCATCACCTTTACATTGCAGCCACAAACCTTTATCATTACCTGTGGAAGATTTGCTCTTGGTAGTGAAACTGTGTAGAGAAACTCCTCAGAAGATCTTGTCTGTACATCGCCTGTTACTTGCGATGTGATGGTACTATTATCACCGGTGCGCACATAACGCACTTCATGCCGGCCTCTGACAGCCCCTTGTGGCCGTATGGAGCGACAGCATTTTGCAAAATGTTAATACAGCTCCCCTCCCCATCTTTATAGCCAGAACGTTCTCCTTTATATGTTCGTGAGTTGTACTTTGTCGTGCTTCCTCCATTCCTGACGCCTGCATCTCGGCAATTGCCATAGTTCTGCCAAGTGCAAGGAGCTCCGTTAATGTTATATCCGGTTTTTGTAGTGCTTAATGCCTCAGTTTATTATACGTGCAAGTCTGAATAATCATAGTTTTGAATTCTCTATCAACATCAGGAAAGTCACACGTTGCTGCTAAGTGCCACAGTCTTATATAATAGGAGTCCAGTGGTTCATCTGCCAGCTGCCAGGCTTGTCGGAACTTGTACGTCTCATAGGCTATGTTAATTTTAGGTAAGAAGTACTCACTCAGGTTGTCTTTCGTCCGTTTGTAGACTGTTGCCTCCCCAGTGTCAGCGAGTGTGTCAAAGATGTCCTGTACTGCTTCACCTGCATACGTTTTCTTGCATCATATTTTACATCTAGAGCAAACATGAAGCTATCAAAGTGCTGCAGTCACTTCCTCCAATGGAAGGACGAGTTTGTGGAAAAGGATTAGGTTAAATCCTCGTCGCCAGTGTAAAATGTCACGGTTATAAAATACCAAACAAAGCAGAACAAAGTAGTGCGTGAACACTTTATTACCATACTCCTGTAAGCCTCGAGCGCCCCCTCCTGACCAAAAATAAAACAGTCAACTTACAACAATAAGAAGCAAACATTGCATGTATGATTATACTAGTTTTACTTAGTGAAATCGTGAAATCTAGTATAATTAATAAAATGATTAAGTTTATCTGTGTATATGAGCTTGGAGCATAGCACCAAGGGTCAATGTAATGAAAATACAGACTTACAGGCCCACAAGAGTCAATATAAATCTTAGGTTGAAATTATATGTGCAGAAATAAATAACAGCTATTTACACTGATAACTGTGTGCTCTAGTTGTGCTGTAAATATTGGTGCACCATATTTTTCTTTAGTAAACACGTGCTACAGATCGTTGCTACATGGCATTTCAATTGGCTAGGTTAACTTAAGATAGACTTGTTTACATTGGTTAAGTTAGATTAGGTTAGTTAGTACCCTGCTGAAAAAGTCTATCTTGACGTGGTGGCAGGCTTACAAATCTTTTGGCTAAAGTCTTTTACTGGACAGAAATATGGGGGTTGGGGGACCCAGAATTGTACATAGTATGAGGCCCAGAAATTTCTGATGGCAGCCCTGCTGAAAAATTTTAAATAGATAACTTAAATGACTATAAACAGACACTTCTACTCTAATAAGCCAAACACTGCATGGAAACCAGCCAGAATGGCCTCTGTGGCACCAAATGAACCCAAAAGGAAATAAGATAACATACACTTGCCTCTGGCAGATAGAGGAGGTGAAGCCAAAGTAGGAAGACATTTCTTTTATTTTCATTTTTGCATGCTTCTGTATCAAGATATAAATCTCTCAATGAGGACTGAAGAAAAAAATGAAACTCATTAACTGATTTTAGGTTTCAGACATACCTTATATATATACCAGACATACCCATTCCAGACATTCATTATATACTATGTAAGGAAAAGTAAGATTTTTAAATTATTATTATTTAATCAATAATCAACAATTGACGTTTTAAAATATCATTTTTTTGTATTGTACTTTAAACTCATTGTTGCTATATGTCCCCTACTGTCTAAAATCTTATGTTCTATCTCAATAATATTATTTCACATATTTTTTTCATTTTTGTTTCTGTACTTGGCAGTATTCCTAGAAGCACCAAGGGAATCTTTAATTTCATGTAAATAATCGGAATAATAATCGAATATAACTGGGTAATATATTACCTATCAGACTTCCGTTGTGATCGTTTGTGGTAAACCATGATCCGGTACACATGATGATCTTACTTTTACTTTGTGATTAACCATTATCCATTATAATTAGGCCGTAGGTTAAGGAGTGCTTTTGGGCTCAGGTCACAGAAGTATGTGAAGAGTTATTGCAGCCTTTCTTTCTGCTGTTTTTCATTCCTTAACACACTTCGGGGGCATTGCTATTTTTGAGGACACGTGCACCCTTTAATCAAAGAAAAATATGTCAATAAGTAAACCAAAAAGCTTACTTCAAATTTTAATCTTAATTGGCTAAACTACAAAGACATTAGGATCACCAGCACAAAGCCACTACATTTCCCATAGTGCACCAAATGTTGCGTTAGGCACAAAATCTGGCCCTGTGATTGGCCAACGCTGCATTCATTTTCACCTTGGATGTCTCTAGGTCAAATAAATAATTTAATAAAAGTGTCTTCGACCGCCTTTGTGTCACTCAACAAGGTCACTTGAATATATAAATTTATGTATCGAATCTGCAGTCCACGAAACAGGTGGACACCATGGATTAAAAACATTTTTTGACTCTCCCATAGGTGAAACTCTAAAATATATACGTATAAAATAGTTTACGAGTATATAAAAAGATCAATGCTATGCAAAACTGTTTTCCGTCATCATACATGTCGCGTTTGTCGCTCGCCAGACTGGAGACAAACGAGGAAGACGTCACGCCCCCTGTCGGGGAGAAACGGAAGTACGAAATGACGGTGACGCTCGGGGAAGGCCGTCTGAGGGAGGCGGATGGGGGAAGCGGGCGCAGAGGGCGCAGCGCCGTGTCACTCAGGACTTCGTCTATAGACAGATCCTGCGTTTTAATATTTATTTAAGTGAAAGCGTTTCACTTCTCCCCTTTATATCTAAGTGACTGCGTTCCAGCCTGAGCCCCACATGGCCCCCGCGGTGCGCCTTTGACGAGATGGACGGGATCGCCGTGAGACTCCGGTCGCTGCCGTGCCTGCCCGCCGTGCTCCGCAGCCCGGCGTGCTCCGTAGCCCGGAGGGCTTCCCGGCCGGGTCCCGGCGCTCCGTCCGGCTGGCGCTTGGGTCCGAGGAGAGCGGGCGCGTCGGCCGGCTTGGGCTACGGGACTGTCTGCGTGCGGCGCTGGTGCGGGGACGAGCTTTACACGGGGATCGGGGCGGCGCTGCTGCTCCTGAGGCGCACCGTGCTGATCGCCCGAGGTAGGAGAAGCCGTCCGAAGCATCTTACGGGTTCCGATAGGAAGCTGCCCGTGAAACTCCATCCAAGGCGGCCGGATGGCGAGGCCGCCGCATGCAGTGCAGTGGATGTGATTTATGCCCTACCCACGCTTACATCTGGGGGGAGAGGGGGTTCGGGGGGTCCTATGCACTTCCTGGTTGCAGTGCATTGCACATCCCACGCCCTGATTCCGGACCTGCCATTGCGTCGGGGATCCGGGCCCCGCGGCACGGGCACTGACCTGGGATCGGTGATTCCTCGTTTGTTCATGGCAGCGGGTGCCGCTGTTTCTAAGCCGCTGCCCATGACTGTGCACAGCCCGCTCCGGCTCTCAGACCGCCCGCTCCGGCTCTCAGACCGCCCGCTTGCCCTCAGCAAGCTGCGGGTTCACTTTCGCGCAAAATACTGGCCTGACTGCCGGCGGCATTTACGCTCCAGCTGTTCCAGTTCACACTTCTGCGAGTGATGTGGCTTCATATTGGTCAAAAGTAAAGTTTTTTTTTATTCTTTTTTAAACCTAAGCTGACGACTTTAAATATGCGTTAACCGTTGCGTAAAGTTCATTTTAGGTATATCTGTGGTATTGTACTGTAAGCCACGTTGTTTACAGTGAAAATATTTGTGACTCGTTTGAACTGTAGAATGAGTCATGTCGGCCTACATTCTTTTAAAATACCTTATGTTTCCCAGAAATAAGCCCAGGTTAGGCCCATCAGACTCGTTTGGGGAGAATTCAAGTAATAGCACAGAGATGTTAAAATTTTATCTAGCTCTGATTTTAAGAAACCCAAGGTTTTAGCTTGTACTACACCAGCAGGAAGACTATTCCATATGCGAACTACATGCTGTGTAAAGAAGTGCTTCCTCAAATCCAGCTTAAAATAAGAATTTAAGAATGTGCAGTACAGTGCTGTGCAGAAGTCTTAGTCAAAGTGATGTTGTCATGTTCATGTTGGTGTAAAAACTGTAATGTTATGTCTGTCTACATGTGTCATCTCAGCCGTTATAAACCCTCTGCCAAAGTCACCCCAGCATTTTCTGCAGCTCTCAGATACAATCCTGTATTTTTTTGACTATACAACTTCCCCACCTCATACAGCTAATCGATATCTTATTGAGAGTTTAAGTAAGATTTATTAATTGAGCTGGTGGTGAAATGAAATGCATGGAATGGCTGAGGTGCCCCTCAGAAGTAGTTTGGGAGCTGTTGCCGTGTTCATCAAGCCAACAAGATATCAATAACTCTTTGAGCAATAAGAAATTCTTGTTTATTTTTAAGTTTATTGTGGTACTGTTCAATTACTTCATTTATTTGTTCTGTTGTTGTGTATTTTATTTGCAAATATATACTCGCTACCTAGATAAACAACCTTAAACATTTTCTTTGACTGCCTAAGACTTTCACACAGTGCTGTACAGCAAATAATATACATATCAGACTAGGAGCCTTTCCCAACCATTGAGCCTTTGTTTCAGGTTTATCGCAGGACAAAATTGTCCTTGCTTTGATAATTTATATCCTTAAGTATTATACAGTTAATACTATAATTGTTTATGCATATTTATTATATATTTGTCTTGTTTTCAGTGTTTATCAATATGTGTGTACATATGTGGTTTTACATATATCGTCACAGTAGGTTAAGTGATCAATTAACCAAAAACAAAACTAGTCTGACTTCCTTCTCTAAGTTGTCGGTCATCCATGTACTGTAATTTCACACAACATGCCACCGAAAGCTGCAGACCATAGACATACTACATGCATTTTCAGCCTTCCTGGAAGCAGAAAAAAGCAAATAAACATAGACAAGAGCTTTAAAGTGTAATTTTATTAAACAAACAAAAAAAAACACGGACCCCCCAGCTGAAAACCTTTGTTCTTGGAAAAAGACCAGCAGAAAATGAGCAAATGAGTGAGATCTTATCCGGATATGGGGGTGTTAGTGGGGGGTTCCACAAGTTTTCTGATTGACTGGCACCACATCTTAAAACACTGTAGCTTATCAATGTAAACTATTTCCTTATTAAAACTGACATGTATTGGCCTCTTAAGTAGCTCAATGAGTAATGGGGCTCATCCAGAACCCAGGCTACTTTTTATGGCCTGGGTATTACGGGTTCATGATTGATCTACGTCATCAACAGTGTAGGAATCTTACTTGAAAAGTCTCACCAACGTAGTTTTTTCTTTCAAATTCATTTTTGTCTTAAGTTTGAGACTACTTCTTTATAATAAGGAAAATGCCTATACTGAATAGTTGTAGTTGCATATTTGCATAGTTCTTGATGTATATCCTGACAGTTGGCTGAAGCTGACCTTGTCTGTCTGGCCTTTTCATTACAGAACTGAGTACCTCAATCAGAGCCCTGCAGTATGATCTGAAGAAGGTGGAAACGGCCAAGTCTGAAAACAGGAAATTCTTCTTTGATACCCATGCTGTGGTTCGTCTGCTGGAAAACAATGGTTAGCCACACAATGACTTCTACAACACTATAGTTGTGATCCCTGCGAGGGGTGTACTACGAATTAAATTTAATGGCTTGGACAGCTGGTCCAATGGTTTCTTGTGACAACTGAGTTTTGGGTGCTATGAACTCAGTTTTAAAATGGGGTATATTGCCATGATAATTAAGCTGCATGCCTAACCTGTTCGGAGCAGGTTTCAGTGCATTCATTCAGATTAAAACAGACGTAAATCCTGTTCTTTCACCAAAAGCCTATTTACAACCCGCCCTTTCACCAAATAAATGTGGTCTACATAAGAACTGCCTTTTGACTAAATAGTAGGGATGGGCGATGGCACTGATCGCCTTTTTGTCAAGTATAAAAGAAAGGGAATGTTTTTATAGTGATATTTGGTGCCAGTTCCTTTGCAAGTCCTTGTCAGAGGTGGATTAAGGGTTCACTCACACTATGCAGTCTGTACCTTGCCCAAGCATGTTTTACCCCCAAAGTCTAGTTCGTTTGACTAGTGTGATTGCCCCGTGCTGCTTGGGACACAAGAAGTCATACAGTGATGACAAAAATGTGCTTGTGTCTGGAAATGTTAAGCGCAATTTAAGCGCAGACCAGGACAGAGTGGAGAGGGGGGCATAGTCGTGCTTGGGCATGGTACAAGAAAACCAGACCATGTGCGGGGGGGGCGGAAGGTGCTGACGATGAAGTTTGCAGAGTAGGACAAGTATGACCTACCTCCTACCAATGAAATGGCAGCTCGTCATTTGCATCATAAGTTGCTGACACCAGCCACACCCCTTGATTGTGAACACACACAGACACACAGGCAAATTCAGAAACCCCTAATCAGCTTGCCAATTTGATAACCACCATTGTGACATTGTGACAATCAGTGTTAGTTAACTCTGAGATCTCAAAGCTTGCTTCATAGCACAACCCTCTGGTCTGTAATATTTTACTAGAGAATAGTTTATAAATGAAACAATCCGAAATGTCAATTTTAGAAAGTAAAACAGCTTCTTCTTTTTTTACCACACTGTTACATATCAGGGTTCAGCTCGCAACAGGCAGAGGTCATCGTGAGTGCCCTAATGAGAATCACAAATTCCAACATGGACATCTTCTACAACGACATGGTGACCAAAGTTCAGCAGGTGAGCTGGACTGTTTCCTTACTGTCTTAACAGGTCTGCAAGATACCTCGGGCCATTTAGTGACATGATTTATGTAGCAGTTCTTCCTTTGTCGGTGCTCTGTTTACTGTACGTTATGTATAGTATATTGTACGCAAAGAGTATTGTATACTATTCTGTAGCCACTATAATGTTTTAATTTTATTCCAACTCGCAAAAACAAATGCCTAGAACATGTAAATGCCCATAGCAGATAAAGTACTCATTCTGATTATTTAGTGGTCCGTTCTTCATACAACACATACATATTTATACAAGCGGTACAATACTATTTAATTATCTGAAAATAAACACGGTCAATCAAATATATATATGTGTGTGTGTGTGTGTATATATATATATAAACACTTGAAACCAGTAGGTGTCATGCACAGGTTGATTTATTGGATATAAACATGTAGGTCTTCTGTTGGCCTGCTACAGGAAATCATGCTACAGAGGGTGATGTCCCAGATCGCCGCTGTGAAAAAAGACATGGTTATCCTGGAGAGGAGTGAGTTCTCTGCCCTGCTGACAGAGAACGAGGTGAGCAATGTGCAGTGCATGCGCTGCAATTCGAGTGACAGCTTTATAGATATGTCATCTGATCTGTAAACACTGAAAGGACAGTCTGCTATAGGCTATTACACATTGTAATGTAAGAAGTCAGAACATTATTTTTGTTGGTTTTCTATTTTTTTTTTTTTTTACTATAGAAAGTCAAGATGGAGGTCCTTCAGTTGAAGGTGCAGTTGAATGTGAGTATAAAATTATGCATTCTGTAGTGTGCTAGTCCTTTTGGCAAGTTCATAAATCACAAAAGCAAAATAACAGAACTGTATGTTCTACTTTAGGATGTGATGAACAAAGTGCGTTCTGATACTATTTTGGAGATGAACCTGGAGAAAAGCAGAGTGAAAGAAATGGTACAGTCCGTCATGTGGGGTATTTTATTTAGCCTTTATTTGTGTAAGGTTGCACATGTGAGGTTATATGTTTACACATTTTAAAAAATCAGTCTAGAAATGATGTTCTGTGAAAATCACAATTCTAATTCTGTAAACTTTGATTGCAGAGAGCAGAGTATGAGAGAAAAGTTCTGTCAACACGCACACAAATGATGGAGATGGTACGTATGAATGCGCAGCAGATGTATCCTACGTACACCTTGCAATTAGAACCGGGAAATTTCCCTTCTCATAACTGAATTTTATATAGTGCAGTGAAAAACATGCCAGTACCATACTTTATAACCTAATTACCAAAAATTTACTGAGGTGTCTAATGGCTCCTCTTCGGGTCATGAGGTGTTGTTGATAAATGGATTGTGTTTTTCAGCAATAGAAGTCTGGCACTTTCTTCCAGATTGGCCATGTTATAAACCTCTCAGCTTTAAAGGAGACATGTTCCATCGTGTGCCCTGTAAATATTTGGACATGATTAGATTCCAAAAGCTCCATTAATCCATAAGAACATTCTGTATTCTCCTGTATCCTGTATTCTATCATATTTCCTTGGAATAGTAAAAAAAAAAAAATGACACAGAATTAGTCAATTCGTTGTCTCCCTCTTGTGGATAAATGTGTACACTATGTAGAAAAATCTTTGGCTGCCATAGAAAATAGTTTATATTGGCCTAAAACTATGATTTAGTCTGTCAAAGTGTCAGCTTAGCCATTTTAAATCCTCTCTTAAAGTCACCCCAGTATTTACCTTAACCATCTATTATATTACATACATGTTTTTGCTGAACTCACCCACTAGCATACCATGTTTATTCACTAATCAATGTAACTAACTTAACTGGTGGTCAAATTTAACAAATGTATGGAATGACCGAGGTGCCCCCGAGGAGAGGTTTGGGAAGTGAAGCTGTGTCCATCTAGCCATCCAACAAGATGTCAGTAACAAATAGAACAGAACACATTCTTATACTTTTTATTGCATTACTTTTTGTTGAACAGTGTTTTTATTTCTAAGCAAATACACATTTACGGCCCAGATAAATAGCTTTCAAAGTAATTTTCTTTTGTACAGTACAAATGCCTTTTTAAGCCTCATTTTATATGCAGTTTCTGTGTTTTCTTAAATATATATCTTCTAAAATGATGTTGTGACCACGGATTTTTAAGTTCTGTCCAAAATTACATCATCATTTTGATGATTTCTATGTCCTGTACTATAATTAGCCCTACAGCCTAGAAGTTGATAAGTGGTTGGGCAATGATGGATGCATTTAGCTTCAAATTGAAGCTAAATGTAGTGTAGCTACAAATACACTGAATTGCTACAGGAAATATTTGCTGCAACAAGCAGGTAGCTGGAATTTCTCCTTGATGGAGGTTTATTATGGAGTCTTGATTAAGAATCCTATTCTTATGCCTAGAATTCTGACCAGGATCGTCACATAACCCAAACCAACATGAAGATAGATACCGAAGTGGCAGGACTGAAAACCATGCTGGAGTCTCACAAGCTCGACACTATAAAGTACCTAGCAGGTAGACAGCTGCCCAATCAGTGCAGTTTGTCAATGGAACCATTATTTTGTTATTCTGTTTAAATTGTTTGGCATATACACTCACCGGCCACTTTATTAGGCAAACCTTGCTAGTACCGGGTTGGACCCCCTTTTGCCTTCAGAACTGCCTTAATCCTTCGTGGCATAGATTCAACAAG
>JAODKM010000001.1:26997511-27017062 GCA_026780845.1 Petrocephalus sullivani
AAGAGCTGAAAGACTCGCGGCGTTAGCCGATTTCCAGGTGTGTTGTGAGAAGCGACTCCGCGAAGTGTGGCGTCCGGCAAGGGGGATTCTCGGAGAGCGGTGACGGGGTCCCAGTGTATGGCAAGCCAAAAGGGCCAAATATCAACACCTTTCTAACGCGTTTCAGCACGAGAGGCGTAAAAAACGCACCTCCGTTACCAAGGACGCGCGTAAAAAACGCAGCTACTGAAACTGAACTGTCACGACCCAGTCAGCAAAGAGGGAGGCCAGGCAGCATTAGTTCAGCACAGATTTCCATCGTTGCAAAAGTACTGCACACTAAATCGTCTAATTTGCTTTGGCATTGGTCACGTCCCAGCAAACATGTCCAAAGCCATGTCCGAAGGACGACCTTATTAATATAAAAAATAATGAAATCCTTCTAAAGGAAGTTGCTATGACAGCTTCCAGGAATAGCATTATGAACTAATGCTGCTTGGCCTTGCGTTTGTCACAAAAAAACGCAAATTTTTTTACGCACATTCTGTAAGCATTTAAAATGCGCGTTTGTAGTGTCAGACGCGTTATAACAGGCCGAGTGCATGTGTTTACACGCGTCCTTGGTGACGGACGCGCATTTCTTAAGCTCGATTCGTTCGATTTTTGGCCCTTTTGGCTTGCCATACCGCTGGCTCGCGGCGTCTGATCAGGTCTCTGGTTGTACGCAGGCGTTTTGTAAAAAAAAAAAAAAAAAATGGTGTGATACAACAGTCAGTCAGCGAAAATCATATTTAAAGTTAGATTATTCAATTTATTAATTTTGTATTTTAGTTTTAGGTTCTCCCCAGTTCTGATCAATGCAATATTTGAAAGCATTTCTGCAGTGCTACATATATAAGAAAAACACCACTTTCTCTCATGCCACCCTCAAGCAGTTGTTGCATTGAGTGAATAATCGATTCTTGAGCCATCAGTGTCAACCTGGCTACTACTTACCCTCTAAAGTCCTATTTTTTTTACCACACATGGCTTCTGCATTTTGGCTTAGTTTCCATTAAATAAAAATTCCAGTGTAATTGATCATGTTGTTGTTCACCTGAGGTTGTATTTACCGAATTTTAAGACCTATTAGAATTCTCTCTTTCACATGACTGTTCATACACTATATTGCCAAAATTATTGGGACACCCCACCAAATCATTGAATTCAGGTGTTCCAATCACTTCCATGGCCACATGTGTATAAAATCAAGCACCTAGGTATGCAGACTGCTTCCACAAACATTTGTGAAAGAATGGGTCACTCTCAGGAGCTCATTGAATTCAAGCATGGTACCGTGATATACCTGTGCAATAAGTCCATCCATGAAATTACCTCGCTACTAAATATTGCACAGTCAACTGTTAGTGGTATTAAAAAAAAGTGGAAGCAATTGGGAACAACAGCAACTCAGCCATGAAGTGGTTAGCCATGTAAAATCACAGAGTGGGGACAGCTCATGTTGAGGTGCACAGTGTACAGAAATTTCTGCAGAGTCAGTAGCTACAGACCTCCAAACTTCGTGTGCCCTTCAGATTAGCTCAAGAACAGTGTACAGAGAGCTTAATGGAATTGGTTGCCATGGCCGAGCAGCTGCCTCCAAGTCTTACATCACCAAGTGAAATGCAAAGCGTCGAATACAGAGATGTAAAGCACACCACCACTGGACTCTAGAGCAGTAGAGACATGTCCTCTGGAGCGATAAATTACGCTACTCTGTCTGGCAATCCGATGAACGAGACTAGGTTTGACGGTTGCCAGGAAAACAGTACTTGCTTGGCTGTCCAGTGAAGGGAACTCTTAATGCTTCAACATACGACGCCATTTTGGACAATTTCATGCTCCCAACTTTGTGGAAATGGTTTGGGGATGGCGATTTCCTGTTCCAACATGATTGCGCACCAATACACTAAGCAAGGTCTATAAAGACATGGATGAGCAAGTGTTGTGTGGAGGAACTTGACTTCAACCCAATAGAACACCTTTTGGATGAATTAGAGTGGAGACTGTAAGCCAGGCCTTCTCATCCAACATCAGTGGCTGACCTTACAAATGCTCTCCTGGAAGGATGGTCAAAAATTCCCATAAACACACTCCTAAGCCTTTTAGAAAGCCTTCCCAGAAGAGTTGAAGCTGTTATAGCTGCAAAGGGTGGACCAACTCCATATTAAATCGTATGTTTTAAGAATGGGTTGTCATTAAAGTTTATGTGTGTGTAAAGGCAGGCGTCCCAATACTTTTGGTAATACAGTGTATGTGCTGGATATCATATATTTTATCTCCAAACAGTTTCTAAACAAACTGAACTTTTTACACTTTTTAAAATTCCATCCTTGGATGTTACCTCACCCCGTGTCTTGCGCTTTCAATATCTGTAGCTCGTCATCGCCCTCAGTGCCAGATGCAACACTTTTCATGCTACACGATTTGGCGTCCAGATATTGAGCATGCTAGATATCTGATGGGCATCTGTAACGCATCTGAGACTCCATCAGATATTTAGCATGCTAGATATCTGACGAGCGTCTGTGATGCATTTGATACTCCGTTGGCACATGTCCTTGAACAGTTGACATGATCAAGTGCCGATTAGCGCTGACTGAATACAGATTTGCCCCCAGATTTGGTTTTTTTGTGATCTCCAAAAAAATGTTAGTGTAAAAATTGGGGCTAAAATCATGTAATGTATCTCAGAATAATGGATTGCTACTGGCAAATTTAGTTGCAATGCTCATATAGCAAAAGAGTGCCAATTATTATTATATAACTATTATTATTGTTATTATTATCATAATCAATCATCACCATCATCATTATTATGATCAATAATAATAATAATAATAATAATAATAATAATAATAATAATGACACCTGACCCAATCAGACTCTCACCTCGTCCCTATTTCTACGATGACTACTATGCACAACTAAGTCGCTCAGCTGATCTTTAACCCTGACAAAAGAATATTGTGGAATTCTTCACATACAATAGTGAGAACATCATATTTGCTTAGGTTTTAAGGGTAGATAAAGCACAACTATTCAAGCTCGAAGTAAAGGCTTGGAAATTCAGACGTACCCGTGAAGGGTTCTTGAAGGCTCTCTTTAGGGAGTCTGAAGCTGCAATCTGAGCTGGATCCAGCTCTGTTAACTGAGGAATGTTAAAGGATATTTCTTAATGCAGAACACCATCTGATGAGTGGCCCTCCTTAAACACAGGTGGTAATGCACCATTATCAGAGTCTATTGATAACATCTGGAATGCATTAGACTGACTTGTGCCAAGAGTATCTTCAAGAAAGTGATCCTAGCCATTTAATACAAGACCGACTCTTTGGTTTGACTTTCATGTGTGCAAATGGTCTAACAAGTTCTTTCAGAAGCTGCTTTCGTAACTTTCCCAGGCATTCAGCTAGACTTCTATATGTAACTAGGCTAATCAGAATTTTAAAAGGAACTTTCTGCAATGAACTGGTACACACCTCAGACTCTTGGTCACCTTTGTCAGGAGTGATGGGAGACCACTTCCTCTTCTGTGACTGGCACTTGAAGCAGGCCCACTCCTGCACCGGGGCCTCCTGCTGCGTCAGGCTGCTCTGGAGGCAGCCATAATGGTAAACATGGCCGCAGCTGTAGCGGCGAATAGGGGCAGAAAGACAGACTGCATCTTTCACAGAGCAACGTCACATGCACAACCCTGGGCCTAAGTGGCTTCCGGTGGTCTCACCTGAAAACAATGACCCTGGCCTGCGAGCTGGCCCTCCAGGTGTACCTCTGAGCACACACTCCACATCGCTGATGGCCAGGGGCAAGGCCACGTGAAACGGCAGATCGAAGGCTACACAGATACCAGTGCAAGTCCTGGCTGAACAGGCTGCTGGTAGCCTCCATGAGGGTCTGTACACACAGGACACACAACAGAGGCTAGGCACTGTTCTCCAGCAGATAGTGGGCAATGTTCACCAAAAGTTGGGAGATAATGTTATAAAATAGAGGGAGGGCAATGTTTTATAACAGATGATATGCAATGTTCTACAACACAAGGGAAGCAAATGTTCTCCAACCTTCCAGAAATACTGAATAAAATTGAGTTTATTCAAGTCTGAGTATGTTAATGCCAACTAAAGGGTGCTCTTGGCCTCTAACAGAGTTTGGCTTGACCCATCCAAAGATGATGAGGGTTCATTGACCTTGACAACACAGCTGACCCAAGTACTTATTCCTTATTCCATGTTCAGTGCAAGTAAGGAACTACAAAAGGTCCATCTGGGGAAGCAAATGTAGTGTTACTGTGTCCCAGTGCACAAAGCAAGGTCCATAAAGACATTGTTGGGTAAGTTTGTTGTGGAAGAACTTAACTGCCCCACACAGAGCCCTGACTTCAACCTCACTGAACTCCTCTGGGATGAACTAGAACAGCGATGTTGAGCCAGGTCTTCACGTAAAACATCAGGCATGTCATAAAAGTTCCTATAGGTATAATGGCCATATAGTGTGTGTCTATACTCAGTAGTATAGGATTTTGTTTATTATGATTGCTATTATGGGAGTTTTACTTTATTTATCATATATATATATATATATATATATACATACACACACACATACCCCACACAGTCAAACCTCCCTTATCTGGACCTCCAATATACGAACACCTGCCTTAACTGGGCAACTCTAGGCACGCGCATGCGCTCAGGAGTTACTCAGGAGTGACTATCGTGAAAACAATAAACAAAACTCAGCCTCCGAACGCAACCCAAAGCTAACTTACCTAAGTGCAGAGAAAACAAAAACACAACAATAAATTCTACACCTTATATAGTCTGTATATAGGTGTGAACGGTGTTTTTAATAAGCAGAAATAATTCCTGTGTAAGATAGCATTTTGCATAAAAAATAACTGTCAACCAGGAGAAAATGCTTCATAAAATAAGGATTGCCTGATAAACCCATCCATTTGCATAAAGCAGCTTTGCATATTGAATGTTGTTTAAATATAATTTTGTTCCATACACCCGCACACTTCCTCCGTAAGATAAGATATACCTTAATGATCCCAGGGGGAAATTCATTTGCAAATATATTTGTAGCAACTACTGTAAGTTAGTTAAGTTTACTTTGATTTCAGTAAATTCAAATTAGTTGCCAAATATTGCTAGCTGTTATCTAATCCAGTAACAGACGATAAGTGCTCGTAGCTCTGGATGAAGTTAATGACATCTGCTAATAAACCGTTTATGGAAAGCCAAATTCTATTTATAAAGTCTCTCAGTTCACCAAACATGAGGACAACATGAATAACAACAAAAACGTCTACATTATTTGATAAAGAATCATTATTATGTGTTGTTAAAACAGAGACAGCTTAATTCTGGATCTTCAGTTCCCAAAAGAATGAGCATTACATTTGGTTTATAAAGAAGATGCCTTTAAGTTTTGAGAAACCATAGGCAACTGGGTGTTACTCTTCCAACTGCGGGACTTGAACAGACAACCTTCCGATCACAGGCATAGGATCCTAACCTGCGACAGGCCCCTTGTGTAACGAGGTTGTTTAAGCTGAAAGTTTTATTAAACTGATACTGGCTTACTTTCTCATAGATGTAAGCGTCAATTATGCCAGACACCAGCGGCTTCACTTCTCCATAGCTGCTGACGTTTTGAAGCGAATCCTAAGAACAAGACCGCATGTGTCTTTCAACGGGCAGAAAGCTTCACACATTCTAAAGTGTCATTTACAGAGTGGTATAATACATAGTTGCCGGATGGGTTTAAAACAGTCTCTTTAATTCAAAATGTGCTTATGAACAAGACAATACAAGTATTCGTAGAGGAAATTTTGTTTCTTTTCCGATGTTTGAGACGATAATAGTGCTGAATCACGCAACCTGTGGCCTTTTCTACAGAACTTGATGATTGTAGGAAGTGTCATTTTAAAATATGCAGACCTACAATCAGTTTTAAATAATAACTGGATCATCGTAACTGATTCACGTGTATGTATCCATCTAGTATTCAAACATGTATATAGGGCCCATGCATAAGCAGAGCAGGCATTATCTAATAATAACTGTGATAAACCCCGCACTCATCTGTAATACAAGGGGTCCAAGCACATTCTCCATACTTAGCGAAATCAGAGAGCACAGTTAATCTACCCTACATAGAAACAGTACCTGCATGAGTCGCTGGAGGATGTCCATTAGAGGGATGAAGGAAGTCATGCTTTCCATTACCTCCTTGGTGAGGTTTTTAATGTCTGTGGGTCAAAAAGAACAGAATAAAAAATAGTATTGTCCCTGCCCTCTAAAGTCATGACTTGAACTTAGAGCAGTGTTGCCCAACCCCTAGACAGTCCACATATTTGTTCCGGGAGCAGGGAAGGAACAAAAACATGGACCATCTGGGGGTCCCCAAGAACCGGGCTGAGAAACACTGACTTAGAGTACAGTGTCTCACATTGGTGTGGTACAGATCACGGTTTCTCAATCCAGTGTACGAGGACCCCTGGACAGTTCATGATGTTGCATCCTCCCAGCTTCTAGCACATCATCTAAACGATCAAGAACAACCAAACAATCAAGAACACCAGATAACTGGCATAAGTGTTCTGGGAGCTGGAAGGGAGCAAAATGTGCACTGTCAGGGGGTCCCCAAGGACTGGGTCAGGAAACACTTCAATAGATGAGTAAGTACAGGTTAATACACAACCAATTTTTATATTTTCGCGAAAACTCTCACCATAACTAAATGCAATAATGATGACAATTATATGCTAGACGTGCGTCAGTTTCATGACCTGTTCCCTCAAAAAACCACTACAGGAGCGAAATATGCAACCCCCAGCCAGGAAACTCTGGGAACTGGACCTTGTATGCTCGCTCACCTCTCTCAACTTCGGTTGACAGGGGGTGCTGTATCTGCTCGGCAGGGGACATCAGAAAGCCGAGGAGCGAAAACCACAAGTCCTGCAAACAGAACAAGCCACATACTGGAGGAGACAAATTATGAAAAGAATGTGGTAGATGATCAGAACACTATTACATCTGTCTCATTCCCATGCTTCCAGACTTGGATAGCTCAAAGCTCAGACTGTGTAAAGACACTCACATCTCTTTGCTTACTGTCCAAAGTGCCCGACACCCGCTGCAGGAAAGCGATGATATCACGCAACATTGACTGGACCTCCTGAAAGGGCTTAGTCTCCTCACTCTGACTCCCTGGTAAAACCAAAGGAAGGTCGGCTTAATTAGACTGCTGGCTTCCAGAATCCTAACCATACATCACAAATTTCAACAAAAAGCAAGATGAAGCAAATTCCTGATTTGCAACCTAAAAGCCAAAATCTATGTCTTTATCCCCACTAACATTGTTTGATATAATGGTAACTGTATTGTATCATGATGACAAAAAATGTTTAAAATGTTAGATTTCAATATCTAAAGAAAGCGTATATACATCTCCACTACATAATCAAAAACACAAACGTGACAATACATGGGGCAACCTTTTGAGCAATGGTGCAGGGCAATTGCTAATCAAGTGAGACAAAGGGAAAGTCCTCCTGATCTGGATGATCGTGAAAAGCTGCCCACTGCCAATTAAACAGAAATGCGTTGCCCAATATTAATGGGAAAGTGCTCAAGCAGCGTTTGTCAGCAACATTGCCTGACAACATTGCTCAAAGAAGTTGCCCTGCGCATCATTACCCTAAGAAGTTCCGCCATGTAGTGGAAGTGTAGCACTGTGAGGAGAGACACAGTTATACTTATTTCACACGTCTCTTGTGTGCATTCTGCACAGAAGCTACACAGACAAAAGACCCCAGAAACCAAACCAAACCGTTGCCAACTGCCTACCTCTAGGTGATACACAAATGAGAGATATGAGGTTATTCCTTCAGTTTTAAATCAAACTCTCTGCAAGAGGCAAACAAGTCTTGGGAAAGAAGATGAAGCCTCTGTCTCTCTCACTTTGATTTCTATTATATATTTGCTATGTGTGTGTGTATTTATATTATATTATATATATATATATATATATATGCTATGTGTGTGTATTTATATTATATATATATATATATATATATATACACACACATATATATATATATATATATGTGCTATGTGTGTGTGTGTGTGTGTGCATGATAAGAGAATAAAGATGCGTGATACACACAAATGCAAACCAAATGCAAATCATGTTAGTGTCAGTGTTACGGCTGAGGCCAAATTTATAGTAGAATCCATGCACAGGAGTTTAAGTGATTAATGTTAAAACAATATTTTAAAAATAGGCCTATTCATTTCAAAGCAATATAATATTTAAATGGGCATATTGTACAGCATTGGTTACCAACCGGGGGTCTGTGGTCCACTAGGGGGCTTCAGTGAGGACCAAGACAGACCACATAAATAATTTGAAAAGTATAGAAAAACAATGTTAGTACTGAGTGGTAGAATTTATATAGTATATCAATATATTTTCAAAACAAGATATAGTGTGACACAATACAGTTTTATTGATATACGTTTGCATGTTAAAATTAGGGCTTTATTTAAGATTGTTAATAGAAACCAATGGAATTGCTGGTTTAAACAGTGCGAGAGCTTTGGTCATGACGTTACACAGAATCCCAGAATATAGTGCTACCATCAAACCATTCCGTTAGCAGCTCAAAAGGGAGTTTATGGAGGGGAAAGGTGAGGAATCATTGTTCCTTTGTCAATTTTGATCAATTGTAAAACATGTTGTATTTTCCAATGTTTTTTTTTTATTTTGTTGAAGGCTAATACCTTAAAATGAGGAGTTCTCAGAGAAGCTCACTTTTAATGGCTGTCAGGCTTCTGATTTTAGAGCCACTGTAACACGCTTACTGGGACAGGGAATCCAGATGTAGAGCTGATTGGAAATGCGCTAAGCAAAGGATGCAGTGAGACACTAGCAGGAGGCAAATGGCTGAAGGGTCTGTGCAGGCGGTACAGGGGAAGACAGGCACATGCAGAGAGACGGCAAAAGCTAAGGCACACTCATTCCAAAAGAGGAAGCGGCGCACACACTTAGAGTATCAAGAAGATCAGGCACACGGGACCACGCAGGAGGAGTCACACTCTCTGCAAAATGCAGGGGTATAACAGCTAGACATAAGTCACAAATTCCTTGTGTTGACGACACCAGTTAGACTGGCTAAGTAGGACCGAAACTACAGTGCTGTGGTGTCAAACCTCACAGCAATTTGCCAGACAGGTATCAGGTTTCGTTTTTTTTTTGTCCATAAACATTAACCTTCTGTTTTGAGAGCAATGCCATAAACCCAGGGGAGGAAAAAAGTGACAGACACAGTAGCATGAAACCTTGTTTGAGTCATATTCAAATTAAATGGTTTGGCAGCGTAACCAAATTAAAATACACTTAACGTTCAAAAAGCACCCAGACAGAGTGATGGAAATGAAATAAATCGGCACGTGATGAAAGATGTGCATGTGACTATCAGAATGATTATAATATCAGATCAAACGGACAACAGAGTTGGCAGTATGGGCGCACTGCTGTCAGTAGGGTGTGTGCCCCCCCCCGCCGGGCCTGGGTACATGCGGCGATATGATGCTTAAGGATGTCATACAGCTGTTGTATCCTCGCAGATGTCATGAGGTTCTGTAATGCTGGGCACACAATACTACAATCCTCCCATGGTGTGGTCTGTCTTGGGCGACTGGGACCTTCACAACGTGTGTGAGGGTCCTCACATTCCAGTGTCGGGCGACTGTGACATCTGCATGCTCCACATTCCGGGCAGGTGCACGATATGACCACCTGGCCTAATGCAAACCCACAATGGGACCCCTATCAAACTCTGTCAAGTGTTGGTAAAGCTCTCTAATGTGACTATGAGGCGTCCTCTGTTTCTGGCAGCTATATGTGCCAGCTTCTTGCAAATTGAATCATTTACCACTGCTGGTCTGAACGTGCACCAAATTACATCCAAACAGGACCACCTTCTGGAGGCTTAACCTTTGTTTTCACTGAGTATATGTTTATTGTGCGTGCATTACACATACACTCATCAAAGTCCCTCACACTTGCACATATCACTGTAGAGGAAGTTAAGGAGACTCAGTATGCAGGCAACCAGGGACGACCATGTAAAGCGACATCAGGCATGACTTACCTTCATGACTGGCTCGGTCAAAAGGACACAGTGGGTTCAGCAAACTCACTTTTATACACTAAGGATAAAAAAGGCGGACCTGGTGACTCAAGAAAACCACACTGTATTATTATAAGATCCATGTAAACACAAACAATGGTTATACAGGATTTGTAAGGATTTACAGAGGGCACAGCAACTGCCCTATTTTAATTTAGTGGGACTGACTTGGTAGGAAGAAAATGACTGAAAGAGAATGTGTTACGCAATGGACATTCATTATTATATTGATTTATTAGAAACTAGCCCGCCTCTCTGTTCTTTGTAATTCTTTCCTCACCTCCATGAGGACAGAGAATGCTGCTTCAGTCTTTCCCTGCTTCTCCAGCAGATATGCCAGCGCATCATGGACCTGGTGTTTACGAGTTATCTGGGCAAAAGCAGAAATGGCCATTCATCCACCCATTTACAACACCCGGCGGTCCTATGCAGGGGCGTCGGGGGCAAGCAACAGGCAGGGAATAACCTGGGATGGGCCACCAGCCCATTGCAGAAAGCAGAAAACCCTGAACAGGGGCCCATAGCACTTATATTTCTAATAATTATGAAGTCCACAATGGGCCTGAGAGTAACACCACTGTCTTACTCTTCCAGGGTTGGGGTTTTGAATCGTCCATGCGCTCCCTGTGTGGTACAGGACACTCCAGTTTCCTCGTACAGCTAAGATAACATGTATCTCTGAAAGAGACCTGGCCGTGGACTTCTGATATTTGCTACCTGTCATCATGATTGAGAAGTAGTTTTAAGCCATACAGAAAGATCCGCAGCGGGGAGAGTGGCTGGACTGAAATGGGGATTGTAATGGCAATTGCTAGGGCCCAGCAATGAGGTAAGAGAGCACTAGTGCTGTGATATCTATGAGCGGAGAGGGGCCTCCCATCTTGAACACAGGGAGGATGCCTTCTGAGCAGGCTGTGTGCCTGTGGGTGTCTAAGCACTTGGTGATAGTCTGCCGCCTACCACCTTGTACTGCAGTGTAAGAGCTGGATTGTCCTATGAGTCACGTTAATTGGCACAGATGAGGTTAAAGGTATGGAGTTTCAAAAAGGGAATACTATGCAAGTGACAAGCAGATAAGTAATTTTATCTATAGCAACAACACAGACACATAACACTTAATTAATGATAACACTAATTAGACTCTGCTATTAACTGGTGGGAAATTCATGAAAAATCTACCAATGACAATCCATTGGTGGCCATGCACAAACTATTGCGCTAATGGCGATTTAGAGATGCCAGTTAGCCTGACTGCATGTCTTTGGAATGTGGGAGGAAACCAGAGGACCCATGCAAAGTAACAAGAAGGGCAGGACATGCAAACACTAGCAATGGAATTCAGGCCTCAAGCCCCGGAGAAGTGATTCTACAGTGCTCCCATACAGCTACCATGCTGTCACAGGTAAAAATGACTTCTTGAGGGTTTATAAGAAGAATACCAAATTAAATATCTGGCAACATGTGGCTCAGTGCTATTAAATAAAGAGTTACTTAACTAAATATTTAAACCTTGCTGAGATACAATGCTTGGAGGCAACAATTTGAATAAAAAATAACTAATAATGAAGAAAATCCCATTCTAACAGAGTCTCCAATGATGCCTGGATTTCCTAGAGCTCCCCTAACCAGGGGCTTGTGCTAGGAAGCGGGGTTATTGGCTTATCTGGGTAACTTTGAAAGTAACTTGATGATGTGTGGTACTACGAAAGGTGGTTAGGTTTTACTCAAGACATATTGCCTTGCGCTGCGATATTTCGCCAGTGGCCCGTTTATGTATTCCATCGGTGCTGCTGAACAGCTGAGCAGCAATACTGTTAGCCGTGTGGTTCGCAAAGTGCTGCTTGCTCTAGCTAAGCTGTTGGATGCGTTTGTGCTTTTCCCTGGTCATTTAAGTGCTCTGTGGAATAAAGAAGGGTTCTATGCAATCACAGGTACATCGCAGCATCATGATGTCTATTTTCATAGGGAAATTGCTTTTACTTTTACTTTTCACAGCATCAATGTTCAGGTATTTTTCTTATAATATGCTATAAGATCTGCTATATGGGCTAGTGACTACACATCTACCTTAGGTTCAACTTCTCTTCACTTATTGGAGTCACATAAGGAGGTGATTTGGAATTTGTTCACTGCTTCTTAAACATATTTATGACTGATCTACTATTTTGATAGTATTTCACATTAAAGAAAAATTTGACAGGTCCCTAGTAGTTTTCTCACTACACATATGGTTCTGTTTTGTCCTGTTGTAAATCATTTGTTTGTTAAACACTGGCTCAACTTCTATTAAGTGTTATATGAACATGCATAGTTAGCATGCAGTCTTTCTCTGTGAAATATGTAGATCGCACCATGAGTCAAACGGTGACTTGCACTGCTGAAAGTGCTCCATCTATTTGAACGCGAACAAACTCTAATTGAGTTAACACCGATTCAACAAATCAACTTCTTAACTGGCGTCGTAGTACAGATTAACACAGATTGAGACAACCTGGTTTTGTAACCCTGCATTCACAAATTAGCTCCTGGTTAAATCTCATTTGGTTAAACCCCCTTCGTAGTACAGGCCCCAGGACACTGGCACAGATACAGCTTGAAAACATCATAAATGGTGAAGTGCATTACTTCAACTGCCACTTCTAGCCTGTAGGTGTGCGACAGCTTCAGGAAGTCCATTACGCAGTCCGGGTGAGTCTGACACAGCAGGTCCAGGTATTTCTCGTGGTAGCTGTGCTCCAACAGGCAGGAGTCTTTAAAAGGCCACGGATCCACTCTTCTGCACCAGGCACAGTGACATAAGCAGGCAGTAAGCTCGATTATAAATACAGTACGCCTCTTCCATGTGGGAAAGCCTCCAACTGCTTAAATACAGTGGCAAGAAAAAGTATGCGAACCTTTTGGAATTTCATGTTTTTCTGCATTTCCTTGTCATAAAATGTGATCTGATCTTCATCTAAGTCAAGGGTACTGACAAATATAATGTGGGTACAATAATAACAATAATAATTCTGATCTTCCATGTCTTTATTGAGAACAACCATAAAAAACTCATAGTGCTAGTGGGAAGAAGTAACCCTTGATTTAATGACCTCAAAAAAGCTAATTTGAGTCAAGGGTGAGCATACCTGGAGTCTTGTTAAGAAAATGAGATTGGAGGTGTGGACTACAGCTACTGTGCCTCACCAAAATGAGCTTTCAGAGGATCTACCGTCTGGAATTGTTGATTTACATCAAGCTGGAAAGGGCTGGAAAGTGTTAAAAGATCTATAAATGGAGACACTTTGGGATTGTGGCTACTATACCAAGAAGTGGGCGCCTAGTCAAAATGACTCCAAGAGCATGATGAAGACTCATCAATGGGGTAAAGAAACATCCCTGAGTGACAGCCAAAGATTGTAAAGGGGTCATTGGAACTGGCTAACATCTGTGTTCATGAGTCTACAGTACAAAAAACACTGAACAAGAACCGGACACCAGGAAGGAAGCTGCTGCTTACTAACAAGAACACTGCTGCATGCCTGAAGTTTGCGAAAGAGCACTCTGACACTCCAGAGCGGTATTGGCAAAATGTTTTGTGGACTGATGAAACTAAGACTGAACTATTTGGAAAGAACAAGCAGCACTATATCTGGCGTAAAACGGGCACTGGATATCATCATGAAAACATCATCCCAACCGTAAAGTATGGTGGAAGAAACATCATGATTTGGGCCTGCTTTGCTGCATCAGGGCCTGGCCAGCTTCCACTCATTGAGGGAAAGAGGAATTCCCAAGTGTACCAAAAAATTCTTCAGGATAATGTGAGAATGTCTGTACGTCAGCTGAAATGCAACAGGATAATGACCCAAAACACCGGAGCAAGTCCACACCAGAATGACTTCAGAAAAACAAAATCTGCCTTTTGGCGTGGCCAAGTCACAGCCACAACCCAACAGAGATGCTATGGAATGACTTGAAGAGAACCATACACATGAGACGTCCAAAGAATGTGACACATCTAAAGCAGTTCTGCCTGGAAGAATGGACCAAAATTCCTCCTGAACGATGTGCAGGTCTGATCCACAGCTACAGGACACACCTGGTCGAGGTTACTGCTGCCAAGGGGGGTCAACCAGTTATTAATTCCAAGGGTTCACTTACTTTTTCCACTAGCACTATAAGTTTTTTATAGTTGTGCTCAATACATGAAAGATCAGAATTTTTCTGTTATTATACCCACATTAAGTCAATACCCTTGTCTTCGAGGACGATCAGATCACATTTTATAACAAATTAATGCAGAAAACCATGACATTCCAAAAGGTTCACATCATTTTTCTTGCCACTGTATTTAATATGCATTAATGAATCATGGTTTAATATTTAAATAAGATGCACTTTATTAGTGCATCTTATTAGATATTATTAGATACACTGCACCTTATTAGATACACTGCCCCATGTGAGGATAGAACTCATAACCTTTAGGTTATGAGATGATGCAAGAATAATGGGGGCCCTAAAACAGAACGGCAGAAAGCCGGATCTATATGAAGTGATTTTTAATTATTAGAATGAACAGTATAAGCTGCTATGGCAGATGGATGGAACCTACCTAGGATTGAACAGCCCATGAAGAAAGTCAAAAAGTGATTTGGTGTCCTACATGTAAAGAATAACAGCATAAAGAAACAGTAGTGCTTTAAACAGAAGTGTTATGCGGCTGCACAAAGAAACCTGTGGTGACAAGCCAACTACCTGCTGCAGGACTTCCAGGATGAGGGGGACACTGTTTTCGAGATGTCGCAGGACGAGGGAAGCGGTGCGGCTTGGGTCTAACGCCAGCAGCTCCTGTGGAACAGGCATTACAGGAGAATGGCCTCCTATTTCTAATGAAGTGCAGCACACTCACAAGAAGTACAAGAGCTTAAAATAGCAAACGATTCCTTCCTGATACAAGGAGCAGATAGACCGTTACGGGGTTGCGATTGAATAAGGAAGAAAAAAAAAATGAACGAATGAGGAAACAGTATTGATGAGTCAGAAGGTGGGTGGCGTAAAAAAGAAGTGTATCCATTTTCTTCATGCACCTTCTGTAACGCTTACTCACACTTACATTTATATTTATAACACTGGGTAGATGCTCTTAGATGCTCTCAGTGCTTAAAGACTCCATCAGTGAATAATTTCTGATACTCGTTCAGTAAAACCCAGGCTAAGAATACCATCTGTCTAAGACTCTGTCGGGGAGGGCGGCTTGGATTGTCAGAAACTGTACCTGCAGGTTGCAGATAATTTCATTTTGCAAAAGCACCTTCTCCTCATCTGTGAGTCCACCGAAGGTCATGATGTCATGCAAATATTGCAGTGTCACACCCTGGTGAAGCAAACAAACGAACACTGTTTGAACCACATTGGCCGTGCTGTAGAAATGTCATTTTAATTGTTTTTAAACAGCAGACAGCCAATTGTCAGAATATTTTGGAGACACAATAAATTTTAAGAGTATTACTTTTTAAACAGGGGCAGTTTTACAGGCCACCTAACTAAGCTGTCCTGTCACATGACACTCACTAGCATGTTAGGTCGCATGAAGGGATGACATAATGTACCTTTCTGGCTGGGTCTTTCAGGTAACAGGCAACAATCTGATGGTAAAGGTGCTTCTGCTCATACAGAAATTCACACACCTGATAACTAGAAACAAAAAAAAAAAGTTTGTGAAAGCTTCTGAGAATATGCTTTTTTATATAGTAATGTGCATAAATTATATTTATATAGTAACAGCGCATAAAATAAGTATGCATTTGTACCGTTATAACAAGAAATGATTGTGTATTTTAACCTTTAGACTGGTGAATACGTACCAGTTGTATCAGTTATTTCAATCCCTTGCTATACTACTATAAAAAAAATTAACATGGAAGCTTTTTGAAGGACATGAACAAACTAGAGATGCCAGAGGAGGGAAAACATGACTAATAATTCTATTGAAGTAAAGTTTTTTATAATTATAAATGTAATTATTATTTTTTTTCTAAATTTGAATTATAATCAGTGTAACTGATCTGCATGGCAAAAGAGCATCCAGGACAGGTGACTCCACGTTTAATTCTCCTCTCAACAGGAAAACACCCTGGCTGCTCGGGAGACTCACAATTGCACGGCCTCAGCCATGGAGAGCAGCTTGGACTCCTCAAAGTAAGCAGCACCACCAGCCCTCAGGAGATCCAGCAGGGCCTGGGTACACGGGAGCGAAGGTCAAAAGTCGACAAGCGCCGGGTACCCTAAGGACTGGCCAAAGTACACGGTAAGCTTCTGTCATTACAGGTGGGACAGCAACAGGAAGTCACTTTAACTTGGAACAGAAATCCGACATATGTACCAGCATCATGTCACAAAAGGACAGAAGTACCACCAGCGTGACGATGCCTCGCGGTCCTGCTCAGGCTCCCCCTGGTGGTCGTGGGAGTCAAACACGTGCAACTGTGCCTCTCACACACTATATGCTTCCTCATTCACAAGACACACGTCTGTGAGGAAGCCCAACACTCTCAGTCTGCAAAGCACTTCCTCTTTTCTTCAAGAACCATTCTATATTTCAGTGTATCCTTTCCTTTAAGTGATTAACAAAACAACAGAACATATAAAATGCAACAAATAACATATACTACTGTTTCGGAATATCATGGAAGCGATTTATAAGCATTGAAGTGGTGGTGAAGAACGCAGGGTGCCAGCTCTCACACATCTGGCGTGACACGCTTTCTGACTCTCACGGTCACGCAAGAAATCTTATGACGCATCTATATTATTTCATTATAAACCTAAAATTAGCTACATCAAAAGCATTGGGGTACTTTGCAAACCGTACAGACTATTTACAAGGTAATAAAACTTTTACATACATGTAAATGAGTGCACAGACTGGTTTCGAATTGAATATCATGCCAGCCAGCTGAGCAAAGTTAGTAAGCCTGAGAAAGGGGCAACTCAACAGCCACATAATCTTTTGAAAGAGGAGTTTTTGAAAGAGGATTGTGGATAAACAAGAAAGATGTTGGTGGTGTGACAGTACTCTTTGCAGTTCAAAGTCCAACACATTTATTAAACATAAGGATAGGCCAAATTTATACAGATTACCAAGGTTTGGACATCACAAAATGCCTCTCATGAATATTTTAGGCATACTACTAACCTGCTTATAAAATTATGGTTGCAAGTAATCATCCCTATAGGACCGAAAAAGCCAGAAAAATGTTTACGCTGATCATCTGAAGCCCTGGTGATTATTGTACGTGCCTTATAATCGTGATGTGATATTGTGCAGCACTAATAGAAAAGGTAAATCATTACTGAAGAAATAAAAAATACAGCCACAAACAGTGCTGGAAATGAAATGGATCAGCCCTTAACGGCCTTTGAGGGACTGAACGATACAAGAACTGATGCTGGGTAACAGCGAGTGACAGCTATCGGATTTGCAGCATGCACTGCTTACATTAGCCAAAGGATAGCAGTGCCACTGAGAGCTGCCGTCTTAAAATCCAGACTCATGTGTTCATCTCACGAGGAACTTCAGATCCAAATCAAACCGTTTCTGTTGCAAATTAGTTTCTGCACTTAACTGACATGACTACAGTGACTTTTGAGGAAATTTCAGACATACTAATTACCCATCAAACCACATGTACAATTTCCCCCAGCAAAAAAGCTGATAAGTGTGAACAATGTCACACGTCTCGCCTGCGGGTTCAGAGGTTGTGTGTACGCAGTTCCAGTAAACCATGTCCCTTGCTGAGGTCTAACTGGCCGATGGGACACAGGCTTACACAGTTTCTCATACACACACACACGTTTGTATTCCTATCTTAGTGAGGACCGTCCATTCATTTCTATGAGGAAAAACCCTAATTCCAATCATGACACCCTTAACACTTACCCAGCCTTAACCTTAACCAAACCTTAAGTAACCAAACAAAACACATGAATTTTGGGGCTCCTTGTCAACATGTTAATGCAGAAGAAATGGGCAGGGATTAGAGGCTGAGAGACTCTGGCAGAGGCCAGATCATTACGGTCGAAACGACAAAGCTTGTGGGGTGTTCAGCTGAAGTGAGCACCTCCTGAGAGTGGTACAGCTAAGATAGAGAGATGCCTCTTTAAGAGTTCTGCCTTTATTGACAGCTCACTGCCAGGTCAAACGAGCAATGGCACAGACACTGGAGTCAACTATTTACGCAACACTCACACTTGGGGTTAGACACTAACAAGCACATGGAGCTCACGGAAAAACATTACACGGGTTTAACATTTACTATGTACAGCACAATGTCACAATTATCCACATACATAGACAGGGACACTTAGGCTTCTTCACAGCGAACCAGTAAGCAAAACGCCAAACAGTCTTTATTTGCTGACCTAGCAGTGTCACAATACATTCCAATTCAGTTGGTTTGTAAACAAACAAAAACAACTGTGATTTATATCGTGAATTTTAATTCACACCAAAAATACTGTGATATGACATTCTGGCCACATCATACCCCCTATGTAATTATATCTTTACACATTACCAATTACAATTTCCAAGTATTTGTTAGCATGCAGTATTAGTGTATAGTAGGGCTGCACAATTAATCGATTTTTAATCACGATCACGATTTTGGCTGCCACAATTAAATTAAGATGATCGTCGGCGATATTAACATTTAAATAGCGGGCTCTGCTGCATATCAAGTCAAGCACTTTCTCTATTAAAAGTCAGCCAACCACCAGGGGGCGAACGAAAGCATAGACTGTATCAGCGGCAACCTCATACAGAGTGACAGAGTGAGACATACACTTAGTGTCTGTTTAACCCTCTGGGGTCGCCGGCGGGACCGAACAGAAAATTTGCTGAACCGTTTAAATAACTCCGCGAATGTTTGTCATAGAAACATTTTAAAAACACCCCCAGAAACCTTGAACAGTCTACTTTTAAAAAAATATATAGGAAGAAACTAAATATATTTTCACGACATTGCAAAGAGAATAAAAAGTAGAAGGGGGGTGACTCGGGTGTCTGAGTCGGGAAGCAGTTGATTGCCCCTCCGTTTGTAAATCGCGTATTCACATGCTAATGATAAGCTAATCCGGTGCTTGTTACTGGATAAGGAAATGTGTGAGACCGCCCAGTGTAACACCTACAAATAAGAGCACATGTCGGCTTGTGTTTACACTGACCGACTGCAAACACGACGCGCGTCCTCCGCTTATGAAAGCGCAGGGGACAGTGAGGAAGAACTGCAGCATTTTGAGCAGCGACTGGATTCTGATGAGTAAGTAAAATCGCTTTGTGAATT
>JAODKM010000001.1:27026275-27046398 GCA_026780845.1 Petrocephalus sullivani
AGCCATAACGGGTTAGGAAAACACACTTTGTACCCAGGAACAAAATAAAAATAAAAATTTGTTACATAGTGTAATTTAAACAAAGGTAACTGGTTTAAATATGTTTAATGTAATACATGCAATGTTCCTTTGACTTGCAAATTCTCTGCGTACCCGTGTATGACAGAAGGTAGCACTAAGGACAGTGACTGGTCTGTTGTATTCACCTGATGGAGGTCAAGGGTCCTGACGTCCAGGTGAGGGATGAGTGTGTCCAGGAGCTCGGTCATGCCATGGTCTGTGTAGTGTGCTACCATGTCCTTCATGACAAGAGGGGGGATGCTGCTCAGCCTGCCTGTAATGATGTGGGGCTCCAGACACTGGAACAGCACCCCAAGGGTGACCGCATGGTCCGTCAGCCTCTCGTACAGCTCTCCGAACAGCACCTCACTGTGGCAGGCAGCGGTACCGTAAGACAAAAAGAGGTGCAAAATAAAATATATATAAGAGTTCACGGCAGGGACGATTCAAGGACTTTTTAAGGTGGATGGGGGCATAAGTATATTACCCTCCATACATAAGTAGGGCTATAATTTATACAGAGGGGCCAACCTTACATTAACCAAAGATATTTTTTGAATCATTGAGTGATGAGGGCGGGTCACTGAGGGCCCAATCAGCTTTCAGCTACTTTGTCATACCAGAGTGAATACTCACGTTTTATTGAACTTAATGCAGCAGGTGACACAGAGTGGAATTGTTTTCTGAAGTAAAATAAAGCAATGTACAAAACATAAAGTTCTGTTTTTACATTAAGGTTAATCAAGAAGAAAAACTGTATGTTTAAGACTTTGTACAAACAATCAGTTATCAATGTAAAGATGAGGCAAAGGTTTAATGCAAGCTGATCACTTAGAGATTTGTTTTAAACAGAACAAAATTACTGTGTTGGGTGTGTGTGTGTGTCGTTTGACATGTAAAATTCATTAATTCATTTGTTGGTTTTGTTGTTCATTCATATTCACAGCTATGCTAATCCATATCACAAGAAGCACAGGCCCCAAGGTAGAGGACAACCCGGATGGAATGCCTGACCATCACAGAGTAAAACAGACTAAATTAAAATACCTGTACTGTCTATACCTTAAGTATTATTTACGCAACATATTTTTTGCCTTCTTTTACCATCTAGAAAAATCCAAGTTATACAACACAAAATCGTAGATTATCCCACATTACAAACAGACATAAAAGAAAAACACTCCCAAGACTCCCAAACCATATTCCCATAATGCACCTGGAAGTGTTCCTCCATGACCTGTATCTTCCCTTGATCAGGACATCTTCTGAGCGAGAACTCCACATAATCCAGCAGCATCTTTCCCACCTGAGGGAGAAAACCGACACACATCCCCACCAGGTAATATTATTTACCTATAATTACAAACAGGCTTAAATCATGTTTATGTAATATGTAATTATCACAGAAAAAGCCAGAACAGGCAAAATTGGGATATAGATGCACAATTACCTTACAGGCTACTACCTCTTCCTTTAGTTTCTTCTCTGCAGACAGACCTTGTTCATTAAAAAGAATACAATAATTGCTTTATAAAATACTATCAGTAAATCATTATGTCATTAATTGTTTTGCTGCTAGGCAGTAGTCATCTCTACTGCCTCAGGTGCATTGGAGGATACCTAAATGCACAGTGAGGTCCATTTATTTTAGGTATGCCAGAGGTGGGGTAAATCTGATCATTGTATATTCTTGTAGTGCACAGTACTGTGCAAAGTTCAGGCAAAGAAAATGCTTATGGCGATTTATCATTTTAGGAAGTGTATATTTGCTCCAAAAAAAACGTACAATTTAATATTAGAACATATGCAAAATCGCAGTAACACAACAAAACATTAAAAACAATTTCTTCTGTTCTCCAAATTACTGATATCTTGTTGGTTGGCTAGATTAACACCGCTTTGGGTCCCAAACCTCTCCTCAGGGGCACCACAGCCATTCCATTTATTTATCAAATTTCACCAGCAGCTCAATTAATTAACTTAATTCGTTAATTAATGTTCTGATTAGCCATTTAGAGGTAAGATAGCGGTCAAGTAAAAAAATACACGGGTGTATTGTACGCTTGCTGTAACACCAAGGGTGTCAAACGCAGGTCCTGCAGGGCCGAGTCCTGCACATTTTTGGGTTTACCCTCATTTAACACACCCGATTCAACGGATTGTGCTAATTACCACACAACCATCATTTGTGATGGAACAGGGAAGGAATTAAGCTACACAGGACTCCGGCCCTCCAGGACTGGAGTTTGAGACCCCTGCTGTAAATACTGGGGTGACTTTAGGAGAAGTTTTCACAAATATAATATTATAGCTACCTATCACCTTTTGAAACATCATTTTACATATTTTATAAACGGTTTTAATAAATTCCATAATGGAAGACCCGTTTTAAATGTAGATGTTGCACATTTTAGACCTAGGCATTCTGTGTGTGAAAACAGGGTAAGCATAATTAACAAGTATGATGCTGACCCACTGTCTATTAACCTACCCGCTACTGCTTTGGCACTTCCCTCGTAAAACTTCCAGGCAAGAGCCAACGAATCACTGTGTCGGTCCTGCCTCACAAGATCATCCAATCTCTAAAGAAAGAGAGGACGAGTATACACAAATAGCTCGGCATGCGCTTAACAAACATACACTTAACTATGGCTAATTCGGAAATGCTTACCTCTTCCCATGTTTTCAAAGAGACCACTTGCACTGCCTGTTGATGATAAAGGCTAAATCAGGCTACATGTGGGCAAACATTCATCGAAAGTTAGGAATGAAACCGACCAGATGAACAAAGCTGCACTTTTGGTCTGTCTGTAATTAGCTAATAACTTACTACGGATGTACCTCAAAGATTAGGTCAGGCAAGTAGTATAAACTTCTGAACATTCACACAAAGGGGCCTTACAGGTCAAAGCTATAGTTCCCTCTACATCAACTCACTGATTCCTTTATCTTTAGTAGACATATACTAGTATCTGTTAAGTATCTACTCCAGTAGAGGCAGGATTGACCCTGATTCCGATACCTGCCTTTATTCCGTTCCTTTTTCCCACAAATGATGCACAGGTGGAACCTGATTTAATTTACAATGGTGGAGAAGTAACCAATAAAATGTCACTTTTTGTCACAAAAGAAAATAAACTTTCACTTCACGTATACAGATCCTCCAGAAGAAAGGGTTTGTGAAATCACCTTATCTCCCAGAAGGAAAACTTTTCCACTGTGAGCACACACCGACTGGTAGGTGATACACTTCTGCTGTGCCTGAAAAAAAAACGAAAAACAACTGAATAATAATAATAATAATAATAAAAACTCTATAGCTATTTGACAAAAGACAGAAAACAAGAGTTCAACATTTTTATAAAAGGTGTATATTTTATGTTCTGCTCATAATTTTATTAAAACAGTTAAGGGAAATTTAACAGCAAATTGCTGATATACTTCCCGACTGAGAATCTATATACTTGGAAATGCAGCCAAACAGAAACAGAGAGTTCTCCATCTGTACTCTTGGCATCATACGAATCATGCCAGTTCTCCAGTGACGTCTCTCACCGTGACCTGTTCTCCTGAGGACTTTGTTGAGGTGCAGGCCAGCTGTGGGTTCTCCAGCCACAGTTCCTGGAGCTCCATCCCAGTTTCCCTGTCCAAGGCATGGAGCTTCTCTGAAGTGTCTAGGATCAGCAAGGTGCTGGAGCTCAGCCACTGGAAGAAGGAATCCACAACACCTCATTTGACCATTCAAACCACCAGGTGAGCATCCCTCAGTTCTATACTCACCTTAAAGTTGAGAATTTCAAATGGGACACTGTAGTCTATTACTTTGATCACTTTCAGATCTTCACCAGCAAATCTGACCTGAATTTCAAAAGAAAAAAACATAAGCAAGCAAACATCTTTGCATCATTACTTAACAGCTACCTGCACTGCAGATAGCAATTACACATGTTCAGTTGAATTACCATACTTAACAGTTATAAATTAGTACACCAACTGCCGTGACTTGAGAGTCACCAGGTTTCACCTGATAAAGACAGAAAGTGCAGCCCTGGCAGAAAGCCAGCGCTGGATCTGTAGAATCTCCGAAAGTCAGGAAACGCCAGGAGAGGCTGGGGACGCAGTCAGCATGGGCCTGTAAAGGATCAGGTTAGTGACAGTCTGCTCCTGCTGAAGGCCAGACAGCCGGCAAGCGTGAGGCACAGGAACCACCTAACGAAGCAATGAATGGCACCATTCTCCGGCAAACCAAGCTCTTTCAGCAAGCTCAACTACAAGTCATTAAGTTGTCAAGTGTCAAGTATCATCATATGTTATAGGAGCAAGGTGAAATTATTCTGTCATAGTTGCAGACAAAACTTTGGGTTGAGCATTGGAGGGATTGAGGTCTCCGCCCATTTAAGGGGTGCAGGGGGTTGTATTGGCTGGTTTTGATTACTGGGGAGTTACAACACTCCATAAAATTATACCCATGGTTGCAGATACAAACAGCATTAGGGGGTAGAATGCAGAAGTGGAGGAATACAAGGCAAGATGAGTGAACAAATAAGTAATAAATACAGTCAACTCCAGAATGATTGCCAACCCCAAAGAAAGAGGGGTTAAAAAATATAACTAAAATGTAACAATAACAATGCATATAAGAATTAAAATTTCCATCAAAATATGTTCAAAAACTGCTTACATAACATATATTGCTTATCTAATACGATAATTCCTTCAAGAACATATCATTATATTCACAACGGAGAAATCTTAAGAACACTAGGAGAAAAATTATTGGCACCGGTAAAGAATATTTTAAATAACACCAAAGAAATCTGCGATGTATGCATGCAATGAAGTGATGTATTGTCTACTACCATTTCCTGTTTCTCTAGGATACATATTTGACATCACACATGAAAAACCCGGCTGTCTTTTATCAATATGGGCAAATCCAGAGAGTATTAATCTCCAATGGGATACAATCAGGGCACTTATTCAAAAAATTTCTAAGCATAGAAGACTGTTTTTTCGAGAATTTGCCTGGAAGAGAACACATCAGCATACTGAACCCACACACAGTAACGAAAAAAAAAAAAACATAACCCAAAAGAATCAGTTTCTAAACTGCAAAGTTTGGGCTTTAATACTTCAGAATCAAATGTCAGACACTAGAGGACATGAAGCTTTTTGAAACAGTTTTATCAAATGAAGCCAATGCTGAGACAATACCACAAAATGCAGGGCCTGAAGTTTGCCAAGTATCCCTGGCATTGCAACTGGAATCATGTATCAGACGAGATAAAGACTGAAATTTTCAGTCATGAAACAACCGTCGACATGTTCAGAAAACAAAAGGGACTGAAGACAAGGAAAAGCACCTGGGCCCACTGTCACATGTGGCAGTGGATCATTGACACTTTAGGGCTGTTTTGCTGCAGAAGGCATATGAGCCCTTGTGCAGGTCAACGGCATCATAATTTCCACAAAATACAGGGCATTTTAGCCAAAAGCCTATTCTCCTCTGCCAGGAGGCTGAAACTTGGATGGACTTTTCAACAAGGTAATGACCCGAGGCACAGATCTAATCATCTAAATCTAATAACACAGAAATGCTTGCAAGAACACAAAAAAGGTCTTGAATTGCCATCTCACTCAGAGACTTAGAACTAAAGTAGGACATTCATCAGCTTTTACACAAGAATATTAACTAACCGAAATTATACTGTATGGAGGAGTGGTCAAAGATCCCTCTGCAAGTGTTCTCCAACCTAGTTACAAGTTACAGAAAGTGGAATACTTGCCAGGGGAGGCTTAAGTAAATATTAACAGAGGGGTCATTGATCTATGAGAAACCTCCATTTTCCAATAAAATTGTACTAGCAAATAATGGTCCTAGTTTGAAAACACTAAACTGTTTTCGAAATAAAGCATAGGGCTTGCAGCAATGTTTAAACTTGGAATATTAATGGATTCATGATTCATCCTATAAATTAATGTTTAACTCATATTCATGATGGTTGCCAGTAATTCTGGAGTTGACTGTTTGACCAGTGGGCCCACAGTATAAATGTGCAGATAAAAAGAAGGTGCAGTGGAATATGATATAATATAATGCAATGGGGGGGGCAGTAGTTTAGCAATAAATGTGACCATTGGTAGCTTAATTTAGCATGTAAAGTTAAAGAAAAAACAAGCTATCGATGCAGTGCTATTGCCACACTATAGTTAAAAATACATATGAAAAGAGAGACACAGAAGGAGTGTTTTGGATATGAACAGGGCGAAGGCCATTACCTTAGACGCATGGATCACTCTCAACTCCGGTTTCTGACTGACAATCAAAAGCTGCAGCAAACAAGGGGGTAAAACGTCAGTGACTCTGGAAACCGCGAGAAAAGGTTGATGGTGTGAGGGAGCGCCGTCCCCACCTTCCTGAGTGACACCATGGCCAGCAGGAGGCGCTGTGCCACAGGGTGTGCGCTGAAATCCTCTCGCAGGCACAGGGGCAAGATGCAGCGCACCGCCCCCTTCTCGTGGCTAAACAAGCAGCGGGAATCCCACGTCCTTGCTCCCAAAGACCGCCTGCAGGGGGCGCTACATAGTCAGCTTGACATCTCACCATCTGAGTTGCCCTGAGTAACCATACTCTTTCAAAGCCAGTGGAAATTGGATCTAGCTTCCAGAGTTGTTTTTCCTATTTCGCGAGTTGCGGTGAATCTAATTTTCATCCCAAGCAATTGATTTTTCCCATATTCAGGTTGTATAAATAAATTATGTGTTTATTCAGTGTACTTGGTTTACAACTTTTTATCACCGTTAAGCATATGTTGCATGTGAAGATGCGCCCCTGAGGGCTTCAGTGCATAAGAGAAAATGTATTGTTCATGGTAAGGAATGACAGCTTAAGACTTACAATTTTTCCCCACTTGTGGAGAGAATGTAGGTAAAATCACTACTCGCCTGCCCCACCATTAGAGTTGTGGACGCTTGGAGCTAATTGCATGAATCGCAAAGGACTGGGTAGAGGCCAGTCATGGCCAAGATCCCAATCCATCACAAGGGCAGACACACATGCACATACGATAATGCACACAATCAAACACAATCTGCAACCCCACCCCCCCGAAAAGAGACAGGTACCTACTTGAAATGAAGCTCAAACACTGAGCCTGCACTATCACTGCACACAGCCACTGTGGGATCACTGGTGAACTGGACACACGGCAGAACAGCTTGGTTACATGCCAACAGCCATGCTGCCACAATGTTACAGCTGGGCCAATCAGAAACAGTCAAAGTAGTCCTAGTACCTTGTTAGTTATTCTAAGTAAAACCAGACTACAAAAACATTGTGAAACAATGGGAAGGGCCTATGTTAGGACCCTAAGATACTGTGTCCTGCTAATCTTTTCAGTGGGAATAAAGGACCCACCTTGACAGCAAGGACTGCATTCCCCACTGGAACCACAGTGGAGATGCTCCGCAGCAGTTTTCCAGACTCCAAGTCCCACTGAAGAATCTTTAAAATGAACAAAGACGCTCAGTGACGTGTCAGGGTTCCCACCGTGTGAGCCAACACCACATTCTTAACACTTAACACCTAGACATCTCTACAGAAAGCCTCCCTCAAAAACCATACACACACAACTGCAAGTTAGCTGTTTGGTGAATGTTTAGATCAGTGGTTCTCGACAAGTTTAGCCTTAGCACCCACTAAGTCATGACCCAACTTTTTAAAAATTTGTAACCATATTTGTTTCACAAAAAAATTGTGCAGTAAAAGTAGACCTAACAACCATTGTTTTTACCGCAACCCATGACTGCCCCCCCACCCACTTTTGGGTCGGAACCACTGGTTGAGAAACAGTGTTGTAAAGAAATGCATTCCCAAAGTGACTGTAAATGCGTAAGTAACTGAATGCAGTCTGTCTGATCTGGGGAGGCACTCGGGTTACCTGTCCTTTGGTGAATCCAGAGAGGATGCAGGTGCTGTCAGGGTTAAACCCCAGGGCAGATACAGGTCCATGCTGCGCCCCGAGAGCTGGGCTCCCCAAGCACAGCTTCAGCACCTGACTGGCATCTAGAGGTGGGTGGAAAGAGGAACCCTAAGCCTAATGTGCTGTATCATGCCAAGGGACCGTCACTCAATTACCATTCCTGTTTTAACATCAGAGGAAGTAATTAAACTGTTAATCTTATGCATACACAAACCACTCAATTATTTTTTTAATGATGTGGCACCCTGAAATAAGTCCACAGGCCGTATCAGCACATGGATATAAGGTAATAGTGAACTGAAATATACAGGTATAAAACCGCCTGTACGAAATTTCTTACATTTATTTATTTAGCAGACGCTTTACAACAAAAGTGACACGCAGTTGAAAGTAGGGTCAGACTCATGGTTAAGGGGCTTGCTCAAAATTAGCTACTGTTTCGAACTAGCTTTGTGCTACTAGATGACCAGCAAGATGCAACTGCTACCAAAAATCAGCAACTGTCCCGTTGTGGTTCCCACGGCAATAATCCCACAGGCAGCCTAGAATAGACAACAGAAATATAACAGAAACAGCGATATATATATACACACACACATTTAAAAACTGCCAGCTGTGCTTAATTGTGTTGTCCTTTGTATTATACTAAATTTGTTTGGTGATCAGAAACAATTAAGTGTCATGAATAAGGAAAAATTGAGAGAATCTTTGTCACGACACCATAATAGTGAAAATGTTACAGCTCTGAACACTTTTGGAATTATTATTATTTCTTTCTTTTTGCTACCCAGGGTGAAGAATAGGGACTATACGTCAAAGGGAAAAATGATAAAAAAAAAAAAAACATTTCTGAGCTTTGGAAGGTATGTGTGATTCCCCTGGCCAATTTAATTAAAATCAAAAATGACGCAAAACCTTTTTTGGAACTGTAGTAAAAGCTTGGTTAGTGACAGGCAAGAAATCAGAAATTGTGCATCTGAAAATTACACCCCCACTAAGAATATATTGCATTTTGTAGCACTGATGACCCTTACCATGGCAGAAGCACCTCCACCATCGAATCGGCCCTAGAAATAGGGACAAAGCAAAGCAGGCCTCTCAGTGAATGCCGTTCATGCTTATGTAACAAACATAAATAATTACTTTAATACTTAACCTTAGGCAGCCCAACTGCTGAGCTGAATTAATATAAACACAATACATCGAGTACTAGGTGAGCTGATCAATCTTTATTGTATATTCTAAGTAAGTTAGGTGAGCTGACCAATGCTTTACTGCATGTTATAAGTTTGTCAGGTGAGCTGACCGATGTTTTACACCATGTTCCAGGTAAGTTATGCGAACTGACCAATGGGTTTCCTCAAGACAGACCATGGCAGAATTAACCTTCACCTGTACAAGCTTCAAAGTTTAAAACTGTACAAGCTTCAAAAGATGCACATAGTTTAATTTTCTTTCATACAGCACTACTGCGTCAATTTTAACTAGAGCATAACTTTAGCAGGGCAACGGGATCTCACCACAGCAGCGATGACTTGGGCAGAGATGCCTCTCAGGGTGTTAATTTGTAGCACTGGATCCTGGGAGACCACTGGAAGAGAAGGATCTCTGACCCTAATATGAAATGAGTGAAATGAGTGAGGACTGAGTACTAGGAAACAAGACCCTAAGAACACCTTAATTAAAGCCTCATGATGGAGACGGCTCTATACCATTGAGAATCTGAAGAGGGCATCACTCCATGCTCTCCTTCCACAAATTCCTCATCACTTTCCCATTTATCTACAGTTTTTGCCTCTATGCCCGACTCCTCCGCATCCAGTGTGGGGATGGTGAAGTCATCAGGCAGAAAGAAGCTGGCCGCGTCATCCAGGGCAGCATCCTAGCACATACGTGATTTGAGATGGATATTTGTGATGTCACCATGGCCAAACAAACACACACACACACACACACACACAGAGAGTTTACGTTATAATATTTTTTTATGGGGACTCTCCAATCATTTTTATAGGCATAACCCTCACCCTAATTATGACAAACTTAGCCATTACCCAGCGATATCCTTAACCATAAAGTAACCAAACAATATACAAGAGTTTTGGCATTTTAAGTTATTGGAAATTTTTGAAATTGAGGTTATCCTAGTGATGACAGAAAAAATGTCCCTACAAGGTAAAAAGGTACAGGTTTTTTTATCACATTCTGGTCCCAACAAAGTATTAATTACAAAAACGTGCACAAGAACACACACACACATGCACAGACACATACATGCACACAGGGATCACAGGGGCTCTCAGGAAATCCCTAGTCCAAGCACATGCCATCACCTTAGAAATGCCATTTCAGCTAATTGCTTTTCTTTGGTTAGTATTAGTCCTTGGGGAAAACCTGTGTAACATGGGGAGAATAAGCAAACTTCGCAGACACCGAGTAGGAGAAAGATTTTGTGAGGTAACACTCCTGCCCTCAGGGTAATACTGTTAGCAAATTAAATGTCTGTGAATTATGCGCATTTTTAACCACTGAGCCTATTTGAATGGAGTAAACCAGTCTTTAGCAACCCAATCCTTGGGAAATCCCAGACAGACCACATTTTTGCTCTCTCCCAGCACACCTGTACCAGGCATTCGGTGTTCTCAATAGTTTGGTTCAGGTGTACTGGGAGTGGAGAGGGAGAAAAAATGTGCACTGTCTGGGGGTTCTCATGGATATGTAGGAATTTAACAGGAACTTGCTAAAAAGGAAAAAGTAATTGTTCATTTTTGTACAGCCAAGTGATGCTGCAATGATGGAATCAGAAAACACAAGAAGGTCTGGTGCATTAGTCGATTGTACTGATGAGACAGCTCAATGTACCTCATCCAAGATGCTCTCGAGGGTAGGGACATTTTCCACTTGTGGGATCTGAAACTCTTGATAATCCAGCTGAAAGAAACCGAAATTTCACACCCAGGTCCTAAGCCTGTGATGCACTATAACATAATGCACGGGGCCCTGTGCTTGTAATGCGCAGTGTAATGAAATGAGTACACTGTATGAGAACACACATCTTAAATTACCCATACCCAAGGAAGAAACTGATCTGAATAAAACGGCCAAGACTGCATATTTCAATTTCACACATTTGTTGGATTTGTAAAATATTGAATGTTGAACATCATGCTTACCCTAAACACAAGACACAGGCTTTTTTAATTATGCAAATAACGTGTATTGCATTAAGATAGACTTGTCATTCATTAATCTTAATGCAAATAAAATCAGTTTACATCTAAACAAAATAACTATTATGTAGCAATTAGAACTTGGGGTGCGGTAGGTCATGGTGATAATGCTGTTTTACTCACACATAGGCATAGAGTTACTGACCTTTCAAAACTATGACTAGGGTTGCTACGCGTCCCTTAAAATACGGAATTGTCCTGTATTTGATAATAAAATTGTCCCGTTTTTCCGAGTTGTGATGAAGGCAGCATCATCCCGTCCACATTTAGTATGAAAACGCCATTAGACTGATTAGATTCATTTGTCTTATTTATAGTCAATAGGTTATGGATGAGTTAACAATGTATATCCTGAAGATTAATTTAATTTGTTAACTGCTGTGCACCTTAAGTTTTGATATAAAGCGACTGATTTCATGTGTCAGACCTAATTTCATTACCAATTGGAGTTAATAACTGAAAAGTTTTCCATTGTTTATTTTTATGTCCATTTATAATAAAGTACTTCAAATATTAAGTATGAATCGCAATACTTTCTTGAGACCGTGGTTTAAGTTCTGATTTACCACCAATGGTGCCTCACTTGGCACCTATAGTGATTGTGGACCTGATTGTAGACTATGGTAGGCGTCCTTTATTTTTCAGCATGTGGCAACCCTAACTATGACACATGCATGAATACTTTGCGAAATATAGGTGGGGAACTTCACTTCCAGCACTTACATTTTTTTTCTAGAAATTAGACTTTAATTATATGCGCTACCATTATAAATACGGAAACATTCGCAAATGTCTTTCGTTTTCCGCTCCTACCATACTATAGGCGAAATCGTATTTCCCGGTTCTCTTTATTGTCAGGTAATGCTTTTAGTTTACGGATGGTGATCAAATGAGATACAGCCAAATTTTGTCCGTTAGTTCTGTCCAGCGCTAAAATGCCCTCAACTAACATTAGGTAGGATCGAGTTAATACTTAGTGACATTGCTAGCTTAACTTATTCCCAAAAGTTGGGTTTTCAGTTGCAGATATGTTTTGGAGGTTTACAAAAAATGAAAAGAGTTGTATGGCATTTAGTTACCTCCTGGACCCCGGGCAAGTCGGTCCCCAAGACGAGCCGCAGCTCATCATCTGTTGCCGACATTGTCACACGCCTGTCTCGTGCAGGAGCACCTTCCGCTGCTTTCGGTTCGCGGTCACATGACCGCCCCGGTACGGTCACATGACTTCATTATAGCAGTTGGGGCGGGTTTGCTGTATAGCTTAAGTACTTGGCAGTTCGCATCACATATAAATATGGTTTACTTAAACCATTTACTTAAATTAAACTCACTCAAATGAATGTATTAGTTAGCATCTCTTACTGGCATTTGTGTAACTCAATGCTTGATCTTGAACTTCGTTTTTTCTCTTCCATTGAGCCCTAATTAAAATCCTTTATATCAGCCAATGCGACACCATTGAACCCAAGGCGTACTGTATGTGTGAAACGCTCTGTCAGAACATGGAGGGAGTGTGATTGAAGGGTGATTCTTTTGTTATGGATAATTTGTCATGTAGTGAGTGATAAAAGGCAAATTACTTAATTTTGTCATTAAAGGATTTGTTTCCCTCTTGTTATCTGACTTTATCAATTGTCATTAATCAACGGCATAAAATGAGTATTGTCATGCTCATGTTGTCCAAATCTGACTTCCAGTCAAAAGTATTGGGCGACCTGACCATTACACCTACAGGAACTTTTGTGACATCCCATTCTAAATCCACAGGCATCAATATGGAGTCCACCCCCGCCCCTCCACAGATATAACAGCTGCTACTGTTCTATGAAGGCTTTCCATAAGATTTTAGAGTGTGTCTGTCGGAATTTTTGCCCATACACCTAGAAGAGCATTTGTGAGGTTAGGTACTGATGTTGGAGATGAAGGCCTAGCTCACAATCCATTCTAGTTCATCCCAATGGTGTTTGATGGGGTTGAGGTCAGGGCTCTGTGCAGCCAAGTTCTTCCACACCAAGCTCACCCAACAATCTCTTTATGGACCTTGCTTTGTACACTATGCACAGTCATGCTGGAACAGAAATAGGCCTTCCCTAAACTGTGCCCACAAAGTTGAATGCATAGAATTGTCCAAAATGTCTCAGTATGCTGAAGCATTAATAATACCCTTAACTGAAACATTTACATTTATAGCATTTGGCAGACGCCCTTAACTAGAGTGACTTGCATAAATGCTTATAGAGAAATTAAGTGAAATGAAGGGGTCTACCTCATACCATTATCCCTCCATCACCAATCTTTACAGGTGGCACCACAGTACATATTTTCACTGCTCCAGAGTCCAGCTACGGCGTGCTTTACACCTCTCCATCTGATGCTTGGTATTATGCTTGGTGATGTGAGGCTTGCACACGACAGCTCAGCCATGGAAATGCAAAAGGGAGTTTGAAACTCTGCAGTTTTTGAGTCGGCGACTTTCTACGCACTATGGGCCTCTGCACTCGGCAACCCCGTTCTTCCACTTTGTGGCTGAGATTCTGTTGTTCCTAAACGCTTCCACTTTGCAATAATAACACTTACAGTTGACCGTGGAATATCTAGCAAGGAAGAAACATCACAAACTGACTTATTCCAAAGGTGGCATCCTATGACAATGCCTGAAGTAACTGAGCTCTTCAGAAAGACCCATTCTTTCACAAATTTCACAAATATTTGTAAACTTGACTGCATGACTAGGTGCTTCATTTTATACACCTGAATGGCAATGGGTCTGAGTGAAACATCGGAAACCAGTGATTAAGAGGTGTGTCCCAATGTGTTTGTCCATATAGTGCAGCATGTATATTAAATGCACTGTACAATGATTTAATTTTTTTCTCTCTTTTGTTTTTAAAAAGTCAGTTAAAAAAGACATTCAGATCCACAGTCAAATGTTTCAGTTAAAGATGATATGTTTAGCCCTAATTAACCAAACATCCATTTGTTTCTTTGATGTAGAATAAATTAAAAACATAAGGTCCGAAGTTACAATTGGGTAATATGATAAATTATACCAGATCCCCTAATAAAAGGCAGACAGTTTACTCTGAAATAAATCTGAATGCAACAACTGGTGTTTATAATCCTCAGAACCCGACAAACTAAAAATGTGTTGATTTTCACATTAATGTCAGGCTGGTAACTTTGGATCGGTATAACGCACAGACACGAATCGCATATCTTTGAAATTGACACACACCTCTCGTGAAGGTGCAAGGCAATTAACTGCACCTGAGACTCCTTAAAAGCCTGGATGCACTCGTACAATGCAAGGCATTGTTATTCCTATGTGCTGGCATGCTGAGTGTTCTCTCCCTGTCTTTCATTTAGCCCCAGCCAGAGCTGTCTGCTGTCCTCCGGCACATCCTCATCTGCCCCGGATCCCAGTGTTCTTCCTGACATCTTTCAGTGTGTTCTGTGTCAGACGGACCTTGTTGGCTACCCTGACCTCTGGCTTCAACTTCAAGACCTCGACAGCATTTCTGTTTTGATGTGTGCACACTTGAATAAATTACTTGTAATTGGGGCTGTACCCATCTTTCTGACAGTGCACTTCAGTGGATCATAAACTAAACAATGCTTATCTATTTTAATTTGTTTCAGATGTTCTAAAGTAAAGGAAAAAAATTAACCATATCAAAGCATGCAGTGCTGTCTATCAAGTGGATGCAAAATCATAAATATTTATTTCTTTTCCTTTTCTCATAGAAAAGTCACCAATGCCCTGCATTCCCATTAGATTTGTAATTTGTAAGCAAAAAATCAAAGGGATAGAAAAATGCTTAAAAATGGATGGGTTAAGGGCTAAATGACAATCAGGAGAAAAAGAAGTGAATTTGCAGGTATTTTTGCAGGTATTTATTTAGGAATTTGTTTTGTACAATCAAAACCTGAAATGATCGCTAATCATAATGGGTTTATTACTGTGATGTGATTGCAACAGTGATGCCAAGACTCACAAGACAAACAAGCAACCCCTGAAATCAAGCCCAAAATAAGCCAACTATGCAAAGATAGAGAAATCAAGCCCAAAAATAAGCCCCAATATACACATTTTGTATATTGTATATAACGCACATTTTGTTACAAGTTCCTTGTAAATATAATATGCATACAACAGTAGCCAGCATTAACTTTTTCAGCCATTTGTACAAAAGTATGTCTTGAGGGATCGCACCAGTCAGGCCCACTTTCTCTCTACATGCGCTTTGGACGCCCATGATCCTATTGCTGGTTCACCATCATCTTGGACCACTTTTAGTAGGTACTGACCCTGCATACTGGGAACAACCCACAAGGCCCGCCGGTGTGGAGAGGCTGTGACCATATTATCTAGCTAGCACAATTTTGGACTTGTCAAAATCATTCAGGGCCCGGTTTCCCAAAACCTTCTTATCGCTAAGTAGTTCTTAAGTTGTACCTTAACCTCACTCTTAACGTTATGGAAGTCACACGTTCGTAAGGTTGGTCTGGACCACTCTTAAGAGTCTTCTTAGCACGCTAACAGTGTGCGTTATCGGGAAACCGGGCCCTGACCCTTAATTTTGCCAATTTTCCACACATCAACTTCAAGAACTGACTGTAACTTATTTGGTTAATGTATAATGGCAACCTTGACAGGTGTCAATGTAATGAGATAATCTGTACTATTCACCTGTTTTTGCTGATCAAGTTTCTTGCTGTGTATTAGTTTTATAATCATACTGCCAATCCTTTATTAACTGCACACAGTACAAGCCCAGGTACATTTGCCTTCTCCCATCTTGCTCTCCATTACCTTCGGGGTCCCGGCGCAGGGTTATCCAACAAGCAGCACCTCTGGAGCTGGGGGTTAAGGCCTTACTCTCAGGCCCACGGACATGTGACTACAATGCTGAAGCTTGAACCAGAGACCTTCCAATCAATTAGTCACTAATCCTTATTTTAAAATAATAATAGATGTATTATTAATTATTATTCATAATAATGATAATAATTTAACTTGATGTTATAACCCATTATTTATCCATTTTCTGTACCCGATTGTCCCACTAGTATTAAATCTTACTCTTGGAAGCATCATTTGTAAAATAATCCATTTGTTAAACATTAATTTGTATCTTAAGAAGGACACAACCTCATTCATAATGGAAACATGACAACTGGCTTAAGTGCAAAACCTTTGACAAAGCCTTTGGACAAAAGTCAGAACACTGTCTGCCTGGAGTGCTTATAGTTCTGGCCGTCTGTAGCAGCAACAACGGTTTGGGTTTTTACTGTCAAAACAAAAGTACGTGCCTCAGTATAAATAGCCGGGCAGGAGAGTGAACAGGTGCAGCGAATGACTGGGAATAAGGACGGTCACCTCACTCATTTTCCAAGTGCCCCCCCACGTCTGAATGTTCATATATATTCATTCATAAAGATTGGCTTTCCCTGTCCTGCACAAAGAATTAGAATTAGTCATTTCCACATTATTTCTCTTTCTGCAGTTTTTAATATCTAGAACATGTGGAGGTAGCGTTTTGTGTGGAAGGCTAAGGCACGTCTGAGGTCGTATATTTGAAATTCTTGTCTTTTATTTTGGTTGGCTGGTGGTGCTTCATATAGGCTTGTATCTCAAGTCTAAATTTACTTAGTGTTAATCTCTCCAAATCACCTCACCAAATTATAGACACACATATTTATCAGGAATGTTTTTGTGCACTTAAGACTGTTTTGCTTCAAGTTTTAAAAAATTCCCAAATTATTCAAGTTCAAGTAGAATGCAGCCAGTTGATCTTTAACGAATCCATTTTATTTACCGCTAGCTTTCTTCACCTTGATTGTGTTATATTTTTATTGATCAATGTGCTTATTTATTTAGTCACTAGATTCTATTACTGTGGCAGGCTGTTTTTCTTTAAATTATCAAGCAGGATCGGATTATAAAAATGCTCTCAGAGATTCTGTTGCCTCCCAGATCTGTTTCTGATTCCTGTGGCTATGGCTTTGCCTGGTCACCTTGTTTACATTTGCTTCAGAGGCAGAGTTGCTACATATTTAGCATTGCAGCAATAACTCAATATCAACACGGGGTCTTGCTCAATATTTTGAAGATTTGGGAAAGATGGTAGACCCTTTGTGTGATGTTAGCCTGGTTCTATGAATGGTGTTTTTGTTTAGGCTTTGCATTTCAAGCTCCATTTGCAAGGAATTTAGTTAAGAGTCCAGATCAATACCAAACAGTTTTTCTAATACGTCAGCGCTCTCTTTGACATCAGAAAATTTCATGTGGAAGACCTCTAGCAGAGCTTTCATTCACTTAGCTTAGCTTTTCTGTAACTTATGTGATCTAATACCAGTTGATCTCAGCCTTCAATGTTAATATCCATCTTCCAGCTGCTTATTCTGTCCAGGCTGATCCATTTGTGATTCTCATATTCTGGTCAATACATTCATTCCATGACCCCAGTTTGCATTTGTTCTCATTTGAAAGAATGTCTTTAAAGCAGCCCTTCAGACCATCCAGCCTGCCTCAGTGTACGACAAGTCCACAAAATGACAAAGAAACTTTGCAAGTGCATTGGGGAAAATGCCATGCAAGTCTCCATCACACCTTTCCATCAAGACTTGCCAAGTATGTCATCATCATCATCATCGAATAACTAGTCAAAGGTGCTTTTTCCAGCTTTTTATATAATTATATATATTTTTTTCTTTCCATTGCCACAGTTGTACAACTGTAGTTAAAATTTTTCTTAATACGGGATTAAGAAAACAATAAAGGAGAAACTTGATAAGAAGAGCATATATTACATATATTTCTTAGCTACATTGCAGTCCAGGTTAGCTGGATGGTTATATTATGTAACTGCATTTATGGAAGCATTATAAACTAGAAGCTCTCGGAACGACTATGAATTCCCTGGAAGGCCCCGTCAACCCTCCTCCTAGCAAAACCCTACTCCTCCCACACCCCCCAAACCTCTACGGTCTCTATTCCCCCTGCACACTCACTCGACCTCTCAAAAAAATACTTTGTGTCACTTATCTCAGTGTAATCAGGTTCACCAGCTCTGTGTCTGTGGTTTTCCTTTCATGTGTCACCAGTAAGTGACACTACATCAATTTTGGGTCATTTGTCTCAAAATTAAACAGGCCCCACATATATAATGTTCCTGTGAAATATTAAAAAGGTCCAATAAATACTTTTTGAGTTACTGTGTTCAAGTTCACAATCAGGTGTGTTCTGCATTGATTTCCCTTCCCTTTGCTGCCACTAAGCGGTGCTGCTTCAACTTTAGTGCAATCGGTCTCAAAATTTGACCTGCTCCAGATATTCACCCAAGCAATATGTGTGCAGAGTCTGAAAAGTATCTGTCAAATGCCGTTTTAGTTATCCTGCTAACTGTATGTGCCATCTGAGACTACCCATCAGATTTTTGTGTCTTAGAATGAAAGATCAAAGCTTGAAAACAATCAATCAAATATTTTAGTAAAAGTATAGTGCCAAAACTGAAGCAGTGGTAAATAGTTATAAATAGTAAATATATTATATTTGAATTTTCATTTGGAATTGCAATATCACCATCAAAAACTGTGAATTAATTAAGAAAGTAACAACCTGCATTTTCCCTTCTGCATTAATAAGTCTAGTATTACATGCCCTGGTGTGAGTGTGATTTTTAATCTGCCTTGGTATGCAACTTATCATTCTGTCATCATAAAGCCAGATGCTTGGGCAGCCAGATAAATCAAGATGAAATACATAATTTGTGCTTTTAATTCATTTCAAATTTTTATTTAAATTCTTGCAGTCCCTTTCTTGATTTTTTATGATTTATTTTGCCAAAGGACACAGTCCTATTTTACCATATAATATAATATTTCTTTGCTTGTTTTTCTATATAAATTTTCAATATGCAGTGCCTGTTACATATTCAGCACTTAGGAATTGCTATGCTTATCTGCTCTGTATTTGCCTGTTCTGTTTTTAACTCCATTTGAGAGTCATCCAGGGTAAGTGTTTGCCAGTTTCAAAAAGGGTTTTAATTAATTTAATGTTTTTAAAACGTATATGTATCATCTAACACATAAGAATTTAGAATAGAATAGAATCGAATAGTAATACTTGATCTTGTCTCTTTGCCCACCCAATCTGGCTCTCTATGAGTCACAAATACATATGCAGGTGAGAACAATTTTGGGGGTCACAGTACAATATCAGCCAACGTCCAGTGCCCCCTAGAGCAATTAGGGTTGCGAGCCTTGCTCAGGGGCCCAAAAGTGGCAACAGACTTCTGGCCCTGGGATTTTTGGACAGTAAGCAGAGCAAATACACACAGAACAGAAAACCCACAACTTGTGCTTCCAGTCAATCTGCTGATCATCAGTGGAAACTTTGCTTCCTTCGCCAGAGTATTGAAAAGCAATTGAGAGGTGGGGCTGGGTTTGAACCTCGCCCCTGGAACCAAGCTCCCATCTATTTTGCCTGTGTCTGTGCAAGATTAACATGCATGATACCTATTGCCATGCATTTCTGAAATAAACACCCAGTTCCAAGATGATCCAGAATGTTGTGACGCATTGATGCTCACTAATACCAGCATCGCAATTTCAGTCACATGCAAGCTATCAGCTGTGCAGCCAGGAGCTGCTTAAAGGCCAGTTTCTCACCAATTCCACATGGGCTGAAGATCGAGGAGCCAGGATTTTAAATTTCCCGTAATACAATATTAATAGTGAAGAGTGCAGAATTTTCCTCACACTCATCCTGTTACTTTAACTACTTTAACTACTGCATTTCTGATTCTATACTATCAATAAGGAAAATATTTACATTTATTGCACTTGT
>JAODKM010000001.1:27046498-27079114 GCA_026780845.1 Petrocephalus sullivani
TACTTTAACTACTTTAACTACTGCATTTCTGATTCTATACTATCAATAAGGAAAATATTTACATTTATTGCACTTGTGCAGTATGCAAGATTAAGATACAAAACCACCCACCATATACTCACAGTCATGGCCAGGAGAAGCAACCAGAGAATGGATGGATGGATGGACAAAGCGTTTGTGTATAACTGTTCTTATGATATTTTATTTTAGGTTGTTTTATCCTCATTACAGTGATCCATGGTGTGCCCTGCCTTGTGCCGTCTGATGGACCAGCATCCCATCCAGGGTGTCCCCTGCCTTGTGCAATCTGATGGACTGGCATCCCATCCAGCATATCCCCTGCCTTGTGCCTTGTGCTTCCTACTCCAGGTCCCCTGTAACCCTGACCAGGATAAGCAGTATGGTGATGAATAGATGGATGTTTATCTAGACCACAGGCATTTTTTCTCCCACTTCCCTTTTTGCAAATATAGCCATTTGTAATTTCGGCTAATGCTTCTCTGCCCAGCCCTCTGGACCTCCCAGATAGGGGAAATTGCTGTTCTTGATTGTTTGGTTCATTCCTGATTGCTTGCTTCGGGTGTTCTGTCTGTGGACTGTCTGGAGGACCCCGAGGATTAGGTTGAGGACCACTGGGCTGAACTGCCCCAGTGCAGTCACATGGACAATTTCTTCAGCCTCAGCCTTTAGAAGCACTAGACACTCTGTGGCCGCTCATGTGCCTTTCTGCAGCTTCTAAGCTTACTTACTGTATTGCCCCAGTATAGGATGTTACAGGGACAGATGTATTTAATCTCTTTTGCTGTGGGATTCCTTCTTCCATTGGGTCTGTGTGATTGGCTTTGAAAGTTTTCCCTTCAGTCCCACAGGCTTAACCAGTATGTAATGATTTGGTTTAGATTCATTAGTGACTCTGATTTACCTTATGTGTTTGTTTTCATCCCATCCAGGGCATACTCTGTCAAATGTGCCGTGCATCCTGGGAGTGGATATGTGGTTATGCAAACTCAGTGGATGGAATTGAGTGGATTATCTGCTAAAGGTAATTCATCTTCCTGTTCTTTCTGGACTTATTTTTTCAAGCCCCAAATATATATTATCAGCGTAATTATAATGCAAATTAAAACTTTAAAATATATCATTCAGATAGAAATGTTAAACAATGCAGATGCTCTAAAAATGTTTTCCAATTTCCAGTTTTCCAATATAAGCATACAGTGTCAAAAGGCTTTTATCAGCCAATGAAAATGTGAAGATTATGCCAGATGGAGAAAGCTCCAGTGTGAAACAGGCTGAAAAGTTCAACCAGGAGCATGTTAATGGGACAGTGGTGGCCTAATGCTTAGGGAAGCACCTTTGTGATCGAATGACTGCTGGATTGATTCCCTGACTAGCAAGGACACCCCCCCTCCACCAAGTATTGCTTCCCTGAAGGGTGAACCCCCCTGCTATGTCACATATGGGTTAAATGTAGAGGACACATTCTGTTGTGGTGTGTCAGCCATGACCATTAATCACTTCATGCTGACACACATTCAAAGCCCTCACCATAAAATGACAAGGTGGCAGCTTGTGATGTAAAATGAGTCAGCAGTTTCACATTGTCACAATTAACCTCTTTCATGATATATTGTAACGGTTCATTTTTGGCAATGCACTGTCTTTTTACCTTTTTAGCATTTTTTTATCATTTTTGTCATTTTACCTATTTAGCTTATACTTTCATTCAGTGCAGCGTACAACTGAGAAAGCAGGGTCAGCTAGTCCCTGAAAAAATGGGTTTTAAGGCCTCAATTATGGGCCTCAGTGGAAAATCAGTCTAGCATTGACACGGAGTCTTAACCCACTTAGCCACATTTTGCATCAACAGAGGAATATGTTGGGGCCAAAGTTTATTGACAAATTCAGTGGAAACAAAAACCTGAAAAAGTACTTTTTAAATGGCAAGTAAGGAAAGTGGATAAGTAAATTTGGCTACAATTAATGCTTTAGAAGCATTTTATTTTTAAACCGCAATGTAACATTGTGTTGCCAATTTTTTGGTAGCGATACATTTTCATTGGATTCAGTTCCTTAATACTTTTGTGTAGTTCATTTGTATACTAAATGAATGCTTCTTAAACGTAGGAGATGCTCCCTTTCAGTAAATGCCTTGTATCCTAAATGAAAGCACATTTGCCATCTGTGTGTCCAGTTTGTCTTTGACAATGTGCCAATTAATCAGCTACATGACAGCTCCTCTCCCAAAGAGGGTGGGGGGCGTTTCTTTTCCCCAGAACATAATAACACCAGATGCTTGACTACAGCACAAAGGCATTGCATTCTCAATAATGATCCAAATTTCATTCTGCTTCTCTTTTGTCTTGTCTTCTCATTTTACACGTGTGTGTACGTGTTAATTTTTGGCATAAGTCTGAAAACATGCAGTCAGGTGCAGTGGAATCTCTAAATCAAATAAAACATATTATGTTTGTGCCCGGTGATGGGCTGGCTTCCCCCCCGGGATGTTACACTGCTTTATGCCTGGTGCTCCAGGACTCCCCACTACCCTGCCCAGGATGAGCGATGAGCAGATCAAATTGCAAGTCTAACCTTCATCTTGCGGCTTCTTTTCATCATGAAGCTTCAACCATAGTGATTTTCTCATGTGCACTGATCATAAATTGTAGCTGAGTATGGCCCCAATGACCAAAGCTCTCTGGGGGCTTCAGGTGGTCAGTTTTCAGCAGCACCAATGGTTTGGCAGTACAGGCAAAGTATATCTTCCAACCCCTTGTCTTATTTTTCTGGATGCATGCACCTTTGGAAGCCTTGGGAGTTTGCAGCTCCCCGTCCATCTATAACTTGGCATCCTAGAGCTGTCACGCTGTAGGGTACAGTGAGACCCATCATCTGAGAGTTTTATTTCATTCTATGACTTACAAAATCACATCTTCATATGTGTAGGCTTATGGAAGATCAGGGTTCTGGCTTTTGAGAAGCCCCAGTTATGGGTAGAATAACAAGAAACAAAGCCTCATATCACATTTTTCCAAAGACGGTAAGGTATGTTGTCCATTATCATGGCAGCTGTACATGTTAAATTAAATTTTTTATGGCAAACTCTCCATTTTCAAGAACTGTTTAATGTTTTTGAGGTTTCACTGTTTACTTTGGCAGCAATACAATCCAGAAAGAACAGAAACAATTGTGGTCTAGATGATTTTTTGAGGAACAGATTGATTTAGCATAACCATGAAAAAGTTACAAAACAAATACTGATACAAGATAGCTTTATTTCAGAAGTGTTTACACCAATTTAACCTAGGAAGGAATGAACAAGGAGAGGAGGGAAGGGTTTTTTTTCCCAAGCGTACTTTAAAAAATGAACTTTTGTAGAAACAACAGACAGTAAGAAACTGTAAAAAATGGAAAATGGCATTTAAAAAGCTGTTCCAGCAGTTTTGTTCAAGTTATCATAAAACATTTGCATGCAATAAAGCCAGCTTTAAAACCTAAGTAGTTAAAAATTCTTAAAAATTACGAAACAACAAGCATACATGTGTAGTTAACTGGAATTATTACAGTTATATGACCGTTTATTTTGTTTAGTCAACAATTTTATCTTGGCACCTTGTCATTTGCGATGCATATTAAATTCATATTGCTTGGATTTTGCTTATAACGTTTACTATGTTTTCTTTACAGTCTATTTGTGGCATAAGAAATGTGGTTTTTAGGATCACAAAAGAAAAAACACAAAAAGCATCACTTTCCATTAGAAACAGTGGCTTTTAAACGGAAGCAGAAAAAATGCATTCCACTATAAGCCGTATTTCAGCATCAGCTGAACCAGAGCGTTACATTGTATGTTAATGAGAAAGTCAAGTGGAAGATCTTTCCTTATGCAGCAAAACTGAATAATGTGCCGTAACATTTTAAATGTTCAAATAAACGGCAAGTCCCTTTTTCAAAAGGTCCAAGGATAACAGATAACACAAGGATCGCGACTGAACGGCTCGCTCAGCAAGCCTGTCTTGTCTGTGGCTGGATTGAGTGTACGAAATTCATTTTGGAAGCATTTTCTCCAAAATGCAGTGGCAAGATGGATGAGGTGCCAGCACTGAAGTCAGGGGGTAGATTAGCTTATCTGGGGACTCTAATCTGACACAAGCATGGACCCTCAGGATTTGCTGATTTAACGAACAGTCCCGTTTCTCCCGCGGTGGGACGGGGCCCCTGATGTTTGCCTGGGCCCTAGGTGAGCCTCCTGACTTGAGTGCTCCAACACGACACCCCAGCACTATATCACTTCATTTAACAATGAAGGTAATCATAAGCTCTTCCGTAAATGAACATCTGCCAGTACGAAAACGAAAATAAATGCATGCTCATAATGGAATACATGAATTCCCTTGTCTTCACTGTTTAGCAGCAAAAGCAAATAAAAGTACATAGATAATACATAATTAATTACAACAACAACACAAAAGTTACTGTTGTTAGTAGGCATTGTGCATTATGCATTAAATAGTAGCTAGAGCAATTAACAACTGAGTTAGCAGGTGGAACTATGCCATTCATGTACATTTAAAATGTGTCTCTTAAGTATTATTTTAAAATTAACTTTTTCAGTCAGTTTCTGTGGCTTGGTTAGAAGCCTTTGAATTTGTATGCCCTTATGTGGCAGAAGGAAATTGAAAATAGAATAGATATGTGTATGAAAATTATAAATTCAGAGACTGATTCCCTAGTTTAAAATGAAGTCAATTTTGCTTATAACAAAAGTTGTTATACACAAAATTTTAGTATCCTCCAGGGACAGTGATAAAAAATGGTTAAGGGTCCAGATTTTCAAAAATTTAGTATAAAACACCACACTAACAACAATATATATGTGTTGACCCCTGGTATAAATTTTGTGTAAAGCATGCATTTGCTCTGCATCTTTGCTTTGTAAGATCAAGGTGTAGTTGTCTCAGGCTCAACCTTATGTGATATATTTTTTAATGTCGACAACAGAAACCAGTGCGAACGCTAAACAACACAGTTGTCGTAAAAGCATGAGATCAACTTTAAAAAAAGATAAACAAAAATAAGCATTGAGAAATGTATATAATGACACTCTCAGATGACATATAGCATGATGATATAGTGCTACGTGGTAGTGGTAGACAGGGTCTTCCTGCTATAAATCCTAAGGAAATACTATGTATGAATATTGTAAGTGTGTAAGAATAGTGCAAAGTTTGGTAAGCTGTTAAATGGGATTACTGCAGTGCTGAGATAGTCTAGGGACGTTTGGGGATCCTGACCCTATCCTCGCTGTGCCAGAAAGCATCACGGACTCCTCTGTCGGCCGTCTTTCGGCGTGTTCTTTGTTCTACCGGCTTTCCCAGAACTTCTGGTGGCAGAGCCCAAATCCTTCGTGCTGAATTTGAGGCCTCTGAGATGTTGCTCCTGCAGCCGTTGTTCCCAGCGCTGGAAGATAAGGAAAACCGAAGTTTACAGCATCTCAACTGGTTAATACTATTCTCGAGCCATATTACTCTGATTATTACTATTCTCGAGCCATATTACTCTCATTATACAGAAAATATTGATGTAGAATGGTAAAGTTTGTGAGTTTTCACTTTTATTTGCACAATATTTACAAAATAACATTTTGCAGATAGAGGAAATGGATTTTCCATTTACTTACAACAAAACTACCGAATGTAAAAATGGCAGATTCCAGTAACAATTACATTTACTACTACTGTATTTGCCAAAGAATTAATTATTGCCCAAGAGTTAATTGCAAATAAACTGCTAATAAAATGTAATTATGTCAAACGAAACATTATAAATGATTTGCTACATATAAAATGCAATACGGTTGTAATTTTACTACATACATCACTAGTGTTACTAAAAAGCAGGGAGTATTTGGCATATAGACAACGATCTAAGTAGGGGTACTTAATAATACTGCGAACACTTAAATGCAACGATCGCAAAACTGGAGATAAATCGTAAAATTTAAACGAAACCCGTTCTGCTTGTCTACATACTCAAGATACATGTCTGCTACGTATAACTATAGGCTATTATAACAAAAACTTTTTTAATCTAAATTTTGATTTACTTGCCAACAATTGCTCACTTTTAAAGTAACTTATTTTCTCTTTGCAAAATCAGGTCTACTTTCATTACTAATTTCAGTAATGAACTACGTATCCGTAAGAGATGCATACGCCTACAGAAGTCATTCAGCTTCATTTTCTTGTGAAGTTGCGCATTCTCCCAAACTGCAGAGAAAAGCGGCCTCACCTTGTATCTTTTTACAAGCTGGTCTTTCCACCTCTCCGCCAGGCAGCCCTCCAGCAACATCAGCCTGGAGCAACAGAGAATCGTATCGGACTCCAGCGCATTGCAGTCATAATCGGGTCCGAATTATGTGCGCATTACGCGTGCTTTAAGTTAGGCATGAAAAATATCATTCGTAAACGTAATGAATACGTCTGTAAACTGTAAGGCGGCGCTGATGGCTGAGATTTTTCAAACATGAGTTGGGATATTTAAATACCCCCAGTAATTCGTGCTTGATTTTATGAACCATTAACTGCTTCAAGAAATGGAAAAGAAAACAAGGGACGCGGAATTAAGGAGAGTATGCCTTGTCAATCTTAATAATAATGGTCACACTGTACTTGAGGGTACACAAATAATGTAGTAATGTACTAGTATATGCATTAATTAGCCACAAACTATGTGTTACTTACAAACCGATGTCATGTTTGTTAAGTATTAACTAATCGTGATGCATCATTTATTCCAAGCAGTTAACTATATTTGTTACTGTATCTGCTAATTCTGTTAATCTCAGTGAACTACTGAAGGAGCAACTAAAGAACTATTGAAGGAATAAGTGAAATATTGATCTCATGTTTGTTCATCGTTGATGAATCATGACATCTTCCATAAGTTGCGACTATATTTGTTCGTGATTTGTTCTTCGGCAGTGACTGAGTTACTACTATAAGTATGTGTGGACCCTCAAGTAATGCATTAAGCAACATCTGCATTTTAGAGAAATCAACGTCCTGCTGATGCGAAACAGCCTCGAGGACGGCTCGCTCGGCACGGAGGAGTCCGTCTCTCACCTGGAGCGCCACTCATAGCACATGATGATAAGCTCCTGGTTGGCTTGCAGCTGCGGGCAGGAGCAGGAGGAATTGGTGATTAGCGGGACGTTCCCTCTCGCCAGTGGCTGAGGAGACTTTAAAACTTCCTTCACTTCCACCGTCGTTGTAATCTCCTGGCAGCCGGTTCGAGTTACACTTTTAACTTTTGCACGGATAACTGCAGGGATAAGGGTATGGCGCTTCATTTCGCTGGAAGACTAATTTCAGCACGTCCGTAATCCCGGTTTACACAAAAGTATATACAAATGTCATACTCCAACAAGGCTACGCAGATTAGAAGTGCAGTTCCGTAAAGATTTTATTTTTCCTAGGCGCATACTATATTATATTATATTATATTATATTATACACACACTCCATCTAAACACGATTAATTTTAATCTATAACCACACAACGTATACGTGATTTGAAAAACATTTCTATGTTCATGGCATCAGAAAATTTGAGTACTTACCATAGTTGTACTTTTTTTCCATATATGTGTTTAAAGTTGCTTTTATTTTTCGGCATTTGCAGCGATCTGTTCAAACACAGTACATGCCATTCGTCTAACTTACTGTGCGTAAAATAGACCTGCCACTTGATTATAAATACTAGCCTATTGCAGTATTCAGGAAACTCACCGGGATTCTTGCAATCTGAAATTTGTGGTCGGTCCAATGTAACATCCCTGGATAAATCAACCCATTTAAAATCTGCGGGGGGAAAAAGTATGGAATACAGTTAGGAATAAAATGGAAGATTTATTATATTGGTCTATTATATTGGTCTAGTCACTCAGGAATGAGTGACGTTTTGTAGATTTTTGGCAAGCAGCGTTATTGGTTTTTCTTACATCGGATAGGTCATAAGATTTACCTTCAGGTAAATCAGTCACAATTGCTTCAGGTGAGATGCAGACTCCACGGTCGTACACAGGTAAGTCATCGCAAGCGAGGCTGTCCGGCCAGCTGTGGTTATAGCGCCGTAACACCGGCTCGCATCCGTCCCGGGCTGTCTGGCACACCGACTTGCACGGTCGGATGGGGTCGTGGAGGAACTCCAGCGTGCAGATGGGAGCGTACATGGCGCACAGGAAAAAGCGCAGCGCCGGGCTGCAGTTGAACTCCACCAGCTCTTCATACTGGCCGATCGCGAGTATGGCGTTTTCCTGCGTACTGTGGTGGAGATGGTTGGGCATCCGGGTCATGTTCCAGGGCATGCTCTTGCACATAGGGATATTAATGGTCTCGCAGGGTGCAGCGTAGGACACCACTCCAGCATATATCCACAAAAAGACAACGGCGCTCACCATCGACAGCATGTCAATCCCGATAAGTCACCTGCAGCAAATCACTACGGATCTCCAGTTGAGAGGCTCGTTGGTCCCACAGTGCAGTCTACGTATGGACAGGGTGTCCCTTACAATGAATCCCACGGAATTGTGTGCAGGTAAAATCGCGGCGATTTCATGTGTCTGGATTGAAGGGGGCACTTACAGGACTCCTGTTACAGGAATTGCACAACTTGATTTAGCGTGGGATGAATACCAGCACCACTGGTGACGCGGGTCCTTTCCCAATCCTTTTTGGTTGCATAATTTATTTTACACCTTCTTTTTTCAAGTGTTGCCAGTCAGAAGTTAAACTCTCTTCCCTCTGGTAAACGCTGACCTGCAGATTATCTCACTGTACCTGTCTCTACCAATGTGTCAGATCTGCAGCTAGGATTAACATTTAAGGTGGAAACACGAACTGTTTAAACGCCCCTGCCCTTCACCCACTCCCACATGTTGTCCCTTTCACATGACACAGTTTATTTCTTATTCGCATAATTCCGATCAGGCTCACGAAGACATGGAAAATAACTGAACTTTGTAATATACGCCGTCTTAAATACAATATAGTATAACGCATTGTAGCCTAGTATTTTGAATGCAATACTATACTGTAAAGCATGCAATAATTAATATGCATGTCTGCAAAATGAGCTTATTCAAAAGCTTTTGTGGATAACTGCATTTGTAACTGTTTGTGAACATAGATTGTAAGAATTACATTTGAATTAAATGGTAAAAACTATTGAAAGAAGTTTTTAAGTAACATACAGAGACCTATGGTCCAATTTAGTAAATCAGCAAAATCATGTCTGCAGTTGTTGTGAAGGCCTTCTATGCATAAAATACCTATCAAATATCTTTCATATTCACAATATCTTCTACACTTTAATAAAACTTAATAAAAGTAATTCAACATACTCTTGCAAATGTAAAACCCACTGCTTAAAGATGAAAATGTCTGTTTTGCTTTGAATACGGAATACCCTGCAACATTTGATATGTTATGTAGGCCTAGTTAAAAGGCAGAACATAAAGTTGAATCTGTTAAATCACAGGTTTTATCAGTGTCGTGCCGTGTCACGTCACTTGTTAATCATACTGTTTTGTGAATTTTATGTTTATTTTATGTTTATCATATGCCTGTATGGCTGTTATCTCTTGGTGCCTAATTCTCTTGAAGGGCTGTCAGCTCTCAAGCTTTCGGCATGGCGCTCATGCTTTCAAACTCTCAAGCTCAAACAAAAAATCTTATGATAAATCTATATTATTTCATTATAAGCCTAAACTTAGCTGCATCAAAAGTGTTGGGGTTGTTTGCAAACCCTACAGACTGGTTGCAAGGTAACAAAATTGTTGCATTCATGTAAGTGCATGTGCGTGAAGACCCCTCTCGAATTGAAAATCTCACTCTACCAGCTGAGCAGAGTTGGCAGCCCTGCTCTTACTTAGGCGTACGTGCATCTCCTTTCAGGTACCCAGATCCCATTTCTAGTCATATAAGCAATGTATCATATTAAAGTTATTTATAATAACTATCCAAAAATTTACGGTAGGATTAGGATATTGCCCTTTTTTTCTTGTGCCGAACGAAGGTGCCGGATCGTGGTCATTTCAGCGTGAGTATTCCTGAGAGTACCTTAAATCACCTCTGCTGGCATCTGGCACAGCGGAACCACGGGGCTGCAGTTCCTGTGCTCTGCGCTTCTGTCGTTCCATCGGAGGGACCGGACGCGGCTTGGGCGCAACAGGTGTTTGACAACTCTGTCCCCTTTAATCACTTTGCTGCTGACTTTCAGCACGAGGGGCTCTATCCGTAAGGCACACACCAGGGTAGTATTAATAGGCGTGCATAACAGAGGCTGGCTAAGTAAATCAAAGCCTTATTCACGTTTGTTTTTAGGCAATAGGCCGGCACCAATAATGGGTAAAGGGCAGAGACACAGTACTAAACAATTTATCTCTTGCCAGTGTTTGCTGGCTTGTTTCCTACATGATGTTCAGCTATATATAAACCTTTATGTACCACTTTTGTCTCAGGTCTGCTCCTTAACTATTAATAATCTGTTACTAAGCCTTTGGTTATATATTAATAGATAGAAAGATTAATTCATTTCCAAAATGAATTAGTCATATTTTGCACCTGATATTTATAAAATTGCTTGTAAAATCACTTGAAAATATAACACAATGGGTTAGTGCGCATACTCAGAAATAAGACGTAACTGAGCATGTACAAGCTCTTAAGGAAATAATTTGGGAGACAAGATTAAGATATTTTTGTAATATATTCCTAAATTTGATCGTAAGTGAATCTTCTTATTTATTACTATATTATCAAATGCTTATAAATCATTCAGGGTCAGACACTGGAATATTAAGGACATTGTACTTGCAATGCTTATATTTTATTTTCCATTTACTTTTCATATGTTGGTGCCTATATTTAACAGGGGTTCTCTAGTTATGACATTTAATACAAGGCCATTGATTTTATAATGACTTACCCGGGTCAATATAAGATCATGAGATGTTTTTGATTTTGTTTTGTATTGCATAAAGTCTTGCTCCTGATTACATTTTAGAAACATACTTTGATGGAGTTTACAGTAATCCTGCACAGTATTTATGTACATTCAAATGGCAACAATATGACTATACTGAAGATGTAAAGATGTAAATATTCTACTGTAAGTCTGTTCCTCCATATCGGCTCCTATCATGGGCTCCATCCTGGAAAGGGGAATGTCTGACTAATGCAATCGTCAGTGTCAAAGGGTCGATAAGTAAGGCGTTTTATCTTTCTACACGCTGTCTTCCTAAGAGAGAAACTGCAAACTTATTCCACCCATTTTGTGACACATTGGGGTTAGTTGGCTTTTTCTTGTGCAGTGGAAAAGCTCCAAACAGCAGCAATATCATACGCGATATTATTTACAGGTTTTGCGGTAATGTATCTTACAGGGGTTTGCCCTCCCAAAAATGCAGCTTTAAACAAATTTCTTTTCTTGCTTTGTTTAGCGTTTCCTTGGAAACCGCTCTTTAGAGCTTTTTGGGGATTGCCTGTCAGGAAACGTGCCCTCTTTCCTAATTACAGAAAGTGAGATGTAAAGCTTTTTTGACTTTCCCTGTGTGTGTTACTCTGCTGGCTCCTGTCTGGTCTCATAGGTCATAAAGAACTCCTTTCCTTTGCAAAATAAGAGCACTGTCAGAATGGAAACGTTTCTCTTGAACAATTTTCTTCTCCTTTTACAAGTAAATGGCCAGATGCACCTGATTCCCCTCTCCCAAACCTACTTATGTATTTGGAGTGTTCTCCCTGTGTTTTAATAGTGCTCTGCACACAGAGTAGCGCATGGCATTTTGTCAGCCATCTGCTCTTCTTGCAGATCTGGCTTGGGAACAGCACAGCTGTCCTGTGGTGACTTTAAACCGTTTATTTTTCAAATTTATTCCCTAAGCAATATGAGACCGTATTATATTTTAATGTTTCTTTCTCAGACATTTTTAGTCAGGTAATATAAGGGTGGTCGATATATTAATTTGCTGTTTATTGTTCAATGTACAGTGCTATTCATTTCTGAGCCATTGCTACTGAATTCCATAGAATACATTCCCTGATATTCCTTACTCTTGTTAAAACCAGCAGTCAGCCTGTTAGAATTAACCGTATTCGTCTTGACTTACAGTTTTTCATCAAACATTGCATTTGTATATTACCCCCGGGTAAATTTTATAACCCTTATTGTCCACTATGTTTTCAATAGTCTATAAGTACATATTAAAGAATTAGTTGATCAATATTCCAATGAATATGAGTATTGATCAATGATGAGACTAGACTGCTTAAAGCATGTCTCTCCCGCACTTGTCTTATCTCTTTGTTCGTACATTGAGCCTGGAGAAACGCATTTTTGATCAGCTGTGCACTCCTTGCTCTAAGGTCTGAGTGACAATAAAGTTCAGTTCAAGTACATTATAACTGGAATGAAATTTGTGTAAATGCATAAACGGGCTAAATCAATTGCCTTTTTTTTTTAATCAGATGATCTCCAGAAAAGAAACCTTCACTGTTTTGCACAACAACATTCACCATGGTTTTTGATTGCCGCACTGTCATCCGGCCTGGTAACACTTGATGAATATTCATTTATTTTACCACGGCGGCCATCGAGTGTGATGAATGGCAAGAACACCTGCCTAGAATTCTTAGAATAGCCAGAGGTTAGAAATAGCTACCTGGAAAAAAAAAGCTTAGAAGAATTTGATTATCTATTCAAGATGATGGTTGGGGTTTTGTGACTGTTCATAGAGACGAGAAGTCTTGTGGCCATGTGACCTGTGCTCTCTTGCTAAGCATTACAGCATAGTCACGGATATTATTTATACGATTAGACCTTTTTGTTTTATGTTCCTCAGAAGAGCTTTGGTTGCTCTCCTCTCCATGCAGTCATGTACTATATACAGTCAATATAAAATCTGTGAGCTGTGATTGCTAGCGTAATGTTATACTACCAGATATACCAGAAGTATACTACCAGAAGTATATTTGACTTCTCACTTGTATTGTGAGTTAACAGTACATGGTAAGGACTGGAGGGTACAGAAGCTTCTTTGCATAACAGAGAAACCGATGCTACTTGGTGGCACTGACGGTACAGAAAAATCAAAATGAAGAACATTATTTGATCGTTTATAAACAAGTTTATTAATAAAACGTTCAACAAAAAGGTTGTCATAAAATCCGCCAGATGCTTTGCAAAAAATACAGTAGTGAAAATTGATATTAGCTGATATTGTGAAGTATTATTTTTTTTTTGGAAAACAAAGAGAAGGAATATACAAAAAAACACACATGGCCCTTGAGACATTATGTATGATGAGGAAATTAAGCACATATGGAAAATAAATAAAATTTAGAGCATCAGCAACCACTGTATGAGTTGATATGTTAATAGATGTCTATATTCCAAAATGGTGTTATTTACCTTAAGATGTATTACGTACAGTTTTATTCTGCTCATGCTAGTATGAGAAATTCAAAATTAAGAGAAACATCCTTCCAGATCGTTTAAGCCGTACATTTGCAGCTTTGAACTGGTGGAAGGTAGTTTCTTTTTGATCCTAGATTTTAGTTGGACTGAAGTATAATAGCTCGCTTGCTCTTCACATACCAGCTGTACTTAGTGTCATTATTACAATGGGATGTTATTCACGTTCAGAAGCAGACTGACACATTAGATTGCAGAGAAGTAGGTCTGAAGAGTTTTCTCACAATTTCTGTTGGATTGTAGAAAGAGTAGAAAAAGCAGGCCCTGTGTGCACCTGTGAGCAGCAAGTCTTTCGATTTAATCTTACAGATTGTGATGGAGGTGATACCGGGATTCGTGTTTTGCTGGCATGTTTCAGATGGCCTTGAGTTTGAGGTATTTCAGACCCAGGTCCACGGGTCCCCTGGAGTCCATATTGACAAGCACTTGAGGAAGTCGTTTTCCCACTTGATCCATTTAAGTAGACCTCAGGGACTTCCTTAGGATGCCCATTCCAATGCACAAGTAAATGAACAGGCAGTGTTTGTGTTAGCAACGCGCGCAATCACACTGTAGTATCCAAGGGCAACTTCCTCCCTTAGGGGAACTTCCATCACAATCACAAGACTGAGTCTCTGACCCCTTTTGGTTATTTAATCTTTTGGAAATCGATTAACGTCTGCAGACCACATGGACATATTGACATGCGTAAAGACAGTAATAGCCGTAGCCAACAGAGTTCACAAAACAGACGAGTGATTTCTGACTTTGTTGAATATTTGGTGCGTGTTAAAATGCTTTCAAAATATACCGTTGGGACAACAATGCCAATGGTAAATATAAAATTTTTGCTTTTGATGGAAACGCTGAATACTTTAAAATTTTAAGGAATTGATGAGTGTACACTTTTTTGTATTATGGGAGAGTAGAAAGTTTAAAAATCTTTTTGGTGTTTAGAGTACTGAGAATGATAAACTCAATTATCTAGCTAAATAAAAATAACTAAAATAGTTAGTCCCAGAGTCACATTCTAACTACAAAGTTTTAAAAAGGCATCAGAAGGACTATGGAGCACAGAACCCCAACACTCATGCTTTATGGCTAAATAGGACTTTATTATAGTAGAATTTAATCCTTCTCACCTGCAAACATGCTTCCAATCTTTCAGACATCTCCTGTTTGCACCAGTTGTTTGGAATACAGTAGATGTTCATGCATTTCAAGTTCCTGCTTAGTGTCCTTGTACATTGTATATTCTAGTATATTGTACATAACCAATATAGATCTATATTATATATTTTATTGTTTTATTGTTATTTACAATTTATTATTATTTGTTATATATAATTGAAAGGAGGTTTGCAAGAAGGCACTTAATTGTTATCCCTCCTTTGCTCTGAGCTGTGGATAACCCAGAGTATGGTTAACTGATTTAGATAATCTTACTATATTTTAAGAGCCCTGGGATGTCAGATGTATTGTGTGGAGAGGTCCAGTGGTGCATCACAGGGGTTCTGCACGCTGTGTGGGGAACATTTGGTTATATCTTGCCTCACATTAGGAAATGCTCCTTCTGCAACATTACCTGAGCATGACCTACATTAGGAGTTCCCAACCTTTCCATTTCTGTGGACTGGTTTACAAAAACTTCACAAACCAGTTAGACTTATTGACTGGGCTGGGGCTGGCGGCTGGCGGTGGATCAGTTGGTGAGACAGATTTAATAAGTTTAGCCATTTCCATATTTGAAGATGCAAAGTTCAGGGGCTGTAAAAAATGACTTGGCTTGAAAATACATAGTTAAATCTTCAAAAATAAATCAACTCCACCCCAAAACTCCCAGTGCTCCATGCCCACTGGAATACTGGACTCAACCAGTGTAGGTTGTTGACTGGGGATTGCAAACCCCTGCTCTATATGATGAAAGGAAACAAAAGACTGCAACCAGAACAAAGCTCCTCCTGTATTTTATTTGTATAAATAAATTATATGACGTGAACTATTATAAAACCCTGTAATAAGCAGTCCTACTAAAGTGGCAGGAAAACAAATAGGGCAGTTTATCAACTCACTCAAATCAATAACACTTGGTACATTCTTATTTGATTAATATTTTTTATGACATCATGGTAAGTGTGATATAACCTCATTTGAACATTACTAGGTTGGGTGCTGGGGGGGGGGGGGAGCTCTCAACACCATCCAACAAGTACATGTGTATGGATTCAAACACAATATGTAATGTTTTTATATGGCATCATAACTTAGCCAAGCACCTTATATTTATTTATTTTGTTTTTAGTTGTAGCTAACATTCAAGAAAACTATTTAGCTTGCTTTGGAAATAGAAGAGGTGGGCCTCCCATTTCATGGATCCATTATGATCGTGAAACATAAACACTGAATACGGTATATATGGTATATGTATGGTATATAAGGTATATGATGGGCAATATACCTGCTTACCTGAAATCTGTAGAATTTTTTTCAGTGTCCAACATCCCATTCAACTTTTCTGCCGCTCTCTCTAATTAAGTATTTGGGGTAGTTGTGATTTGTTGATTATGCTAATCTTTTTTTAATAAGAGGACTAGAAAATTAAGTTGAATTTGCTAAATAGCTAGCAGCTGGAAATGAATTCTGCAATTCTAGGAGCTTTGCTACTAAGCAGTTACCAATGAAATTCAGGCTGTCGCCTGCAGAAACCAGGGTTTAATCCTAGCTATAGGCTGCTCCCAGCAGAATCGCTCATTGTCTTCGGAAAGGGGATTAAGACCGTACATTTGGCAGTCATTCAGGTGGAACATCAATAAGCCAATCAGTGTTTATAAAATAGAGTAGTGATACTTTTTGCCTGTCCCATCTTGTTTTCCATAAGACATGCAGACACATATTCTATGTGAGACCATGCTTAGGGATCACATGGCAGGATCAGTCAGTGTGCAGTGCCCATGGAGCTTGGGGGTTATGGGCCTTGCTCCAAGGGCCCAACTATCTGTGGGATAGTTGACCGTGACCTTCTGATTACGGGCACCCCACTGAACTGCACAGCATCCCCCATTTAATTGTATGTGTACTTTGTTATATTTACTGATGGTGTGATCTAAGCTGAGACCATGTCATTGATCTGTGCAAGAGTTGGGTGACATAGCAATCCTATACGCATTAATACACAGCAATAATCTGATGAGTATTAGTCATAACCATTGGTACAAATGTTTCATAAACTCTTTTTACTCTTTTTCTTTTCTTTTATTTTTTCCTAATCCTAAATCAATACATGAATGTTAAACATTAATTAAATGAGTTAATTACAATTATCACGTAGCTCATGTTCTGCACTTATTCATAAAGAACATGAAGTGGACAGCTACAGATTTCTTGTGCTAAAGCTGTTCCACTGACTCTGAACAATAGACGGATTGTTCCTGTCTGCACTGCAGTGTTTGTGCCTCCGTAAACCTGTGAGTGGACTTCTCTGTGTCAGGTGAGTGACAGTGACACACAGTGCGGCGTCACACAACCTTCGTCCGTGCAGACGATACAACATGCACAGGGTTAGCATCAATCATTCTAGAAGAGCTATCCACAGTGGACCTAAATTTAACCAGTCCCCCAGGACAAGGTTATGACAGTACAAGTGCAACAAGGAGGATTTACAAACCAGGATCAAAGACAAATGCCCACTGGTCATAAACATGTCATTGGTGCCTATTCTTCCTGTCTCATTAGTTTATCAGAGCTCGTTTTTTTTTATTTCTTTTTGTCCAGATCTGTTCTGAAGGAAGATGTCTAAAAAGGTTGACTCAGCTGGTCCTCACCACTTGCGTTTTGTAAAGAGTGTAAAATGCAGTTGACGTAATAACATCAGATTGGGTAGAGTAGTGCATGGTTGGCTGTCACGGTGTCACGACTCGGACTCAGCGCTCCGGTAAAAAGCATTTATTAACCTTCATAACACCAGATTTGTGACAGAACACCTCACCCTGGGCTGCCCATCCAACATGCCAACTTTCTGCCCCCCAGAGACCAGTAACCCCAATACTGCTGGAAGCCAGGGTGACTTGGGCCGCTGACTGGGAAATATAAAATGGGGGGGTGCAAGAACACAAAAGCCAAGACAGAACAGCAGCAGCACAGAAGGCCAGCTGTGGAGCGGTGGCCTTCTGGTATCACGAAGCCCCAGACACAGAAACTGGCTAGGCAGAAGCCCAAGGCCAAATGCCAGCCAAGCTGCCCCAAGCTGCCCCAACCCACCAGTACCTGCTGGCTACTGACTGGCATGGAGACAACTGACCCACGCAGACTAGTCTCAAAAACAAGAGCAAAGCAACCCTCTGCCAAGGTGGTTACTGAGCCCACTGCTGCAAGAGTGGGCTGATGGCAGCTCACTGCTCTGCTTAAAGAAGGTTGGGATCCCAACCCAGAGCAGGCTCAATTTCCTGATAATTAGAGGCAGATGTAACAGACAGAATTTTAAATCCTTTAAAATACTCTTTTTTTTAAACTGCAAATGACCCTTGTAAAAAGCTGTTACTGTTTAAATATCACCCCATCCTGGGTTGTTCCCTGCCTTGTGCCTGTAGCCTCTGGGATAGGCTCCGGACCCCCTCAACCATAAATAGGACAAGCGGCGTCAAACAATGGATGGATGGATGATTAAAATATCTTAATATTACTGAAATAGCACTGCCTTTAGTAAATCATTACTAAAGATATGAATGTTGAGAAGTGGTTCAAAGTTCAAGCATTTTATTGTCATATTGTACTTTTCCTTCTCAGGGTTGTGGGGGGTCCAGAGCCTATAGGCACAAGGCAGGGAACAACCCAGGATGGGGTGCCAACCCATCACAGGGCACACTCACACCTAGGGGCAATTTGGTAACTCCAACTTATCTCAGCATGTTTTGGACTGTGGGGGAATGCCTGCTGGAAGCCTCATGATAACATGGCAAGAGTCTGTATTCTCCATGCACATGGAGCAATGCCAGGGACTCGAACCCTGCTCCCAGAGGTGTAATGCAAAAGTGCACTGCACCACCATGCCACCCCATTGTTTTTTTTTATTTTTTACGTTGTTTAATTTTCTATGACTTAATTCCTGTTTTTATTCCTGCTGTGTAAGATGCTGTTTAAGAGGCTTGTGTGTATTGTTTGCTTTGTAAAGCACTTTGGTGTATGTTTGTCGTCTGTATGTATGAATGTACTCTATAAATAAATGTTAGTTCCTTATTCTATCCATCTATCTATCTATCTAATCAATCATCAGAAATCCAAGACCTGGGATTTTTACTGAAGTATATTACCATTTTATTGCATTTTATATGATAAAGTGCAGTATTTGCAAAATCCACTTTTAAGCCTACGTCAGGCTGCAAAGCCTCTACATGCAAAAAAAAAAAAATTATGGTTACAGTTGAAATATATTTTAACTTTACTGTAACAACAACACCAGCAAAGGAAAAAAAAAAAACCTAAAACATTCAAATACTTTTGAACATATTGCCACGACAAGCGACGTGACCTGACATTCACTTATTTCCCTTTAAAAGTATATTTTAACAAGAGCTTGGAGGGGCCTGGCACGTGCAGGGAGCTTTGACTCTGAATTGGCTCAGTTCTGGCAGCCTCTCCCTGAGATGCAGCTGGTGTGAGCTCATCGCAGGTCAGCTCTCACTGCTGTTTTCATTACGTGGGATTCCGGAAAGTGACCGAGTGCGTAAGACTTGCCCAAATACAAAGGCTTTCTTCTCTTCCCCGCATTCGCCCCCTTCCAACAGTGATAGACATTTTCCTATTGAGTGCCGTGCTAGTGTGGCAAAAGTGCACAAGATCGTCATTTTCAAAATCATATTTATAATTACCTCTACACTGTTGCCAAGAAAGAAACTGACATTTACTACAAATTACAGGGTGAAACAGATCTAGTTGTATTTTATACGTTTCAAATAAAAAATGAAAACCAAGTCACTATCTAGCCGCTACGCAATAAAAGAAATATCATGTTAATTTATAATACCGGTTACATTGAATAAAGATTACTGAGTTAGTAAATGAAAATGCATTTTTTTTTGCTTCACGTAACTGCGGAGGAAAATGATTTTATATGTGAAAACAGCTGTATTGAACTGTTTTCATTTATCTGTTACTACAAAAATCAATCAGTCACTGGCAGGGCTGTTCTGTCTAGCTGAAGGCCCACAATCTCCCTGTCAGGTTAGCCTATTTTCCCATAAACATAAATATCATTGATCTAGCTTATACATAACCTGTATAAACAAGTCACATTTTCAAACAGACTCATAGCACCAACAAACATCTCACATGTATTTAATTTGTTTTAAATGTTCTTCCCCCCCTTAACACTATCTGCAAAATAAAACACATTTCAGTAGGAAGTGTTGAAGCATTTCATAAGTGTATAACGCTGAAGTCTGCAATTTCATCTAATAATGTATTTTAAAATAAACAGGACTAAGTATGGGTGTGCCCCGTGCCTCAATAGGAGGCGCTATTCCCTCCTGCCTTTGTGGTCAGGGGTTCAAATCCTGCCTCTGTTCTGTAAGTTTGCATGCTCTCTGTGTGTTGTGGGGCTTTCCCACTGAGGTCACCATGCATGTAGTTAAGGTTACTGGCCATAATGTGGCCCCTGCAATGGGCTGGTGTAACCCAGTGCTGCCCACAACCCAGATATGTGGATGGTAGTTAATGGGGTTATACTTATCGAGCCCTAATGCTCAATTTGTCCATAATGCCACAGATAAATGGAACGACTCTTTGTTTGCCATTTGTACGTGTAAATGAGAATTCTTTCGTTTTTACATATCCCATCTTGCATTCCTTTGAGACACATAATTATGCAGGTGACAACGAAGCTTGGGGTCTGGGCGCAGGGTCATTCATTTACCCGGCACCCTTGAGGTTTTTAGAGTTAAGGGCCATACTCAAGGGCCCAAGAGTGATACGAATCTCCTGCCAAAAATGGGATTTGACCCTCCTAGTTTCTGATCATTGGCACAGAGGCCTAGCCTACCAAGTTACATACCACCCGCTGATTCTGATACTGACTGAACATCACAGTATTAATAATATCAAGTTTAAAGATGCAAATCTGTTGACCTACAAAGAGGCATTTGAGGTGAAAAGGCCAAATGAACAGCTTTCAGAAATGCAGTTTCTGAAGGGTAAGCGATACCTTAATGCAGTGATGCTGTTTTTGCTATCGGAATAAGTGAGTTAGGTATTAACGTCAATGCGTGCTCTCAGATTAACGACATTCAGACGGGCACCACGTAAGTCTGCCTCAGAAGCTGCTCTCCTGAGCCCCCTTTGCAAAGTGGGCGTCCAGACCAGCTGTGTTCATAGGTCATCAGTGCCTGGGCGTGCCAGCTGGCGGCTGATCTGAGCCTGCGCTGGCAATGTAGCGCACCCACAGATGCGGTCAGGAGTGTGAAGCAGAGGTCCTGCCACGCTGGAGCGAGAACACGACTGAGCCTTTAACGGTAACCGTGCATTTTATTCTTCAGTATAAACAAACAACGGCTGTTCTGACCACAAATCAAAATTCTGAACTCTAAATATAAACCTAATAATCCCTTTTTGTAATCAGATACATACTGATTTGTTCCTTCATTCTCCTTAATTTTTTACTTAAATGTTAATGCTACAATATTACAACATAGCTACGAACGCACATTTCACAAGAAAATGGCATCATATTAATTTTTTTTCCCCCAAATAAATAATGCAATAAAATTTCAAATTATGTTTATTGAACATTGTAAGAATGTGTGTTTGTTGAAATATAATATAACTGTGCATCCATTGTCATAACTAGAGTCAAAGCATTCACTAAACACGTTGTGTTGGTTCGAGGCCTGATAAGACATTGATAAAAACCGCTGAGCTGGATGGTCTTATCCACAATGCATGGTTTTCTGCCCAGCAATCTCGAATTCCAATGGCAAGAATATCATATTGACTGAAGATGCCAGGACAAGTAGATGACTCAGGGACCGATGGATGTTGGAGGCAGGAATGTGAACAGAGAGAACCAGGAAAAGATGACGAGAAGACAGAACCAAATGAATTATGGAACAAAGACCACAAACATGGAAACATCTATCACATTCCAGCCAACCATCACTAGATATAAGCAGACGTGGAGGTGTAAGGTGTATAATTTAACCTCAAAATCTGAATGATATATGTAAATAAAAAATTTGCATTCACTATGAACCACTCTATTGAGCAGTACATTGGTGCATTGCATTACCACGTTTTAGGAGCCAAAGGATATTGTAGTGATTTATTTATACAGCAATTATTTTTAGTCTACAGCTTTATTCTTATTTACATATATCATTCCTTATCAGATAGCCAGCATTTTGCAAAGAAAGATATTATTTATAGGTGTTTATGAGTATAAGCTCACTAAAATATGTCTGTTCCTGTCGTGTTTAAGGTTTTAATGGGATAAAGTTTTACTCTAAATTTGAAGGATGTGAGTGAAAAAATAATATGCTATTTGCATCGGTGCAGGACTTATCTGGATACACCTGTGAACTGATGACTCTAAATTGCACTCCAGGGGGCAGTGTGTGTGCAGTTTGCACGCTTGACCTGGGATTCTGAGGGTTGTCTCAAGGTACTCCAGTTCCTGGATAGGCTCCAAACTCACTGGAATCCTGTCTTCAGTAAGTAGGATCAGCAATGGATGGACATTTTACTTCTCCTAAGAATTCATGTGGCTGTTTTCTACACTAGCAAAAAACAAGAAAGCATTTGAGTAGAGAATAGTTGCAGTACTCTAATCTAGAGGTTATTACACAGTGACTGGGGCAATGATGGCCTAATGCTTAGGGACGCACACTTGTGGTTGTTGGTTTGATTCCCCGATCAGCAAAGTCCTACCCCCCAAGCACTGCTCCCTGGATCCTGAATTAGCTGTTCACTACTATGTTCCTTATGGGCTAAATGCAGTGGATTTTGTGGTTGTGTGGTGGTGTGTTAACAATGACCATTAATCACTTCACTATGGATTCATTAATTTTGGTTGATGGCTGTAATTCAGACTTATTAACAACATATCCAAGTGGCACAAGCTTACATGGAAATCAGCAGATCTAGCACAGAGATCTGTGACAGTGTTTGCCTGATCAGTCAGTACTTGGTAGACACTTTATTTTCAAATTCCAAGTTTATTTCAAATGCACAGTAATACAGCATACAACAGTAGACAGACAAAATGAAATGAGTTTCCCTGCAAGCTCCCAATGGTAAAGTATTGTGTAATAAATTACATTCTGAACAACACCTGACTAATATTATATTTCAGGAATTATCTGATTATTGGATGAAAGACAGCTGTGATACGTTGCTCTAAAGCTTCACCTTAGGATGAAATATATGATATGACAGCTATGGATCATTTTCATCCAGATTAGGCTTCACTTAAGGAACCTGGAAAAATGCCTCTAGCATATTCATGGATTTATTGATGTCTAGCATGAACTTGCCACTTCCAGACTGATGATTCTTCTTTAGCTTCAAAATGCTATAAAATGAATAACTCTATGATTTAAATGTGTATCTCCTCTGTTTAGTGATTAGCGTAGTTCACCCTGCAAAAGAAATTCATTATGCGTGATAAGCTGGCATCCCATCCAGGGTGTAACCCCAGCCTTGTGCCCTATGCCAGGCTCCCCTGTGACCCTGACCAGGACGAGAGGTTGGAAGATTGATGGATGGATTATGTGCAAATAGGAAAATTACCAGCAGATGTGACCAACCCACCGAAGCTGGGGCGTTGGAGGCACATGGATACCCTGGCAGTTTCAGGGGGCTCAGCATTTCTGCATTATAAGTATAAAATTTGGAGATTCCAGCTGGTGAAATCTCCTAAGAGGGCCCAATGTGACATTTTGATAGGGGGCCAAGAATATCTAGCTACGCCCCTGCAAAAAATATATGTAACCGTCTAATTTAACTAGGCAAAAACAGTTGCAAAAAACAGGTCAGACAGAACAGAGTGAAGGTAAAAAATTATTAATATTTGACATTACCAGGATTTTTTTTTGCCATTTATACAAGCACAAGTACAGGTTCAGAAAACACTTGCAAAAGTTGATTCAAGTTTCTAGCATAGGTTTTCCTATGCTAATGCTCAAATTGGTACATTCCTTATCCCTATCTTATTAATAGTAAGAACATCACTCTCAAGCCACATTATGATGAGAAGCTAGTCATTGCCTCTCCTGATGTAGTGGATGTTGTAGCTATACTGCTTTAAGATTTACAAGAAAACTGTGAACTTCCAAAACTGAAGAAAAATGGGATTTTATTTATTTATTCTTATAACCTGCTTAACTCCTTCCCATTATAAGAAAAATGTCTCTAATGTCATGTGTAAAGTATGCGATTCACCAAAACAGAAATTTTGGTTCCCTTGGTGCCCCATGTATTCCTAGTTTTAATTTTCACATTATAATAATAATTAATAACTAGTAATATTTAAAATGTACTTCACGGGATTTACGTATTATGAGGACTAGGAACCTTCTGCTGTAATTCCACTTTTATTCTCTCCCAGGGTGTTGACCCATAAATGGGCAATGAATGGAAACGAATTTCACAGCTCCACCAATCACCAGCGACGTGCCGCATGTTGGGTTTGAAATGAGCCAATGAATATGGGAGTTTATTCAGCGGACATACTGTCTTCGGCTTCTCCTGCTTCAGCCCCCCCAGATTTGTGTTCTGATGAGTTAGTGTTTTATTAATGTCTTGCCCTTATAAAACTGAGGTCATATCTTATTATTTTTAACAAGAAAAATTTCCTCTAGTTTTACATCGACAAAGCACAACTCACTGCAGCTATAATTACTGTTGACTAATGTAATTGTAGGATAGGTGTTTATTGGTTTTATTTCAGGAAGAACTCCATATATGTGGTTAATCTGATTAATCTGTCCAAGCATCTGCGGTTGCATACATACATATTAACCAAACAGATGTAATTAATGATGATTAATAGCTGTTTAATGTTCTTTGGAATTTGGGTACTTGGTGAGCAGCAGTATTACAGCTAGCATGATTGTCACCTCACAGCTATAATTTTGCTGGTTCCAGGTCCGCCAGATTTCTTTGGTTTTTTTGCAAAATGAGCATGTTCTCTCTCTCTCTTTGCATGAAGAACTAAAACAGAAATGGATAAAATATGGTCTCTATACACAAGTGAAAACTCGACATTTTATTTTATTACTATTCCTTGGATTGAAATAGCCTGAATGTTGTGTTAACAGCCTCGTCCAAGTGACCCGAGCTCCATGTGATGTTTTTGGAGCTGGAGGGCTTGACACGTTTACTTACGATGTTCTCAGCTGCGTGTGTCAACAGCTGGCAAGCTGTGACGTCGCTGATAGGTCTGCACCGGCGTCAAGCTCGTGATTTTGCAGGTTTTTTGGGGGGGGGGGGCTGGCACTTTTGATGGGCTCAACACACAAATCAATTAGCAGATCATAAGTAAACGGCTTTTCAGTGACTATGATGAATGTACAACTTTACTGGTGCCAGCTTTTAATACTTAATTAATCCATTCCTTCATTAATATTTCTGATGTGGTAAGTGAACAGGCATTATTGCCCAAGAATGGGCTCAACACACAAATCAATTAGCAGTTCATAAGTAAATGGCTTTTCAGTGACTATGATGAATGTACAACTTTACTGGTGCCAGCTTTTAATACTTAATTAATCCATTCCTTCATTAATATTTCTGATGTGGTACGTGAACAGGCATTATTGCCCAAAACCAATTGCTGACATCTGTTACAGGGAGACAGATTATCACAATTTATCAGTCCTTGCTGCATAAACAAGGTTATTATGGGTTCATATCCTGCCTGTTTTTCGCACTCTTTACTGAAATGGGTAAAATGCAACATTTTATCTCAAATGTAACATGTGGCATTGCACCATAGACACAATATCTTCATATACACAACAGATACAAGTATCACAAAGCTTGTCTACAGTGTGTGTATCCTATTGAGTCTTGCTGAATGTATAATGGCCAACGATTAGTTTACTAATTCTTCCTATAGGGGCGCGAAGGTTCTGAAGCCCTTCCTGGAGGCTAAGGGCGCAAGGTGGGGAAAAGCACAGGGTGTGGTGCAAACCCATTGCAGGGTATGGCATAAGAAATATCACAAAATATTATGGTGTACTTTTACATTCTTCAGCTCACATGTGATCAATCTACTTAATGCAAACCAATGAACAGAGGCCACATTCAAATTAAGCCGTAAGTAGAGTTACATATAATACATATTAGTAAAACAGGGCTTCTGTTCATCCCAACTCTGTACTGGATGAGCCACTATGGATGGATGGATGGAATGATGGATCTGTGTGTGTTCTTCAATTTACTATTTGAAGATTTTACAGTGAACCATATTGAGGCAAACATATGCAGGAGGACAATATCAAGTGTTCGTATTATTAATTATATAGAAAGTGACTAGCGTGTGTAACTGGGCAGGCGATCAGATCTCTACCAGCGCCACGCTGAGCACTGGCGCCCCCACAGGTGAGTGCCTTGCCTATTGCTGGTCACACTACTAGCACGTAACTACCACACCAGTTGTAGTTCAAACCGCATCATCAGGTTTGCTGATGACACAAGTTGATGGACATCAAAATGATGACTTCATCGACACTCCATCACCACCTCTGTCAGAAACACCAAGCTCCTCCCTGCTTCCTCAATGCTACCTCTCTAATCAGAATCAGAAAAGCTTTATTGATCCCAGAGGAAATCGCTCATGTTACTACTAAACAGTCACACAGAGACACAAGACAAGAACGTAAGAAATACATGATATAAGTATATGAAGTATAAGAAACTGAAATAAAATTTAAAAAAGAGACTCTGCACTATATACACCATGTTATATACATAAAAACTGAAATACAATATATTAAATAGAATAAATACTGCTGCTAAGTGATTATTGCACGTAGTAATACAGGTAAATTACCAGATAATATTGCACATCCGAGTAGCAGCAGGTTAATTGCACAGGCTAAAGTATGGGTGTGTGGCGGAATGGAGTTTAAGCATCTGAAGGCTGGGTGTGAAATCTGTGTGAGGAATTATAGAGTCTGATGGCAGTAGGTAGGAATGATCTTCTGTGGCATTCAGTGGAGCTCTTAATGCAAGTCAGCCTGTAGCTAAAAGTGCTTCTCTGATCGGCCACCACAGCGGATGCGGATGATCAGCATTGTCCATGATGGACTGAAGTCTGAACAATATTCTCCGTTCAGCCACCGTTTCCAAGCTGTCGACTTCCTCCCCCACTACAGAAGCCACTTTCCTGATCAGTTTGCTGTGCCTCTTGGCCTCTGCCACTTTCATGCTGCAACTCCAGCTTGCTACAGAGTAAAAAATGGCACTGGCCACCGCATACTCATAAAACATCCGCAGCATGGTGTTGCAGACTCTAAAAGACCGGAATTTTTATAGGAAGTACATCCTACTTTGAACCTTCTTGTAGGTGGCCAGGGAGTGCTTTGACCAGTCCAACTTATTGTCCAGGTGAATGTCGAGGTACTTGTAGTCCTGAACGATCTCCACATCCACCCCCCAATGGACAGGCGAGTAGCAGGAAACTGTAGTCTTTTTAAGTCGACCACCAGTTCCTTGGTCTTGTTGATGTTGAGCTGCAGTTGGTTGAGTTCACACCATTCAACAAAACTGTCCATGCCTTCCTATATTTTATCCTATATCATATCCATTCCTGATGCATCCAACTATAGCTGAGTCATCTGAGAATTTCTGCAGATGGCAGCCCTCCGTGTTGTATTTGAAGTCGGATGTATACATGGTGAAGAGAAACGGTGATAGGACTGTTTCCTGAGGAGCTCCAGTGCTACACAGTACTGTGTCGGAGACACAGCCCTGCAGCCTCACGTATTGTGGCCTTTCTGTCAGATAGTCCATAATCCATGAGACTAAGGGGGAAGGAACCTGCATAGCAGACAACTTACTCCCCAGTCGGCAGGCTGAATGGTGTTAAAGGCACTGGAGAAATCAAAGAAGGAGATCCTCAGGGATCCTCCAGGTTTGTCCAGGTGGCTAGCATAGCAGCACCAACTTATCACTGTCTGATATAAGAATTGTGACATGTCAGTCTCTGCAGCCGCAGTGAAGACACCCAAAGACACCGTCGATGTCTCTCTCCTGACCCCACCTTCTTTACCACAAACACTGCATCTAGAGGGCCCCCAACTTACTGGATGGTCCCGGCTTCTGGTAAAAGGTGCTGTAGCATCCAGACCAGGTCAACCCTGATGAGTATGTGTCACAACTCTGGCTCGTATTGTTGTTGTATCTCTTTCCCCATAATTGCTCATCGCTCATAATTTTGTAGGGTTTCAAGGTTTCATAGCTATGTATGATTACTGGCAAAACGTATTCACATAGGGACTGAACGTAGTGTGCATACACTCACTGGTCACTGGTTAAGAACACCCATACGCCTGCTTATTTATGCAATTATCTAATCAGCAAATCATGTGGCAGCAGCACAATGTGTGAAATCATGCAGATACAGGTGAGGAGCTTCAATTAATGTTCTCAACAAACACCAGAATTGGGAAAAAAATTGGGTGATTTAGGTGACTTTGGACGAGGCATGACTGTTGGTGCCAGATGGGTTGGTTTCAGTATTTCTGTAAGTGCTGTTCTCCTGATTTTCACACACAACAGGCTGTAGAGTTTACACAGAATGGGGCAAAAAACAAAAAGAGCCTTCAGTGAGTGGCAGTTCTGTGGCTGGAAATGCCGTGGAAATGCCGTGTTGATGGGAGAGGTCAGAGGAGAATGGTTAGGCTGGTACTAGCTGACAGAAAGACTACGGTAACCCAGAAATCCACTATGTGCAACTGTGGTTAGCAGAAAAGCATCTTACACATCTAACACATTGAACCTTGAGGCAGATGGGCCACAATGACAGAAGACCATGTCGGGTTCCATTCTTGTCAGCCAAAAACAGAAAGCTGAGGCTGCAGTGAGCACAGGCACACCAAAACTGGACAGTTGAAGACTGGAAAAATAGCCTGGTCTGATGAATTTTGATTTCAAATGGTACAGTCAGAATTTGGCATTTCCAACATGAATCCATAGACTCAACCTGCCCTGTGTCTACAGTCCAAGGTGCTGTTGCATGTGTAATGGTGTGGCTCATGTATTCTTGGCACATTTCGAACCCATTAATATGAGTCGACCATCACTTAAATGCCACAGCCTATTTTAGTATTTTTGTTGAACATGTTCACCACTTCATGACTACAAGTTACCCATCTGTGCTCCATTATATTGTGTAATTTGCAGTATTTTATGTACAGCTGTGCTATTGCTCTGCAAATTCAATTTCACACTCTGCTCTTACTAATGGAATCAACAACCAGTGAAAACTGGCCACCAGGCAGCACATATTGTATATAGGTATGAAACCTCAAACACTATTGGCTAGTGCTTCTGTTTCGTTGTCCAACCACCCTGTACTTTCTACTAAGATGTTTGATTATATGGGATTTTACAACCAAATGGTTTTTCTATTGTCACCCATTTAGATTTGCTTCTGTACAATATGTTGCATGACAAATAGGGGCAAATTCTTTAAAGAATAAAACTATTTTATTCTTTTCTATACTTAACCTAACATTAAATGTGAACATGACTCAAAGTATCAGACCGGAATGTTGTAAATAAGTCAACATGTTTGGTCATTTTTTTTCTCTCTGTCACACCTTGACTTTATATTGAAACCGTCCTACTGAATGTTCCCAGTTTTAACCACATAAACCACAGAAGTAGAAGAAACAAAAGTTCAGTGACCTTCCGTCTACCAACCGACAAACGAAGTTGATGTTTTTCTCTATCAAAGTGAAACTGGAGTGTATATATATATATATATATACTTTTAATTCCACAGCTGGATAATACGCTCATCTGGATTGTGTTTCACCTGCCACTACTTACCTTCGCTATGTAAGCAAATACATCTCTCAGTTACCCAGCCGCTTCTGTTATAACCTAAGCGATTAATAATTTGGAAAGTATTTGGAACGTTTTTTACTTTCCCAGCAAACTTTGGTCCTGTTTGCTGGACGGTGTTTGAGAAACGTACATATATGTAGTGCAATCCGTGGCATCTGGACAATAAAGTCAAAAGTAACTATCTTTTTCTGTGTGGCGATTCAAATAAAAACAGGATTAGGGCTTCAGGTGAAATAACCACAGATTTGCACATTAAGGTCTTCCCTAAAAGAGCCCTTCTGTTTCAATAACATGCAAAATGCACTTTTAAAACGTTAGAAAGTGGTGTTTCGAGATAGTGATGAATCAAATTTCACTGTCATATGAGTAATCTTTATATTAACTGTAATAAGAGAACACTGAAAACTGTTCTGATGGTCAGATGTGGCATTTTATCTAGCTGTGAAGCTTTTACTAGAGGGCTCGTGGCTAAAAGCAGGTAGTGATCTCCACTGAAGACAAAATGTGGGCCTGTTTTTTTAGGATATTCTATAAAATGTCTCAGTGTATACGTCTGCAACTGTCATATACAAGGTGTCATTTGTTCAGGTAACGATGAACTATTTTTATTATTATATGTTATACTATAATTTATTTATTTATTGCAAAATAACTACGGAACAATGACAATAGTAACAACAGTTACTAACATAACGTGAAATTAAAAAGCGAATTTGTTAATTTCACTTCTTTGTTCTGTGGGCCTGTTTTGGTCAGAAGAAAACAGAGTCATGCAGTTAATAATTAATAACATTTTGCTAAGAGCACACTGCAATGCACGTTATACTGTTATGAATGATTTATATCCAGTTCCTGGATGGTAGTTTGCTCCCAGAGATATCCTGGGCTGACCTCACAATTCCCACTACCTTCTCATACGCATGTACTGTATTCTTATGAAATATGTATATATGTATTTGTACTCAAGTAGGTTTACTCAAGGTATTAGGGGTGTGAACCTACCCTGGTCTCATGGTTCGGTTCGATTACGATTATCATGTCATCGATTCGGTTCAATACAATATCTCAATGCATCCTGATGCATTGACGATGTACTGCATACTCAATTTTCAATTTTAATTCACATGTATATAATTTTGTTAATAAACACAAACAGTCAGATATATGAACTGAAACTTTAATTTTACCTCCTCAATGAAAAAACACTTCTTGAACAAATGTATAAACATGAAATTATAAATTATAAACCAAAATAAACTTTAGTACTTTAGAACTTATATCTAGAAGTGCAGTGTACTTTCTTGTAAACCATTTAAATGTACAACAAATGTATAAACATGATGGAAGAATGTTGATATTCAGCGGATTTTGGCCAAAAGCCGGGAGAGCGCGGCCACTTTAAGCGCGCGCTGCGATGCCAGATTCACTGCATGTATGCGCGAAGCATTTTACGTGAGGGAATGTTCCGAATTGATCTGCGGCGATCATGTTCGACGCATTATCTGTCACAAGCGCTACATCTTTCTCTGATACCTGCCATTCCTCGACAACCTGAGACAGTAGCTCTGCCAGATAAACACCCGTGTGTGACTCATACACAGCTCTTGTTTGCAGCACATGTAACAATATCTTCCAGTGCTCACTAATGTAATGTGCTGTTATTGTCACATACGACTCTGTCGCGACTGAAGTCCAGGAATCACATGTTATTGCAACTCGATGAGCTTGGCTCATTGACGCCATTACCTGGGCTTTGGTTTTGTGGTAAAGTTCCGGCACAATTTTCTCTGAAAAGTGGCTGCGTGAGGGAAGCTTATACCGCGGCTCCAGAGTATCTAACAGGTGGCGAAACCCGGGGTTTTCCACCACAGAAAAGGGCCGTATGTTCTTTGGTAATTCTTTGCTCTCTCTCCCAGTTGGGCGGCAACGTTGATATCATTTGATCTGTGCCCAGATTTAGGCTTTTAAAGTAGTTGAAGCATTTTTAATTACTCGCACTCGAGATCGGCCTCCCTCAGCCATTGTATTCTACGGCGACAAAGCACGTATGTGGCAAATGACGTCAGAAAAGCGTCAGTACGTTATAATCGGTTATGGTTTATTACTGAACCGATACCGAATAGTCCTCGTCTGCATCGCGATGCATCGTAGAAACGATTAATTTTGACACCCCTATAAGGTATACAGGGTATTTTTTCCAGTTTGTCTTCCCTCCTTAATAATACATCACTGAATACAATTCAGTCATTGTGTGGATAGGCAGCAGTAGTATATTTAAAGCAAATCAGGAATCTGGAAGCCCTATTTTCTCAATGAACAGCATCAGTGAATTTTTAAAGATCCATATACACACAAGTGGAAAAAATGGTGTTTGGCATGCAATATTAAGGTGTAAGTACTGTACATCTTCTTCAGTAAGGCAACTGTGTTGTTACAAAGTATTAATTCAGTTGGGCTTTTGTCCAAAGCAACATACTAGTTAGTCAAATAGTACATAAATGTACAGTTGTCAACAAGTCAACTAGCCGTAAGTGCAGCTAGACTCAGCTTCCAGTGAATGTGCCCAGGTACCAGCGTATGTAATATTAGGGAAGGAGCTACACAACAACCTCCAAACAGCGGGGGCCTAATAAGACGACTATTCAAATCAGAAGGCAAAGTGCTGCACTATTCATGTGCACGGCAGCTTTTGTTATAACCTAAGCTGTGCTACACTATTTATGTGCATGGCAGCTTTTGTTATAACCTAAGCTGTGCTACACTATTTATGTGCACGACAGCTTTTGTTATAACCTAAGCTGTGCTACACTATTTATGTGCACGGCAGCTTTTGTTATTACCTAAGCTGTGCTGCACTGTTTATGTGCACGGCAGCTTTTGTTATAACCTAAGCTGTGCTACACTATTTATGTGCACGGCAGCTTTTGTTATAACCTAAGCTGTGCTACACTATTTATGTGCACGGCAGCTTTTGTTATAACCTAAGCTGTGCTACACTATTTATGTGCACGGCAGCTTTTGTTATTACCTAAGCTGTGCTGC
>JAODKM010000001.1:27122735-27138560 GCA_026780845.1 Petrocephalus sullivani
GCTTATTTGTGAAGCACTTTGGTCTTCTTTGTGTTGCTGTAAAGTGCTATATAAATAAATTTTGATTGATTGATTGAATGTGATGCCACAATATATAAAAGACAAAGTTTATTTTGGGACATTTTCCATCCATCCCTTATCAATAATTGGTTATTTAAATAGCTCTACAGTCATCAGCAATCTTACCTGCAATCACAGAGCATATATGTACACATACACACATTCACTTAAGTATGAATGTAAACATTTACTACTGATATTTAGTTGCTGGATTTTAACATAAAGCTCGATGTTTCATGGAGCCTTTTTTTAATATGACTGAGGAACACAACAAAGAAACCACAGCCTATCCATATTTATTCCAGTTGCAGACTCATTGCAGGTTTGTGGGAGGCCTGGAGCCTGAGTTTAACAGAAATGGAAACCGGACACCTTGGGAGGCAAGTTCAGTGTGTACCTTAGTGGTTTAGTTCATTTGAAGATTGTTAGTTTGAATCCTGTCCTTGGTAGAATGGTCAAACGTATGTTGAGCCCTTGTGAATTGCCCTTAACCAGATTAGCAGAATAATGACCAGATATAAGTATGACCAGAAGCTCCAGTATATACAGATAATAATGAGTAAAAACATTATGATCACTGTCACAAGAAGTGTATAATGTAGTCTATAACATAAAAATGGTGCATGCTGAGGTCTGGGATATATTAATAAGCTAACTTTTGATATTTGTAGTCGACTCGTCGAATGCAGAAAAAAATGGAAAAATGGGTAGGGATAGAGATCGGAGTGACTTTGACAAAGGCCAGATCATTATGGTCAGATCACTGGGTCAGAGCACTTCTGAAATGACAAGGCTTGTGGGGTGCTCACGGTCAACCATGATGTCCCAGGTATGACATACTATGACAAAACGGAAAGCATTACAGATACTCAGTAGAGAACAGGAAATTACTGTAAATCTCCCAGGGACCTCCAAGGGACAGCACTGTGGGGGCAGACAGTGTCTAGGAATCCAGGAATCACCCCCCCCACCCCATTTTCATTCTAAGGAACAGTTACATCAACCCCCCAGCTATGAAGCTACACTCACAATCTGTGGACCTATGGACGCCTGTAAGACCCTCTGCGATACTTTAAAGCGACTCAAATGCGACTTCAGTAACATTATTACCATTTGTTAGCATGTAAAGTCTGGTCAAAGTTTATTTCCATGGATGCGATTATTCAGAGAGCGTTACTTAGACCTCACACACAACCATCACAGTTTCTCTTTACACACCCTTGGCAGGGGTGCGAGACTCCCCATGAAAGATTTATCGCTTTTTACAGTAAGTACTCCTTGCTGAATTGAAGCTGAAAGAAGCCCTGAAGATCTGGCACAGATGCACCACCCATCACCCACGACCCACGAGCAAAGAAATCAATACCTTTCAAATTAAATCTTACCGAAGTCCAATATTTAGTGCCGCAGAAATGGAAAGAGTTGTTTTCCCAATAATACATTATTATAATGCAGAATGTATGATATCATTAAATAGATTTTATTATTAAATCCTTCTTAAAATATACATCCATTCACAGTAATGTGAAAAAATCTATGGTTTTATGTATTTGGACGTAATAAAAAAATCATCTGGGCCCGGTTTCCCGATAACGCACACTGTTAGCGCGCTAAGAAGACTCTTACGAACGTGTGACTTACCTAAGATATACTTCGTGTACGAACGCTTCGGGAATCGTTCCAGAACGTTAAGAGAGAGAACGTTAAGAACTACTTAGCGATAACAAGGTTTTGGGAAACAGGGCCCTGGTCCTTAGCGGGTCTTAAAATTTAGTAAATACAACCTCAGATGAACAACAATACATGCCATATTACACCTTGTCATTATTTAGTTAACAAAAACAAAAAAATGCAGAAACGGTGTGTGAAAAATTAAGTCCTTCTTCCATAGAAATTACGAAGGTAAGTAGCAGCCAGGTGGTGCTATCAAATGCACTTATTAACTGATCATATTTAATGTGTGACCACCTCTATAAAAGCAGAGGATTTGGCAGCTTTCTAGTCTGAAGGATTCAGATTTGTGTTAACACAGTGCGAAGGAGAAACTTTAGCAATGATCTTAAAGAAGCAATTGCTGCTACCCATCAATCTGAAAATGGTTATAAGGCCATTTCCAAATAATTTGAAGTCCATCTTTCTATAGTGAGACAGATTTTTGCCTGCGTATATCAGTGTATTGTGGTGTCCAATGTGAGGCCATCTGTCCGACAGCTCAAGCTTGGCTGAAATCGGGGCATGCAACAGGACAATGATCCCAGGCACAGCAGCATATCTACAACAGAATGGCTGAAAAAGAAAATAATCAGGGTGTTGCTATGGCCCAGTCAAGTCCAGGCCTCAACCCGATCGAAATACTGTGGGGGGACCTTAAGAGAGCTGTGCATAAACGAATGCCTGCAAACCTCAGTGAACTGTGAAGCATTGTGAAGTAGAGTGGGCCAAAGCTCCTCCTCGATGATGTGAGAGGCTGATATGCAGAAATACTTCAAGTTATTGCTGCTAAAGGTGGTTCTACAAGCTATTGAATCATAGGGTGTACTTAGTTTTTCACACATGACTTCTCCATTTTAGCTTATTTTTTGTTCAATAGACACAGTGGAATCGATTGTGTTGTTTTGCACTTGAAGTTAAATTTAATTTTAGAACCTGGTAAGAACCAGATGTTTTTTTTTATTATGTCCTGATACGTAAAACCATAGCACTGAAAGAGGGTGTACTTTTTTTTTCATATGACTGTATTAGTTATTGTCAGAATATAAATCACGAAGCAGACACTGCTGGTATCTTCATTTATATGCAATAAAAACTATGCAATAAATAGCCAAAATGAACAGTGAGAAAAAGAAGCCCATTCAGCACATCCACATGATGATATGCCATACTCACTTACAGAATGATATGCCATGCTCACTTTGTAATAGAAGTACTGATACATACCCTTATTATTCACAAAAAGTGGATCATGAATTGGTGGGTGTGGTTTCTGAAATGCCTTCCTGTACCGATATACATTATGGTCCCTGTAAGATCCCACTGAGCTCTGATAGGTACCTGGCAGAAAGCAGAAGGCCTACCTTCCCTATGGTCATGACGTCATCCTTCCCGTACCAGCTGCCCTCATACACTTCATGCAGGGACTCTGTCAAGTTCATGGAGGCCTGCTGCATTCCTGGGACCAATACATTTATCCAATCAACAGATGCAAGTGTAACACTGTACTTGAGGGAGCACAAATAACACAGTAGTACTCTCTTTCTTAATGTATTAATTAACCTGTTAGTTACATACTGATCCCATGTTCATCCATCATTAATCACTCGTAATGGTTCATGAATTTCATGCAGTTACTACCCTATATTTTTTATGATTTGTACCTTGAGTAGTAACTGAGTTAGTAAGTTACTTGCGGCCCCTCAAGTAAAGTGTTACCAATGCCTTTTATCCAAAGCAACTTAAAATGAAGAAATCGGGGCCAGTCAGTCCCTGGTGACTTCACGCTGCCAATCCTTAGTCACTAAGCTGCACACTGCCGCACACATCAGCTGACTCCAGTCATATAGACTTACCAGTTTTTACAGTTCATTGGAGTTCAGAACCATCAATTTTACAGATCCTTCTATTAAAAAACTCTTACTACTTTTACATTCATGCGTTTGGCGGAAATGATGCACCACAACAACGAAATGTGTCCTCTGCTTTTAACCCAGGTGACATTGTGACACAGCAGGGGGCAGCTGAGTGCCAGGGAACAGTGCCTAGGGATGGTACCTTGCTTAGGATACCTCAACAGTACTTGTGTGTTGGGGACATGAACTGGCAATATTTCGATTACACGATTGCGTCCCTAACGACTACACCAGCTGCCTGCCCATATATTTCACATATAGGGAAAAGTAGATGAAATAATGAAGCCAAAGACCAAAAAAACACATAGTACTAGTTTAACACCATGTACATACTGGAGAGGGTACTATTCTGCGATGGGCAGAGAATTCATTCAGGTTAGACTGTCCATGAGGCTGAACAATGTTCTGGTGAAAGAAAAGTGTTAAAACTGTTGATGAAATGGAATGAATCTTAAGAGAACGATTTCACAACAAGGTTATACTCATAGGACCAATGAGAGTTGTTTTCAATAAAAACAAGTAGTGTTTGAAACCTTAGATGTTGAAGATTAACACATAGATCACAGATGATATAAAGTATTTCTGAGAGAAGTGAAATCTCACAGCAAGATGTCTTTCAGAAACCCAGCAGTGGGGCTGTCCTTCAGAACACTGACCTTTAACGGCAGCCAGGTAGACCTTCATTTCCTTCTGCAGCCGAGCTCCTTCTGTCTGTATAAAAACAAAATTAAGGACAGGAAAGCTTCATTTAGCAGCCACTTGACACAGAACTCTCCCTAAATTACCGAACTACGGATCTCTGTGTAGTACTCTTTAAAATGCCAACTAAAATAATTATATAATTAGAACTAATGTCCTAATTTCATTAGCAGTTGTACCCCCTATCAGACAGATTTCACCAAATTATTCTTGTTATGTTGCCCTACAAATTCATGGACAAATCAGGTGATGCAAATGCAAGTACACCAGGACTTATTTGATGACATACTTCTATCTTTCATGGTCTCACAATTCGCTCTTCTCACAAAAACAGGGATAATTAAATAAAGTATACTGCCCCCCTTTTCAAAGCTTTTTCAATAGCGGGGGTGATTGTAGGATTTGACCCTATGGAGTGCTCAGTTCCCTGAAGAGGCACGAGATGCCACCCCCTGGGTCCTCCTGGACAAAGTAAGCAGAGCGGCGGGGAGGTGGGAACACGACAATTTGAGACAAATACATCCACCAATTTTTTGCAGCTACTTGTCATATTCAGGGTTGCAGGGGTCCAGAGCATATCCTGGAAGCTATGGGCACAAGGCAGGGATTAACCCAGGATGGGACATCAACCCATTGCAGGGTCCAGACACACAATTTAGAATCTTTTTGGACATGGGATGAACATGCCAACTCCAAACACATAGAACCAGTGCAGATACTCATATTCTGGTGCCAAATGACAGAGGCCAGTATGGGCTGATATTTGTGCCACTAGAAACTGAACCTGGATTGCACAATTCAAACCTGGCTTGCACAATTCGAATAATACAATGCTCTATACTTACAGATTCACTTCTCCCAATTGTCAGCACCCAGTGCACTCTCAAGCCCCAAAACGTCCTTCCGTAGGAGGTCAATCCATATTTTCCGTCATGCTATTATTCTAGGACTGCAAGATAACTTATTGTCACTGTTCTCAAAGTTAGATGTAGCTGTGTATTTACTGTCAGTTATAATCTTGCCTGCATCATAACATACGAAAAATGAACCTGTCTCAACTGCCGTTCATATACGTGCATATATAAATATAGTGGATATTATCGGATGATCATTATGACATTATTTACATGTATGAGGTAATAAAACGGACAACCTCGCTATTAACTGAATTTTATGTCCTCATTCAAAATATAGTACAGCTGTTTCAAACGCTTTTCAAATTATGTAATTTTTTGTTTTACTTATTTTGATTGCCCTCCTTTGCCTTCCGTTAACCTGTCTGCATCTGGGCAGCTACCTGCCACTACCAGAAACGGGCCAACAAGGTGCAGCAGTGAAACTACAATAAGCGATATTTTATGTACAGTACTGTCCGGACTGTATTATACCGTATCTGAATTATACACAGTATACAGTACTGTACAAGTTACATTACTGAACTGTGAATCATTCAGATACTCATTATAGTGCAGTGCAGTACAGAAAATACAGCTCAATGTTGTTTCGTTGCTGCATCTCGTTGGCTCGTTCTTGGCAGTTTCTCATAAGCTTTGATGAGTCTATTTGTTACTGAGAGAAAATGACTTTATTCCCGTCATGTTTTCTGTGCACACAGCATTAGCTTCAGTTAGCTAGCCAAAAGCTACGGGTTACGGGTTACCGCAAGGCAGAGTAGAGCTATCAAAGAAAAAAGAAAAAAAAAACTTTAGTTTTAATTTTATCCGTATGCTGTCAAGTGTATGGAATGGAGTCAAAATATAATACAAATTATTTTGAATAAATTGTGCTTCCACTTTACCAAGACCTACAGAACTGATATAAGCGTGGAAGTGAGTTCTGTTGTGAATCTGCGATTGATTACTTTTCCTCAAGGACCCAGATTGCGCGTCTCAATAGTTTGAAGTTGAATTGTGAGAGCTGAAATTGAATTTGGAGAAGTGAATTTGTAAATATAGATTGTTGCATTATTCAAATTGTGCAATTCGGATTGAAATATACATGATTTAGATTCAGTTTGTGCAATTTAGATTCAAATATACCCAATTCAGATTCTGTTTCTACTGGCACAAATATCAGCCCATAGGACCAGTTTGGTTGAAATCGGATGAAAATGGGGGGGCTAACTTCATGCTCTGGACATCACCATGTAAGCAAACATATTTATATCTCAGAAACTAAAACAGCACAAACCGGCACAAATGTGGCACAAATGATAGATAGATAGAGACCAGATTGGTCGACATCTGAAATATATGAGGGGTCAACTTCACACAGGGCCCCTAAATGGGTGGAGACCTCACCATCCCCCACCAGCCCATTGTTCAACCCAAAGTTTCGCTCTTGTTTCTGGCCTTTAAAAACAATGTGCTTCTGCCGGCATACTCCCAGGCACAACTATTAATTTTTTACATGATCTCTGCCAGTTCTGGGTCCCAAAGGTAGATTGAGGTAGCATAAAATTAGCAGTTCACATTATACCAGTCAGTGCTTAAAGGGGCAGTTCACCCCAAAACTGAAGTAAGATATGTTGTAGAGGGTATTTAGTGCTATCTATCTATCATCCATCCATCCATCCATCCATCTATCCATCTAGATTGTTCTGCTGGGGAGTCGCCTAGTTTTGGAGATACCAGCCGTAGAAATGTCTAGCTTCTCTCGAATATAATGGGAATGAATGGCATTCCTCTTGTGGTGAATAATGTCTCTTACCAGAAATCATGATCCAGTTACTTAAGATTTACATTTATATTTACATTCATATATACTTAACTAAGTGCTCAGAAGTCTCCTTCAGTGAATAAGATAATCCACAGACTTATAATAAGCAGTTTAATGTAGGAACTATTTTATTCTATCCAGCTCCACACACCGATCTTATCACTGTGATGAGGATATGTAAGCCAGAGTGCTCGTGCTCATATCCTACTCATGCAGTCCTACTTTTGGGCAATGATCTGAAGAAGGAGCTCCCCTGAGGAGGACAGGCCTCAGGTGCCACACCAAATGTTTCTCATCGGAGTCAAAAATGCCAGACTGCCTTGGGGTTTTACACCTTTGTGAGTTACTAGCTAACATATGTGTCAGGCGAGATTCCCTGGGAGAAGACTATCACTGGTCACCTCTGTCCAGGGTGCTGAAATCAGTGTGTTTATTAGACAGCCACAATAAGATGGTCCTTGTATAAAATAAACTGCACAGTCGATTGGTATCAGCACTCTGAATCAATACATCCGCAATGAGGTATGGTCCACATGAACTGCACTAAATCAAAAAATTAATCTTTAACTCAATATGCACTTTAAGCCTTGCAATATACAAAAGCACATTTTGTTGTATGCCTAAGTTTATTTTTAAATTAAAATTTTCAAACAGATATTATTTTAGACTGTATTTTACAGTAATTGTTTTAAAACTGTTAATTTGTTATTCCACTGTGGCCATTTTACCTGGATTGATTCCAAAATAATCACATTCAACCAAGATGTTTGACAAAAATGCAACTCAGGGGTCTCCATTCCTGTCTCCTTGACAACAGTTACAGTTTAATACGCTGCACAGGCATCATGGGTAATCAGTTCTACAAAGTGCCCCCAAAATCAGCATAACACAGCCATGCTTTTGCCCAACAAATGTGACTCAGCACCGCAGTGTGTGAAAAACCTGATTCTGCGCTACAGCAGACAAATAAACACAGAGATGTTTTCAGGAAGCTACAAGGAGGATTTATTTAGACACTTTACTGTGTGACAAAGTACTTGAATGGAATATAAACACCTATATCACTACATTAACGGAATAAGCTATAAAAAAGGAGCTGAACCATTGCTTCCTACCCGCCCCCTCCACACACATGTGAAATTAAAGTTATCAGTCACATTTTACATTTTTATTCACTGGAGCAGACACTGTTATCCAGTGCCCACATTTAAGAAAGTGGGGTCAGCCGATCCCTGAAGCAATCAGGGAAAAGGGCTTCACTCTATGGCCCAGTGCTTATATCATTACTCTAGCACTATTTTGGGATTTGAACTAATGCCTTTCTGACCATGAGCTGAGCCACACGTCGCCCCTAAAGCGAAAAACGCTTATAGCACCGCGTATTCCCAGCTGGTCTCCCATCCTGGTTCTAGTTTCTGATATCGGATAAGTTCAGCATATTCAGGGTTACTACGGCCGTAAACTACAGGTATCTAAAGGAGTGTCTTTTTCCCTCCCCCAAAACATGTACATCCTCCCGTGCATCATGTGCTGCATTAAATATTCCATTGATCTTCTAAAAGCTTATCCTGATCAGGGCCTTGGGGTGGGGGCTCCGTAATGAACCTGTCCATTGCTTTGCCAGGTCTTTCATAAGGATGTACCCAGAAGGTCTCTGCACAGAATGTAGATGAGGGATGAGGGAACCCCGGCTTACTAATTGTCTGTATGTGTGAAACATGAAAGGAATCCCAATGACTACTGCTGAGTGAATTGCTCCTGAGTTTATCATGTGTCAGCTACTCGGTTACAGTGCGCCTTCACATGGGGTGCAGATCAGTAAAATACCAGCACATTACATTATCAGATATATTTAAGTGGGCAGGGTCAGATGTACACTATTGGCCAAAATTGTGGAAGCACTTCCAAATTTTAGAGATTACAGAACTGTTGAACTGTTGGTCCAATTACATATTTAATCATCCAATATATGATATGTGTAAAATCATACACTGGTCAATTAAATAGGTAACTGGAGCAAAACAGATGGACCCCAAGTTACGATGGTTCGACTTACCATTTTTCGATCTTGCAACGACCATAGTGATACGACAACATTGTACAAATATTTTGTGCGTCAGGCAAATGTATCAGCGTACGCGGTAGGATACATTGGGATGCTGCAGGGATGTATGCGTCTCCCGCCTTGTAAGATGCCTCACTCTCGCCAGCAATCGACAGAGCTCTGTTGTCCAGGTGTTAGAGTGCATGTGTTTTTGGTGTTTCAAAGCCTGCCTTGACTTACGATATTTTAAGTTACAATGGGGTCATTGGAATGCATCTCCATTGTAAGTCTGGGACTGCCTGTAGTTGAATAAAGTTCTGCCATCTCTAAAAATTGGAGGTGTTTCCACAACCCAGTCCTTGGGGACCCCCAGACAGTTCACATTTTTGCTCCCTATTTTGTATCATTGGGTCAAACAAACACTAACTTTAAAACTACATGCCTATGTTGTTATACTGTACCATTTTTGATTTCTGGTCACTAGTTTCCCATAAATTCATGGGGAAATGCTATGTGGCTGTTAAAATTTCAGAAAGTAGAATCATAACATCTAACATGTTATTACATTCCCAGAGTAACACTGCGTTAATGTGCTGCCCGTTTTGTGTGCCCACACAGCGCATGGGGTCCTGACAGTATGTCCTTAACTAATGAGTACATCCACACTGCCAGCAGGTTATTTCATTCTGTGAAAATCTGCATTTTGCAAAATGTAAAAATTACACTGATTTGTAAACAAAGCCACACAATTATAAATGCAAAACTATGCCAATAAAATTTAAATACTTACTTATAAGTACTTATAATCTTTTGTAGCCATTCTGGTCTGAGTTATTAATAGGTGTCTTTTTTCATTCTTATTTTTTTTATAATGCAAACAAAATTTTAATTCTCTCTCTACTAATGCAATTTTGTTACATTGAACCATCATTAGAAAGAATAGAGCAGTTCTAATACAGTATTTTCTGGATTTTTCTTCTTTTACCTTCTTTGGAAATTATTTTCAAAATTTTCTCAGGAAGTTAAAACTAACAATCATAATGGTGTCTGGCATTTTTAAAGCAGATTTCCCCCATATACTTGCTTACCCTAAATAAACAAATGTACAGTTTGGCCAAATACAAAACACTCTGTAATAGTATTTGCCCTGTGGTAAAGTTATAGAACTTTCCCGAAAGGTACTTAAGGAGCATTGAAACTGTTATGTTAGAAACCTGACAAGCAGTTTCCGGCATTTTCTGCCAATGTTAATGAACCTTTCATATTCATCATGCTTGAATTTCTCTGTCAGAAAGGCTGATGCACGCTTCCAAGCAGGCAAGAGGGAATCTTATCATTCTGCAGCAGGAAATCAATTTCAAAATCTGTCGCTGTGAGTTATGAACCTGATGCATAATTCTCCAGAGGGCTGAAGGCACCCCTCTGTATCTTTAAAGCTACTAAGGAATATTATTTAGCACTGTATAACATGTAAAGAATGTGAACATTAGGATTGTAATAGATATAACCAGAAGCTGAGGTAAAGCATGCAGAGTGCGACATTGTAACCTATAGACAGAGCAGAACAATTACTGCTGCACGATATAACCAAAATAAGTATGTACTTGCACCTGCATCATATGATTAGCTTTAGTTTCTGTTAACTATTGTTAGCTTTTGTTAAATGAGTATTTAATTACCTTCGGAGCATATCACTGTTTTGATGCCCCAGAATAATCAGTTCTGTGACAAGTATCATGGGACCATCTGAAATGGCTAAAATTTGTAATTTTTTTTATCAGTGATGCCTTGGAAGTTTTACTTTCCCGCAATAGGGTCCTGGGCTTCTTACCAAAATTATATAAAGAAACAATATTGCCTCAGATATGTTTCCAGAAGATTTGACAAACAAAGAAATGATTGGGAGCCCTGTCATATTGGGGTAGGGAAGTAATTGGACCCCAAAAAGATAATAATTGATACTTTATTTATCCCCATGGAACAATTCTTTTTTAACCTCCCCCAACCTTGCTCACTATGAGAGCAAACTTGGCTGTAAAGGGTTTGCTCAAGAGCCCACAGATACGGAGAGGCTGGGCTTGAACCAGTGACCTCCCAATCACGGGTCTAGAAGCTTAACCCACTGAGCCACACTCTGCCACCAGATAGCAATGACAGTATTACAGTATTACAGTATAGCATAGCATAGTATAGTATAGTATAGCATAGTATAGTATAGTACAGTACAGTACAGTACAGTACAGTATAGTATAGTATAGACACTTAAGGGCAGAAACCCGGACCCTGAAGGGGAAGCACAATGATATCTTGTTAAGAGATATAAAAAGTGTATAAAATCAGTGCAATAAAGCATGCAACACACTCCGGCAGGATGTCCAGCCTTGGTGCAATTCAGCATGCGACAGACTCCTACAGGATGTCCAGCCTTGGTGTAATTCAGCATGCAACACACTCCTGCAGGGTGCCCAGCCTTGGTGTAATTCAGCATGATACACACTTCTGCAGGGTGCCCATTCTTGGTGTAATTCAGCATGTGACACACTCCTGCAGGGTATTCAGCCTTGGTGTAATTCAGCATGACACACACTTCTGCAGGGTGCCCATTCTTGGTGTAATTCAGCATGTGACACACTCCTGCAGGGTATTCAGCCTTGGTGCAATTCAGCATGCGACAGACTCCTACAGGATGTCCAGCCTTGGTGCAATTCAGCATGTGACACACTCCTGCAGGGTATTCAGCCTTGGTGTAATTTAACATGACACACACTTCTGCAGGGTGCCCATTCTTGGTGTAATTCAGCATGTGACACACTCCTGCAGGGTATTCAGCCTTGGTGTAATTCAGCATGCGACAGACTCCTACAGGATGTCCAGCCTTGGTGTAAATCAGCATGCGACACACTCCTACAGGATGTCCAGCCTTGGTGCAATTCAGCATGCGACACACTCCTACAGGATGTCCAGCCTTGGTGTAATTCAGCATGCGACAGACTCCTACAGGATGTCCAGCCTTGGTGTAATTCAGCATGCAACAGACTCCTACAGGATGTCCAGCCTTGGTGCAATTCAGCATGCGACACACTCCTACAGGATGTCCAGCCTTGGTGTAATTCAGAATGCAACAGACTCCTGCAGGGTGTCCAGCCTTGGTATAATTCAGCATGTGACACACTCCTGCAGGGTGTACTGCCTTGGTGTAATTCAGCATAACACACTTCTGCAGGGTGTCCAGCCTTGGCGTAATTCAGCATGCGACACACTCGTGCAGGGTGTCCAGCCTTGGTGTAATTCAGCATGTGACACATTCCTACAGGATGTCCAGCCTTGGTGTAATTCAGCATGCGACACACTCCTGCAGGGTGTACTGCCTTGGTGTAATTCAGCATGACACACATTTCTGCAGGGTGTCCAGCCTTGGTTGTAACATCGCTGTTGCAATAAAGACTGAATTTGGAATTTTACACAAGTGGCTCCTGACTCCTGATTTCTGTCGTGGCATTCGGCAATGAATCTATAGGAACCTGTACTTTGCTAATTTTATTCGGTTAATCAATTATGAACAAAGACAACATCTTCATTACAGTCTCTCATAATCGCATGCATTTACAGGAGTCTCACAGCACTGGCACAGCCTTTAATACCACACTTAATTACACACTTAAGTTGCATCACAGTATTACGTAAGTGTGAAAACATGCCTCGATTCTACTTCTGAACTCAGCGATATTGAAGGGGCTCTTAACTCTCCATCTGAGAATAAATGCAAATACAGCTCATTAATAACGGAGTTATTTCTGGGGAAATAAATGAACCACAGAATGTCTGGCTCTGCCTCAGTCAGCTCTTTATTTAAAAACACACAAACAAAATGCTATAATTTAATGTCTATGTACAAATAGAGTGCTGATATATAAGAGAGCAACATACTGTATATATCGTGGGCAGAGAGAGTGAGAGTGACTGTTCTAGGGGCTCTCCACTGTGACATTCTCGTGTGCAGTGTATTTCTATGGAAGCTGAGCTCTCAACGGACCTAGATTAATGTGCCCCCTGCCTACAACCTGCCCAACCCCACGGCTCTAGCACCCTATTGTCATTCTCCACCATGGAAACTGGAATCTGTGCAGGGCAGGAGCTGAACTAGAAAAGGCAGACATATGAGAAACACCACGGAGACTCCTGGAATGCCGACTGTCACTAATACGACCATCAGCTTTGCCATTTGCGGCAAATTAAAGGTTAAAAGTTTAACAAAAACTGCAGCCAACATTTTTAACGAAAAGCCAGGTAGCTGAAAATAATATTTTAAATTCTAAAACAAGTTTAATACATTTTCCATCCAGGCCTGATAGAAAAACAAAAAACATTCAGAAAAAATTCGGAGTATGATATGGAAGGACAACACATAGCCAGGTAACCACAAGAACAGACAGCCATTAGGCTTAGGAACCAGCCCGAGAAGCCAGAAATGACAACAGGATGCTCAACAGTCCTGTGCTGTTATCAGACTGAGCCCAGTATTTACAGAGAATCTCCATCATGACTCTCGGCGTGGATGCAGATTTTGAGCATGCTTTCAAACAAAGCAAGGAGTTAAATCATTTCCCATCAGCCAAACAAGGTACAATAGTCACTCATCAGAGCTCTTGGATTCCCGTGGCTCCCCTCTGGAGGGATGAAGACAGGGCTTCATTAAATTTAAATGTGCTGCTGGTTTAGATAGAGCTACACTCAGGCATCTCCAGGGCGACTTCAAAGGTTGACAGCTTGTATCTTCAGAGAAGCCTTTCTGCAAAGAACAGCTGTACTGAGCTGTTATTTCTGCACTTTTGGCCTTCCTGTTTGCTTTAGTGAATTTGGATATTCTCCTCTGATCTCCCTCATTAAGGAGGTATTTCCAGCAACAAGACTGCCCCTGACTGGATGTTTTAATCACACCGTGCTCTGAAAAGTCTAGACATTGTATTGTGTTGAAAATTTCAGGAGGGTGGCTGTTTCCGAGAAGCTGGAACCACCATGTCTGGCACCAAAAATCACACTGCATTCAAAATCACTTAGACCATGCATCCTAGACATTCTGCTGCTCAGCCAGACAGTAAGTGAACCTCCCGACCCTGTCCGAATGCTGTATGTAGGAGTAGGCCGCAAGCTGATTTAGCTAATAAACTTACCGCTGCGTAAATATCCTCACAAAATGTAGAAGCATGATTCCATTAGGCAGTCAGCAACCCACACAATCCTGCTCAGCTTACATAGGGGGGTTTAATTCTCACAGCTGATTACTTTTTAATGCACCTCAGAGTTTTGCTGTAGCAATATCAGCTGGACTTGACAATACGGACAATAGGGGGTTTATGGTACAACAGAAATTCCTTTCTGTTAAAGGCAAAGACAACTTATGCAAGATTCCACAATACAGAAGGAGCAGATGATAGAATTATAGTATATGAATCATTCAGCCTCTGGTTCTGGTTACAAATACACAACTGCCCCCCCTGCCCCCACAACTGCCACTGAAGTACTACCTCCTGTTTCTTGAAGTTTTGGACGAATACTTCAAACTGTTCGTCCTTCGTCTCGTCGGCCTTGCCCAGTTTCTGGAGCACCTAGAGGAGATAAAAGAAATGGCAAAACGTGTTCATCGCTCTTAAAACATCTTTATCGTACGAAAAGCAAAACGCAAGTCAGTGATGAGGGCAGATCTGTCTTGAAAATTCATATGGAAGAGATTACCAGGTTCTGTCAAGAACTACCTGATTTAACCCCCACCTGAACCAATAAAACAAAAAACTGGAATTACTCAGTGATGGGCATCACGGGATAATACCCACAAAGCTTCTTTTCTCGCAACCCAAGAGAATCACAGCACTTTGTTTATTCATTTTCTGTATTTTTGTGAGTGGCCCAAACTTACATCACGCCCTCTCATTACAGAAGTGTCAATTTCAGGTCCAGAAAGTAAAAATCCAGACCAGGATTTTGTTTCAACCAATCAGTTGAGCATAAAGAATCACAGTCACAGAGTGCTCAACTAGTTGGCTGAAACAAAATCCTGGTCTGGATCTTTACTTTCTGGACCTGAAATTGACACCTCTGTCTCATTCTGTGAGTGACACTGTATACCTAATTAACCAGACACGGTTCTCCACATAACCTGCTGTGATGATGTCCCTCCCTAATGCCTCCAACGGGAAAAACAATGGCACTTGTTAACTGATTTTTTTTTTCTTCACTCCCATGGATACAGCTCAATAAAAGAAAAGAAAAAATATTTTTCTATTGTGAAAATACATTGTGAGAATACAATAAACAAGCAATTAAATATTATATTTTCTTGTTATAGCAGTCCTTTATACACAGGGAATGTAGCATGCATCTTTCACACCCTGTACAGGGTCAGTGTGAGTCTGGGTGCCCATCCCAGGATGCACAGGGCAGTAGGTGGGGGCACTATGGATGGGATGCTATTCGTGCGTTCCTTTACTCTTGGGAGGTCGGGATACGAGTCAAATGACGAGCCTAGAGGCCGGAAGTGACGACATGCGCGCTCCCGTCTCCCCAAAAAACAGGACAAAAGCTCGGTGCAGCGCAGAGTGCCCCAAGTTTCGTATTCAAGATGGCTGCCCAGTGCAAAGACTGTAGGTGGTGCTGTGATATTTTACATTTTTAAGCACTTTA
>JAODKM010000001.1:27158210-27171719 GCA_026780845.1 Petrocephalus sullivani
TCCTGCAAAGAATACATGAATCGTCATCATTAATTAATGAAGTAACGCATAGTTAATGGTTAATTAATGCATTTACTGTGGCCCCTCAAGTAAAGTGTTACCAAAATTCTTATGCTGTTGCAGAAGGCAGTTAAAAAACAAACTGAGTAGTACAATATTAAGCAAAGGTTTTTAATTTATTGCTTAACAAATTTTAACTTTGGTAAATTAGAAAAAAACAGTGGGTTAAGATTCTGGTTCAGGACTGAGGTGGTGACCCGATAACCCCTTTGGCCCCGCCCTTGCCTTCAGCTGGCCAATGGTCTTGAACCTGTACACCTCATTCTCCCATAAGTCCATGTTCTTCCCCAGCACCTTCTGGCACTTCCTATCACAGAAGAAAAGCAGGAGAATGAATGTGCGTGTAAAAATAAAACAGAATGACACGGAGAGCAGAAGGCTCCAGGTGTGCTCACCGGGCTGCTGCATCGTAATCACCCCTCTCGACCAGGTGATTGATGTAAGCCATGCCGATTTTCTGATCAGAGGAAGATCACAGTCAGTGATGAGCTCTGGCCTTTCAACAGACAGTGGGTGACTCACATGATAAAATGTGTGAACCGAGGCCTAGCCTAGTTTCAGGGAAGCATTAAGTGAAAACCATGGCAATGCTCCAGGCAACAGGACATGCTGCTATCTTGTTGTACTCTCCACTGGGTGTTCTTTGGCCCACCCCATAATTACTTGGGATTTCTTGGTTCTCAAATAGTTCTAAATCTGTACTTCTTCAAACCAACAGATGTCAACGTTCATCAAGGTTAGGGAACTTGTGACTGAAAGGCTGCTGGTTCAAACCCCCACCCAACAAGGTACCATTAAGATACCTTGAGAAAGGTACCACCCCCAAGCACTACTCCCCGGGCACTGAATTAGCTGCTATGTCACAATGTTGCATATGGGTAAAATGCAGAGGATGCATTTCATTGTGCCCTTTGTGCTGTGGTGTGTCAGCAACAACAGTTAATCACTTTCTTGTTTTTTTACTTTCTTATCTCAAACAAGTATAAAATAAAAAGCACGGTACCTGGACATCATGCCGTTTTATGTTTTTAAAGCTGATTTCGGCTGCCATCAGGGCCTCCTGTGACAGACAAAAGGCTCACGTCAGTAAGAATCAGCACTGGACACTTCTCCTCAGGTCTGACCGACATTCATGTAACTGCTACGTTAATCTTACACACAATGAATTTCCTGCACCTAAATGTATGGCTTTCACCTAACTCACGGCTTGAGCTAATGGGCTTATCTAACAGAAGATACTAAAAGAGTAATCTGTAACCTCTCTTGGAGAGATTGGAGAAATTCCGGCAAAATGCAAACAGCAGTAATGATGCCCTCGCTTTACTCCCAGGAGTCAAATCACACTACAAAGGAAAGCGTCTGGTGAAATCCTCAGACAAACCTCGTATTTCTTCTTATCAAGCAGCCAGTCGATGTGGTCATCCTGGTCACGCTCCTTGGCCACCACAATGTCCTTGGGGCTGATGATGTAGAAGAGGGATTCGCCCTCGGAATGCTCTGCTCATAGATGACGGCACAGGACAGACACAGTGACAGATCACGCTGAAGATTGTCATGATCAGGGCCTTACACTACAGGCTAACGGTTAATGCCAGCTTTCTAAGACTAAGGAAAGGGCTAATGTCAGAAGGCAGACCGAGGAAGGGGTCCCTAAATTCCAATCACATCACAGGGCCTTACGGTGCAGGAAAACTGCGAATGTCAGCTTAGTTAGACTGAGTGAAGGGCCCCTGGATTCCAGTCACATCACAGGGCATTATGGAACTTGTTAATGGTTAATGTCAGCTTTCTAAGACCATGGAAAGGGCCCCTAAATTCCTATCTCATCACAGGCGTTACGCAACAGGCAGAGGCTAATGTCAGATTAGGCAGACCGTGGATGGGGCCCCTGGATAAATGAATAACGTAAACATTATGCAGTCTTGTTTTAGCAGGGCGTACTTTATTATACGGAAACCTTACAGCTTTGTGAAACATCTTGAAACTTTTTTTTTTAAAGCAGAGCAGATTTATAAGGATTTATAAGAGTGGGCGATAAAAACGCAAGCAGCAAAGATGCTCTCACCGAGACGGTAATCCCTGCACTCGTTCTCCTGGAACTGTCGTACGGTGAGAGCATCAGAGGAGATCTCCTCGCAGGTTTCCGGGAGAGGCTGGATGATGTCCAGGCGGGGACGTGCGCGGAACTCCTCGTCCTGACCGGCAAACCATTTAAGCACAGTGTTTCCCAATCCGATCCTTAAGGATCCATAGCCAGTACACATTTCTTCTCCCTGCCAGACAGTCCACATTTTTCCTCCCTCCCAGTTACCGGGAGCTGGGAGGGAGCAAAAACATGGACTGTTGGTGGGTCTCCAAAGACCGGATTGGGAAACACTGATATAGCGAGTATTGTGCAAACACAAGGACGCACATTAGTTTCTTTTTACTGAAATGTACCATATTATTGTTGCTGATCCACGCATGAAGAATCTAACCTTTAAAAAAAATCATGCAGATGTAACGTGGTGAAAATGCGCTATAGAAATAAAATTGCATTGCATTCCTCAACTGCTGATTATCTGGAAAGCAGAGCAGTGATTCTCAACCCAGTCCTCAGGGCCCCCGAGCCAGTCCACATTTTTGCTCCCACCCAGCTCACAGTACACCTGTACCACATAACTGGTGTTCTTGTTTGTTTGGTTCATTCTTAATTGTCTGGTTAGCATTCCTTTGTTTTTTTTTTAACATATCCTTAAAAAAAGTACTGAACCTGAACAGCTCTGGTAAAATGCCTAGCTGGCAGTACTTTTGGATGGGCGGTTGAGCGTGGAGGAACAGGGCAGAGAGACTGCGGCTCGTTACCGACGTACCATGTGCTCAGCGTCCTCCTTCACGTAGTACAGCGTCACCAGCTGGTCGGCCAGCGGTGCCAGGCCGCAGATGTAGAATTCTGTGTCGAACGCAGACACTGCAGGAAACGACAGACAAGTAACACGGTGCTATGAAAATACGGGACAAGTCAGGTTCCATGTCGGTTCTAAACAGGACACAGCTTTTTATTTTTCAATACAGAATGATCCCATTAAATACGGAACAGGTGGCAACTGTATTTGAGATTAACACAGCCAAATCAACAATTAACTAACATATTTACTTTGCGTATTTGCTGTGGGGGAAAAAAAATGTGTTTCAAACTCTAATATTAAGCGTCAGAATCATAGACACTCTAGTCTCAGACTGATTCAAGACCGAGCAGAAAGGCTTTCAATTTGCCTTCAAATTCCAACATGTTTAAGTGATCTGATGGTGATAAATTTCCCTCTGCAAGTCGCCATGCTTGTGTGTGTGAGTGTATTTCAATGGCCTCCATGTGAAATGTGTGCGCCCTCCAGTGGATGACCACGCCATTCCATGGGCTTCAGATCACTGCTAGCTCACCTATTTCTACGTAACGGCTGGGCAGGTCCCTCATTTCAGAGGGGTCTCGCTCTTTAACAACACAGATCTGAAACGCAGGAAAGGAAACACATTGAGGGCCAAAAGAAAGTGCATAGCTACACATACACAAGACAACTGTAATGATAATTGAGGTTGTCTAAAGGACCCACGCAAGCAGACAGGCAGGCAGGCAGGCAGGCAGGCAGGCAGGCAGACAGACAGACAGACAGACACAGACAGACAGGGAGTAAGGCAGACAGACAAGCAGAAGGACAAACTGGCAAGCGGACAGACAAAAACAGACACACAGACATTCAGGCAGAAAGACAAGCAGTCAGGCAGGCAGAATTACAGACAAGCAGACAAACACTCAGACTGCACACAAACAGGTTGGCTGGCACACAGATGGGCAGGCAGACAAGCAGACAAGTAGACAGACAGACAGGCAGGCAGAGACGGAAAGAGGCGGACAGACAGACAGACTGAGGCACCTTGACTGAGGTGCCCCAGCCAATGATGAGGGTACAGTTGTCCTTCCAGCACAAGCTGCACGGATACATGTCAGGCCGCAGGGACATGTTGTCCCGGACCACGTTGGTGATTCGCTGCTTTGTGCTGATGTCGTAAATTTTCACTCCCTATCAGGAGAAACAAGCACTGGTTTCAGTGTGATTATATCAGACAAGAAAACAGACCAGGTCATCCTGACATACAAGGAACAGAAAGTGTCCGACTGTGAGACTACTATTACTGTTTTATCACTTTAACTCATGTTAGTTAGGGAGTCTGTGATGTTTTACTTTGTCTTTAGAAGCCAAAACTAGAAAACAAACTTATGGCCAAAGATGGGTACAGGGGCTCTTACTCCCCACTGCTCACTGATGGGGGGGGGGGTCAGACCACATGTCCTTAACTACAAAAAAAGCTCTCTAAGAAACACACAAAACACAGAGCTACAGTGCAGTTTCATTTTCAAATAACTCGATATAAAAACAAAAATCTCTTAATCAAAGTAATGTATCCTTACTGAGCTTGGAAACTACAGCAGTTACCTCCCCTCTCGCAACTGCATGGAATAAAGAACTACCCCCAATCTCACAGAAACCAGCTTGTCAGTCATGCATTAAGAATATCCGGGGGACTCTCAAATGATTATTATTATTAGTAACAATAGCAACAACAACTGCAAAAACAATAATAATAATACAATCATCATCATTATTATAGTAATACTGTAATTGTATTATTAATACCATGATATGTATTATTATAAGTTACCATTATTACTCACTAAACATTCCCCTCATTAAATTGCACCTGCACAGTTATGAGTTTGAGCAATTAAAAAGCTGCTAAGGGGCGGAGCTAAGAATTTTTTTTCCCCCCAGAGGGATTCTTCAGTTTTCATTTGTCAGTTCAACTTGTTAATCTACATTTAAACAGATGAAAACAGGTAACTTAAAATTATGTAACGTTTACTTAGTCTGCCCTTAAAAAGGAGGTTTTTGCCCCCTGCACCCCCCCCATCTGGATAGCATCCTCACCACATTATTGGCCCAGGCTATGAGGTTGGCCCTCCACTTGATGTTGGTAATGGTGCCCTCTCCCTCGTGCAGAGACGTCATCTTCCAGCGGTTTAGCCAATTTCTCTCATACAGCAGCAGCTGCAGGACACAAAAGCAACAATAAAAACTGGATTATCGTGCATAAAAGGCGATACACCGTGAATAACCGGACATTTGCACACGTCACTGGCTACAGCGAGAGTCCGCGAGTGGAATGACTTTCACCTTGGAAAAGCCGAGACACATTTCCAGAGACGCAGCCCGTCACGTCTTTCACAAAGGATATGAAGCGGCAGCAGTTCGCTTTTGTGCACAAAGAGTGAAACAATTATTTGCTCAATTAAGCATAATTGATTTGTTGGCATGGCACAGCGCTAAAACGCACAATTGCCGCAGCTGGAGAGAGCGTCACTGATATAAGAGCTCAGACAACGACAAGCTGAGGGATGGCTGCTTCAAGAATCACGCTTACGGGGGCTCTTAAGAGCAAAGAAGGCCATCATTTTGAAGTTTGGCCCTCATTGCTAAAACTACAAAAAATAATGCTCTTTCAGTTTGGCAAAATTTCTGTTTGGGTTCCAGCAAAATATTTTGTTTATGTGTTTTCCAAAATTTTCCCAAACAGGGTAAAATCTTGCCAAACAAAAAGTAATCCATATCATCTTTGGTAAACCACCCCAACCCCCCCAACCAAAAAAAGAAAAAAAAAAACGTCAACCCCCCTAAAAAAACCTCGTCAAATATCCTATTTATTCCAAAGCTGCATATCGGTTCCCCCATTTGTAACTAAAGAGCGTAATAGAATGAAACCTGACCCAACTGTTTGCTATTAATATGGCTATTTTTCACCAGCAGAGGGCAGTCACACACCAAAGAAGGAACCATTGGACCGACGCATTGTCGATCTGAAGCCAAGCATCAGCACACCACGCCACCTCAAGAAAAATTATTCCTCATAAGTGAGATACTGCCAACTCCTCAACCACTGATTGTTGTATAGTGCCTTTCATTTGACATGGTGGCCAATCAGAGGCCTTGTTTCATTGTGCCAGGCAGTTTGGGCCCCATGTGCGGTCAGCTAACGCAGCAGCACCCTGATGATGGAGTCCGACACGACTCACCACATGCATTTTGCAAAATGCGCACTTATAAAATCGAATCTCGACTCCTTTGCTCTTGGTCCGAAAATCTGCTTACCGTCAAACTTAGCTAAAGTCAGCCACATACTTGGCCTAAAATTGTTGTTGACTCCATCGGTAATCTGCACTGAAGAAAAGAAAATAATTTTATTGCCTTTCCATTTTGCGGCTATAAGTGCCACAGCAAGCTTGTGTTAGACTGAATCGATGGTTAATTATTAATTCATACACATGAGTTTAGTGGACAAATGGCATCGCCAGTCTCCCAGCTTTAAATGTGCTATGAAGCCTTAAATACTTTTCTATTGATTCAATGGAGCATATCTGAAGAAGCAATATACCATGATTTAAACATTCATTTAACATTCTTATTAAAGTCTGCACAGACTGTATGCAAATGCAAGATTAATCCAACAAATATACTAGCCTAAGACAAGGCAACTGCATGGTAACTTTTTTCAAGAATTCACCAAATTTATTCTGACAAGAATAACATAACAAAAAAAAAATATAACGCATCAAAAAAAGGAGCGAATCAGCACTTTGGATTTGTTAACAGGTCAGATAACAGAGGAAATATGACTGCCCGCGCTACGCTGAATTGCCCGTGATGAGTCGTACCTTCCGCTGAAGCGTATCGATTTTCATCAGTCACATTTTATGAAGTTATCATTTAAAATACGCAGGCAGAGAGAGCCGACGGGCAGATGGCGATCAGGAAACAAGCGTTCGGTATCACGGTTAATCCCTCACTGGGACAGGGTGTATTTAAAGGCGCAGTGCGAGCACGACAGAGGAAGACAATAACAACAAGAAGACAGCTAGCCTAACGATAGATATTTACTTTATTTTGGAGGAACGGTGCTTCATACCAGAGCCACATGCAGAGCACTTCATTGAAATGGGCCACTCTCCCCTGAGTGCACTCCAGGATACGAATAAGTGGGGCCCACATTCCGGTAAACGGCTCTCTGCGTATGTTGGCAGGTCCTCCCCAGGCAAAAACACTTGACCAATGGCCTGCCTTTTTAATCATCATATGTGTTTTGTAGCCCCGCCCCCTCACCCTTTAATGGTCTCCATTCTCTACAAATTAACTGATTAAGGCTAGTATCCTCCACCAGGGGGCAGCTGTGTGTAATAAGACTTGTGGTTGGGTCATGGGAAGCTTCTGCGCTGAAAGAGCACATATTCCTGTTTCTGTGAATTTACAGCCCTTCAGTCAGTCATTACCTTCAAATACTTAAAGAGCATACCAAATATTGGAGCCCATTTCATTGAGTAACAGTGTAGGTTTGACTGTCCTTTGGAACAATTCCGGGCAATGTTGTGAAGCTAAGGCAATGAAGCACAATGAGGTTCCCATCTACAGGCTAACACCATTGGTCAAAAACAAGACCCTCATCCTTAATATTAGTCATCGTGTCCAATGAAAAACATATTTTCATGGCCAGGTTTGCACTGTCCCACTCTTCAAGGTTAAAACATATGTATACATTAAACTCAGTTCCACATAGAATTACACACAAAAATACATGCAATTTGAGCTGCACTATCCAGGGAGAGCAAATAGTGTAAAATCAGAGGATCCCCATGTACAGTGCCTGGATACACTCCATCAACACTGGACCAGCATATGCCGAGGTTCTCCGCAAAGTTCCTCTATGTTGGCTACCTGCGTTCCGCAATCACCAACCAGTGCACAAAATCAACACAAAAATATGCTTATTTCAATATGCACAAGATAAGAGTAAGAGTGGGGCGCAGCCGGAATTCCCATTAGCTTATCATTTCACTGTGTAATACATCTCATCTACAGACAGCTATCTGTCTTGGGAACAAGCATGAGCTTCTCCAAGTTTCCTCCTGAGGGCAGAGTCAAAGACAACCCAAACATTAGCATACAATTCAGCTGTTCTACTTTAAACTTGTCAAACCAAGAGGTGTGCAAGTACTTATGCTTATGCTAATGCTCTGTGAGTCATTTTTTCCCCACAAATAACAATGGTATATCTGCCAAAACATAACACATTTAACATAAAACAGACTTTCAGTGGTCTATGTGATATCAATGTGGGAAATGCTAAATTCAGTAGTAAAGGGATATTTTAAAGATGCCCAGTGAAGGTGGATTTCTTAAAGAGCTGTAAGCCTGCTCCTGGGGAGTTTTCGGTAAAACAACTGTTAATACCCACCAGGGGCACGTGTTAATTAAAAGCTTTAAACGCAACATACAACTGATGTACTTCTGAGATCCATACAGTTAAAAGAAGCAAGCATGTGGCATTCGATCTGCAATTGATTCACAGAATTCCACGGCGTTCTAGATGGGGAAACTGCCCATACCTCAACAATTCTCCAGGTAACTCCATAACATGCAAAAATACTGGAGGATATCAAAAAAATTCACACTTACAAACTCATGGTCAAAAAAAAGTGCCAAACCAAAAGTAAAGCTTTAATGGTGTCAACAGCAAATAGCCAGAAAATAATTTGGAAAACTTTGGACACTCCGACATGTGCTAGTCTGAATTTTTTATTAAATATTTAAATCTTTCCATGATTTTATCTTTGCATATAGGAAGAACATGTAAGTGAATTTCCCAGTTTCCAGCTCCCCCCCCCGCCCAACTGTCACTACGGCAACGAGCCGCGACTAACACAGGTTGCTCCAGGTCCCTTTTCAAGGTCTTGCTAATTATCTGACTAAAGGTTTGTTGTTAAGACCATTAAATGCTTAACATTTTGCAAGTTTGGATTTGGCTCATGTTTTTTTATTATTTTTAACTAGGAGTGAATTTATTTCATTTTTTTTAAACTACAAAGCAGTAATGCTGAAATTTTCATGAGGGGCTCCTCTATCACACTGCCATTATCTATGTTAAAATGCACTTGGGGCGCCCATCTTTACCCCAGCACAGAGACGCCTCCTCTTGGCTAACCACAAGCAGTCTCTCTGCTTAAGGACTGCAGTGTGTGAGTCACTGCACCCCAAGACCTAACTCATGTGACTGCCAGAGAAACATGCCTGTCTCTCATACATCCGTTCTTCCTTACTCAGCCATCCCTTAAGGCCTGACAGAAGGGGGAGGTGAGAGGTGTGGTGACCCTCCCCCCCCCCAATCCATTCTGACCTTGGACACCCTTGGCCGTATCCCAAGGGCCAATTACAATCAGCGCTCGCCTTAAGGAGCAACACGAAAGTGCACTTTCGGAATCCGCAGTCTGCTCACTTTGCAGAGCCCTGAAATCAGGTGACCACTTCCCTGACCCTACGGAGTGCATCGGAGCAAGACAGTCTGTCACGGAGACATGTGGTCCAGCATCTCCTGGGCTTCCTGTCCTGGTGTCCCACCCCCACACAGTTTTAAAGATCATATAAACTGTTACACCATTAAAATACAACCAAATCTTCATTTTGGGTAAAATGACAATTAAGGACATAGGTTTGTAACCTAATTAGGCCGGTAGTGTCAGGTTAGAGCGGTACCCAGCTGTAAAGGATAAAGTCGGTTACTTTAATTGAATGTATCGTTATTGTCGGTCTTGTTACTCCCGTTTATAATGACAACAATAATGCCGACATGTACAGCATTTGATAAATCGAGTGGATGCCGTTTAACAAGCTCTTTTGTAGGCCATAGTGTTCTTATTGTCTCTAACCACAGTGACTTAGTGTGCGGCTCAGCAGTTTAGGACGCTATGCCCGTGGTCGGAAGGTTGCCGGCCCCATTTCCAGCAACGGCAAAGTAGCATTTCAGCTGGGCCGCTGAGCAGGCCTGTAACCTGCAATTGTTTCTGGGAGGGTCTGACTCGGGTTTCTCAATTGCATATCACTTTGGGTAAAAGCATCTGGCCAATGAATATGTAAACTTGCAAAGGACTGTAGGTCCATTACTACTTACAAATATTGTTTATACTGACCTTGTTTCCACCAGTAACAAACTGCTTGTTGGTTGAGCGACTGAACTGCGGGTGCAGTCCCACCACCTGCAGGGGAGAGAGGAGGCATCGGTAAGGGGACAGGAACATGGCTGATGAGCGGCGAGCATTCAAAATCGCCGTCCTTCAAAGAGCGCCCCCTAGTGCTTTTCACAGTGCATGGTACAGTCGTCATCAGCGGCGAACCGAAGGCCGTGCCAGTTCCATTCTTCGTCAGCGCTTTACTGTTCCTGAGTGTGTTTTACCAGGATCTGGAGGGGCATAACAGACCCGGAATAGAACGGTGAGATCCCACGAATGGGCAAACAGAAATGCGGCTCGCGATTCGAAGGGTGTTCCAGCAGCTTTCCCTAAACACACTCGGAATAATTGCGGCCGATGGGGGTACGGACTGGATTTGGAGGGAATGAGAGGGGTAATCCGATCTATAATGTTAAAGGATGTGACCTGGGGGGGAGGGCTGGGGGGGAGAGATAAGTGAATAATACCGGCATGGGGCACTGGCTCAGTGCTGCGTCAGCATGGCAGGGAGCGCACCGGCGGATCACAGAGGCGGGGGCTTTTCACGTCTCCCGTCCTAAAAGGATTTCACTTTATGTTATTACTCCTCTCCTCCTTAAGTCTCCATGGACAGGAATATTATTTCATATTTTATTGATGGGCGCATCACTTTGACTCAGGCCCCTGACGTGCAGACACAACTGAGTCTCTCTTCCCCTGGTGGTAATAAGGATCCCTATGAAGGCCAGGCCTGCCCTGGACACCCGTCATACGCTGGTCAGGTACCCCCCCATCCCGGGCTGGGGGGCTGACGGGCACGTGAAAATGCACTGGCCCTAAACAGTGACAGTGTCAGTCCCTGCCTAATTAGAGGGCTTTATAGCAGGGGCCCCTAGACCTGTGTGTGAGGGCCGGACTGTCCGGCTATCCGAATCCAAATCCGTATCCTGCCACCTCGTGATCCTCCCTCAGTTTGGAGGATGATGTAGCAATTAATAGTCATCACTCAGCTGCATACGACAGTGAGGCAATATTTAATAAATAAATAAAAAAACTCTGTAAAATACAGAAGCAGACACTCATCACTGGCACCACATGAGATAAATTAAACCTTCAGAAAATCAAGTTTAAAGAAACAGAATAGAAACTCTTTATTGTCGTTGCGCATGTGCAATGAAATTCTCTGTGCTGTCCACCAATTCTACATACTATAAATAATAAACAAAAAATAAAGGTTGGTCAGACATACAGACAGACAGACAGACAGACAGATAGATGGATGGATAGATAGACAGACAGAGGTACAGTGAACCAAAGTGCGGTACTGTCTCTGGGGGCCTGAAGTGTAACAGTATTAGACCTCCTGTCATTCCCTCCCAGCAATGAACATGGGGCATTCCCCCCCCCATGCCAAATAACAATGATTAACCTCAATCTGAGCTCAAACTACAACTGGGGGGAAAAAAATAAATAAAAAAAATCACACGCAGGTGTGGACTGTCAAGGAGTCACTTGTTGCGAGTGTGTACTCGAGTAAACTGCTCTACATACTCGAGGAGCGATTTAAAAGTGAAATCCGCCCTCGAGCAGACAGCCGGGCTTTTCAGAGCAGCGCGACTCTCCCTCCGTGAGCGAGCCGTAATTGGCCACTCACACACCGTGGCTTCTCTCTCCTGCATGCTAATGCATCTTTGCACCGGTGGTGGGTGTGACGGGAGTCGCGTCTCAGAATGTGTGGTTAGGGTTAGGGTTAGCCTGAAAAAGGCTTCAGCGTGATCCAGATGCTGTCGGAGTGACAAAGGAAACCCCCCCGGATGGCACCCACACCCCCCATATAATCCTCAATTATCTCAAGCCCCCCTACACACTCTCCCTACCTCTCCAAAAGATCTTTTAACAGCCCCATGCTGTGTGACTTGTCTCAATTTGACCTGGTCCAAAGTCTGTCATGCTACCGCTATGTGGCTCAGCTTGGATTTTGGCACCATTTGTGCCAAAAATTTGAAACGTTCCACATCTTCAGCCCTAGAGTCAGTCTGCAAAGTTTGAAAAAGATGTCACATGCTTTTTGAATCATCATGCTAAAGAGATCAAGTGTCTGCGGTTGTTGACCAATCTCAAAGCCATACACAGTCTCCGTCAGGAGAATACAATGATATTTCCTCTGTTGATGTGGACAGTTCATGTAGGACACAATGATTAAACAAAATGTTACAGTAATGACTATGCTGAAGTTGCTAGCATACCTTGATGGGACAGTCAAAGTTCTCGTGGAACCCCTCTCTGGTGTAGAGCCCAAACACCTGCACCTGGGCATGCCAAAGAGAGGGGAAAGGTAGCTGAGAAAGTTGGGTATTAAGGAGCAACCTCTGCACAATGGGAAGGAGAGCTTGGCAGTGATGGAGAACATACAGCTGTTCTGAGAAAAACTGGAAAAACACACTCTGGAAGAGCTGAAAACCCAGTAAGCAGATGAGAGAGACCCCCTGTACAAGGGTATGACCCTAGCTCGGTATACGGGTAAAAACAGGTTGCAAAATCTGCCATTTACCGTAGTTCAAGCTTAGATGTGTTTAAATATTGTAACAAACACAATTTAACTGAAAAATAAATTAATAAAAAGATCATCCCCATCTTGCTATGCAACACCCAAATACACAGGCGATGGTGAAGCTTAGGGTGAGAGAGCATTGGGTCAGTCCATTTTTATTGGCACCCCTAATTTTTGGGGTTGAGGTCCTTGCTCAAGGGTGCAACAGTAATTTAATTACTCTGCAGGCCATGTTACTCAAAACAGCGACCTTCCAGAAAGAGGCCCAGACCCCTAACACACAGAGCCATACTGCCCCCAAGATCAATCTGATGGCCCTTATTTGCTTTTATGTTGTATACCACACTTTTTTTTTTTTTGAAGGAATGCAGCTGTTGTTCTCAATTTAAAGGCAAAGGATGCAAAGGATGCAACAGCAAAATATACTGAATTACAGTCTGCTGCACTAACACGTCAATGGCTGAAAGTCAAAGACGATTCATTTTCAGGGGCACCCCTTTGCGCCAGTCTATATAGTTATTAAAACCCAATGTATGCCTTTACATTTATAAATTCTTTTCACCAACGCCTGGGAGATATCTGATGCTTTTCACAGATGGCCTGTATCCTGGGCATACAGAAGGCTGTATGGTAAAGCAGTTATGCGTCTTCTGAACAGAAATGCACAGGCCAACGGGTCACACGGGGACTTTTATGTGTCCTTTAATCGACAAGGCATATTTTCCTTTTCACATGGAGTTCTGAGAGAAACAAAACGGCATTCACTGTTATTTACTTCAGCGGGATCGCTATTCAGTGCGAGTTCCCTGACAAGGAGAGGGCATTCCAAGGA